>JAVLVB010001185.1:1268438-1282744 GCA_032876305.1 Orestias chungarensis
ATGCATCCAACCACTGCTGTGTCGTCTGCAAACTTCACAATATGACAGCCTGGATGGATAGGAGAGCAGTCATATGTTAGCAGTGTGAACAGGAGGGGGCTCAGCACACAGCCCTGAGGGGAGCCAGTGCTGAGGGTGATGGTGGGGGAGGAGATGTTGTGAATCCTCACAGACTGCGGCCTGTTGGTCAGGAAGTCCAAGACCCAGTTGCAGATGGAAGAGCTCAGTCCAAGTGAGGAGGGTTTAATTTAAACATTTTATCAATATTTACTGTGGTACTTTCAAATCTATACACAAGGGCAAGGGTTTTGTAAGGGTCAGATCTCTATCAGTCACTTTTTATCAGCCATTTGCACGGTGCATTTTGATTTGTTGACTTAATTTCCTGCATGCGAGTGTAAAGCAGAAATATGATGCAGTTTTTTTTCTCCCCATATTTGAACGTGGACGCATGTTTGTCTGAGCTATATTTTCCGTTTATGTCTGACTACACCCAGAAGCCGTTCAGCATCCATTCAGGACATAAAACAGATCAGCTACATAAAGCACCTTACTGATCAGAAAACAAGTATACTTATCATACCTTTGCTCCTTCACAGCAGACCATTCCAGCTTCTTGGAGGAAATGAAGATGTTCTCACTCAGAAATTCCTCCCTGTCAAACTGATAGGTCATATAAACTGCAGTCAGGAAGTCCACTCCATAGCTCACTTTCACCGGACGGACAAAGGAACCCCCTTTAGGACTCCTAAAAGAAGGAAGCAACATTTTTATTTATTTCATTATTCATTTTTAAGAATTTCAAAAGTACCTTTCTTTCTTGTCAACAGTGGATTTATTCCACCAGTGGATGTTACATTTTAATGAAACGCGTCACGCTACTGCTGCTGTGTCAGTGCCTTTTTTTAATAGCTGCAATTTCTTACTTAAAAAAAGTAAAAGGACCTCACAATAAGGTTTGTTAAGATCTTTCCAAACGTGATGTTAAAGTGCAAGTCTCAATAATGTTTTACGACACACAGCAGGTTAGAAACTCCAGTCAGTTTCCATTTATCAGTGTTTATTACAACTGCATGTGTTGAGTGTGAATAAATTTAGAATTTAAACCTCAAGTTTTATCATTGCACTTGATGAAGGAAATTATTGAGTGAATCTTCTTCTTGATCTTACTGTATAAATAAATAATCCGAGAGATAAAGGGTAGAGTAATGAAAACGTGCATTCGATAGACTCTAAAATAAGGATGTTTTAGGTCTAGACAAATATAGGAATTATCCAGCAGAGGCTGAAAGTCCATTATTTAAAATCTCTCATACTGAAACAATAAATTGAAGAGAAACTGTTAAAGACTGACCTGCATTTAAAATAACACACTCCTTCATGGCTGCCGTCATGTTTTCCTCTGTTCGGGTCGTCCCACTCCACTCCAAACCACAACCCTAGCGACATAGATCATGGAGGTAATAGATTAATATTTACCCAACATAGTAGATGGGACTCCACTCGTAATGTGCATTATATGGGGGCCCAAACAAAAATCATTGATTGGCCATTTTATAAATGACAACTTTAGCCAGCAGAAACACCACAACGTTTTTAAAAGTCTAAAATACTAAAACTGATTTATATATATCATCAATGCCTGAAATTCCTTTTAATGTGTTACATTTAAACATTTAAACAAATAAAAATGTGAGTTCAGCGTTACATTCTATTAGTTGCAGAGTTATATGCAGGACCCCGAAACTTTTCTAATGTGTGCACACAAATCCAGATTTTGTTCAATCTTCACCTTAAAGTCTTTAAAAATACCAGTTCCTGATGATGTAAAGTGAGGTTTTTTTTGTGTGGAATGAAGAGTCAAAGTGTATAATCCATGGTTTCCCAGAATACTGAGCTATATGTGGACAAGGTCTAAGATGTGACATTAGAACTTTTGAGGAATTTAATCTTTCTTTGTTTGTTGGTCATAATGTGCAGTTGTCAAAAACTTACAAAAAAAATGACTTGAACTGTTTGGAAACCTCAAATATTCCACTGCTATATGTTGCAAACACTACATTTGGAGTCAAAAACGTAGCTGTTGTTGCACATTACACTATCTGGTACACTGTCAATGTTTTAACTGTTTGTTTGTTTTTCTGCTGCCCTGCTCACAAAACTGTCTGACTTTCAAGAAAGACCTGTGAAAACAATGTTACAGTAATCCATTCAACTAAAGTTGAATTACTATAAGACATCTTACTGGGACACCAGTCCTTCAATCTTAGAAATGTTTTTGATAGAACGCTGACTTTGTAATAGTCTTTATGTCTCTAGAGGTTCCGGTCACCCAGATTTATATTTGATCAGCGTTTCTTAGCTGAAGCCGTCTGCTGACTCTTTATTGTTCTTCACTACCTCCAAATGTAAACACTTAATGTTTGTTTCTCTTCAGCTGAAGAAACTTTAGGAACATCTACACACGATAATTTATTCTATGCACTGCTCAATAGTTAACGGGGTTCATAGTCACCTAGGGGAATTGAAATGTGTCGATGCATATCATCCAGCCTATTAATTGCATTAGTTGTCACAATAAGAGTAAGTAGGGCCCTAAGATGGAACCTTGAGGAACCCCGTAGATGATTTTTCACAGGGCTGATGAGAATCCGTCTATTAACACAATATATTCTAGTAGAACATATCATCACTGGAGAATGGGTTCAGAAATAATGTTTGTCCATGTATATGTTATTTAACATAAAACGTATACAAGTTGATTCTGACTGGGTTGAATTTGCATTCCTCTTTGAACTAAGAAGTCATCTGTGAATTTGGAGCAGCCAATAATAAAAAAACACCCGAGCCAATGTTCATCCCAAACAAGAACCCGGTTCCGTTTACCTTCGTACGGTTGTACACGCCCAACGTAGCGCACCGTGGCCCGCTGCCCGCCGCAGGACACCCGCCGCCCCACCGCGTCCGGCGCCACCTCCTCCGGGTCCGGCTTATCCGTTCTCATCAAGCCGTTTAGATCTGCCTGATAGATGCAACGTTTCTGGTTTAAATACCTTCAGAGAGTCACAAGAGTAACTTTGAGGCATCTGAGTACAACATAACCTGCGAGTTCTGTATCATACAAGCCAGAACGTCTTCTTTTGCTATTTGTTCAACGGTGGAAAACCAGGCGCTGCACCGCCACCTAGCGGTAGGAAATATAAGACACCAAAAACAGATCTATTTAAACAGAAGCGCATCGGTGATTGGGCCAAAAGAAGCCAAACTGAGCAAGATACAATATATTTTAAAATGTAAACATATGAACTATAATTTAACAGTGAAAATTACACATAAGTTATAACATTGCATTAAATATCATATCTATATAGGAAGTGTAAGGACATTTATAATATAGAAGTTAAAAAATATGAGTTTGCATAGTTCAGAAAAGTGTCTTACAAAATTCAAGTTAAATAGAGAAACTTGCTCTTAAGACAATAACTCGGAACAATTTATCATCTAAGATGTTTGGACGGAACGTTGAAATTGAGGGAGATGTAACGGAAATGACTCATTTGAACGGCGAACCAGTTTCCGCCTATAACAATATTTACTGTTGGAAAAGAGGAAGAAAAAAATAACAGCTAGGTAAATAAATTATTTTCTAAATGTAAACTGCCCATACAGGTGAAAATTTAGCAAGACTCTTAAAAATAACGAGTTTACATTTCTGTGTGAACGTGTTTGAAGTTTTCCGTCGGGGACATAATTCCGGGTAGCACCGTGATCATCTCTGAGCATGCTGCGGTCTGTTTGAGACGTTCACGCGATCTTGTAAACATTACCTGATTTAAGGTTGGCTAAGGAAACCAGACTGGGCTAATTGTGGTGTCCCGGATAAAGTCATGAAGAAGAAATCTCGTAATAGGTATGTTCCCACGTTAGCTGTTTACAGCTGCACCGTTTTCACGTGTAACTTTTTCCTTTTTGCAGAGAGAAGATGTCGCCCGATCAGCAGGGTTCTGTGTATGCTGTCGGTCAGGTTTCGGGCAGTTTGTTTCAGCAGAGCTCTGAACCATCTGGGTCACTGTCAGCTTTGTTCAGGACTACAGTACCAGATTCATCCTCCCTGTTTCAGCCTGTTCCCAAGGTAAATCTCAACTTTATCCACCCGATTTCCTCAAAAGTCCGGTTTTCTTAGAAATCTGGTTGTTACATATGGTAGACCTGGACATTTTGAGTCTTAGATGTTCTCTTTTGGTACATCTTCTGACCCAAACTGTCCTGTTTCTTTTCTGTTGATGGGAATTGTTATTAGATTAGAATATAACCTCAGAATTAACCAGTTGCCTCTTACACAAGTGTTTTCCAATCCTGATGCATGCAGTGCTCAGAGAGATTAGTGAACAAAAAAACTTACAATTAGCCTTTAAGCAAGATGTAGAAGCTTGTTTTAGAATAGAATGCCTTTTATTGTCACTGTACACATTGTGCAATGAGATTGGAGGTCAATAATATGTGAATATTGATTAAAAAACAGTCAATAATACTTTAATATTGATTAAAAAAATTACAGTATCCATTGGGAGATTTTTTTAAGGTTAAAGGAAATAATATAGGAAAAAAAGTAGTGGGAAGACTACCAATTTTAATAGAATAATCAAAATGTGAAAAAGCTTTATTGAACGTACTAGGAGTTTGTTTCGGTGTAGTTGATACATAACTATCTCCAATATAACTATATATATATATATATATATAAAAACTAAATATAACTATATATATACACTCTTAAGTGTTGGAATAACTAATTCCTGTCTGTACTAGTTCGTTTTAAAACAAGCTCTTACATCTTACTGGATATTTACTAAGTAAGGTTCGTAATATTTGAACTAGAAAAAATACTTGGTATTATGTTGTTTTTTGCGATGCATAGTGACCTAAGGTAATGCTCACAAAGCTGATGCTCTGGTCACCTGGGCAACAAGACAGATAAGAAGAACGTCAAAACGACGTTATTTAAGTCTGTCTTAACGAAGTTCATTTAACTTAGTTGGAGAAACCCGTAGAGAAAAAGTCCCGGGTTCGAATCCCAGCCTAGTCTTTCGGTATGGAGTTTTAGGTGTTCTTCTTTTTGGTAACGCAAAAGCTTTACAGGCTAACTTTGACTCTTTTCCTGCCTTTTTGGAGGCTTTTCATGGCTGAGTTGATGCTCAACCAACAGATACGTCTTGGTGGTCCAGTGTTATAAATGGAATAAAAACCTGGCCCATGTTGATCATAATCCAGCTTTCAGTGCTGTAAAAAAAAAAACAGAAAAAAAAAAGAGTATTATTCTTACTTCTCTTATTTTTGTTATTGGCTAATAAAGTATCTTGGATATCTTTGACCACAGTATATCTTTCAGAGCTCAAAGGACTTTAGTTGATTTGAAAAAGCCAACACAGACTTTGGTTTTTAAAGTAACATTGTGTTAATGGTTTGCATGTCTTGACGTGTGTCTCCATGTTTTTATATTCTCACAGGTTATTCCAAAGAGCACAGAAAGAGATGAACAGCAGAAAGATGGTTCAGAAGTTAATGTGGAGGTCAAGCAGAAGAAGAACAAACAACAGACGAAGACGTCGGTAGCTGAGCAGAAACTCCTGAACAGGTGAGAAGTTTAATTATTATCTAATCGTTCTAAACCAGAGGTCTCCAACCCTAGTTGTTAAGATCTACTGTCTTGTAGAGTTGAGACGCAACCCTGAAGATGCTAATGAGGCTTTAATCATTTGGCTTAGTTGTGTTGGAGGAGGGATGCATTTAAAACCTGCAAGACGATAGATCTTAAAAACACACTTGGTCCAAATTATAGCATAAGAGCAAAACGTAAAACACAACCTTTGCCGTTTCTTTGTTGTTCCAGACAGTACAGTATACTTCGGTATCTCTTCTCTCTCTCCTGCTTATATGCACTGTTTTTTTTTAGGGAGAGCAGTTTATTAAAGGCAGACAAAGAAGAGCATGTGCAGGAGAAGTCGTCGAAGAAAAAGAGGAAAGCGTCCGAGATTGAGGAAGAACAGAGTACGGAGCACTGGGTGCTGAAGCGACAGAAATTGAAGGCCAACAAACAGGAGGAAGCCTTAAAGAAGAAAAGGACGGTGTTTATTGGAAACCTGCCCATCAGCTGCACAACAAAGGTATCCATACGCTCACAGTGTGTGCATGTATTTACTGGAACATTCTTCCTTTGACTTTAGAAAGCATACGTTAACAATTAATGTTCCTTACAGTATCATATAGAGACAGCACATGTTGTCATTCTGCATGGCTGTATACTTAAAATAAAACTTTACAGCTTGGTCATTGAACTCTAAAGGAATCCCAGCAGATTAAAATCTTTCGTAGTTAGATTTATACCCCTGGTTTTCTCTGGGGCTGTGTCTTGGTGACAGACCTCTCGGGTTTCTTTTTCAGGAAATAGGCTAATAAAATAGCCGTCAGGCTCCTTAATTAGGAAGATTTTTTAATGTTTGTTTTTTTGCTGTATCTGATTTGAAACCGTTTTGTTTGCTTATTTATTCTTTTTTTATTTGTTTTAGACGCTGCGGACACTCTTTGGAGAAAAAGGACCCGTTGAATCCATTCGGTTTCGCTCCGTGGTAAAACAAATAAAATACCCACAATTGCAATATTTAGTGAAATTGTAACATATTTGATCATTAGAATAGTTAAAAAATCCTTTGTTCTTCACTGTGTCGTTGCTGCAGGTCAGAGAGGATCCCTCCATGTCTCGCAAAGAAGCAACCATTAAGTATGTTTCTGACTAAAATATGTAGAACAAACCCATCAAAACTCTTGAAGAACTTGACAGATTTATTAGTCCTAGAAGAACTTTCCGTGTTTATTTAGATAGTAGATTGTTTATTTATTTTTTTGGCGTTTTAAAATAATAAAAATTAAAAAAAGTGGGAATCACTCAGCTACTTGTTGTTCTGTTAACGTTTCTTTTTTTTTGACGTTTACAGGCGTAAAGTTCATCCCCAGAAGCAAAGCATCAACGCTTATGTGGTTTTTAAAAGTGAAGAGGCCGTGTCCAAAGCTTTGGAGAGGTGGCGCCTTCTGTTGTAGACCGAAGCTCCCTAATTGTGCTGCAGAAACAATTCTGAACCTAAGCTGTTAATCCCCAATCCGAGGGTCATGTCACCCTGTTTTTTTTTTTGTTTTTTTTATCAGAAACGGCATGGAGGTTGAGAAAGGCTTTCACATCCGAGTGGACAGAGTTACTGGCGAATCCTCGGTAAGCCTAGCTAATGTTACAGATCCCCTGAAAACACTGCGGATCTCCTGACGGCTGTTTAATACATTGCTCTCGTCTTTGCAGCATGATCACAAGCGCTCTGTATTTGTGGGGAACCTGGCATTCGGTAAGGAGCGTCACTAAAGCAGTGACGACGCGGCCGAACGTGCGTCACACTCACCTGCTGCGTCTTTGCAGATATCAAGGAGTTGGAATTTCGAAGGCATTTCGAGGAGTGCGGAAACGTGGAGGCAGTTCGACTGGTGCGAGACCCAAAATCTGGACTCGGCAAAGGATTCGGCTATATCCTGTTTGAGGTGCGCTGAAGCAGTCGGTATAAAAAATTCTGTCTTAGCCATACTTTAAACGAGGAACGTTACAGGTATTGTTGCAAAGCTACGAAGCTTTCTGATCAGTTGTATTACTTGCAAATTTGGCAAAACAGTGTTTGCTTTATTTTGTAAGTATTTTTAAAATATTGGTTTAATTTCCCTCCTGACGCAGAGCGCCGACTCGGTACAGGTGGCTCTGGCGCTGGATGGCTCAAAGCTGGAGAGCAGGTCCATCCGTGTGAAGAGGTCAGTAAAGAAGGAAAAGGAGAAGAATAAAACCAACAGCAAAGGAAATGCGAGCAACTCCAGACAGAATGCCAGGCAAGGTCCAGGAGAGGCGAAGGGACCCGGACTGGCACGTTTCAAGTCCAAACCCAAACCAAGCAATCTGTCTTCTTTTAAAGGAGAGATGGCTAATCCGAATAAAAAGAAAAAGAAGGCTCCAAAAAAAAGAAACAAGACAAAAATGGCGCGTAGTGTTTCTGCAAAATGACTAACAAACAAACAATAAATATAAGTCGCTGATTACTCTGGGAAAAAAATCATTTTACAAAGTTTATTGATGTAATTTCTTTTTCTTTTTTAAGTTTAATGTCGGTTGTGTTTGAATAAAAACACTTTGTCCAATTCTATGTTTGTAGTATACATATACAAACATGAGGTTACATATATAATTAAGAGTTCAATGTGGTTAGTAATATTAGTTCATTAGCTTCCTGAAGAAGAAGAAAAAAAAATATTTTAATTGTAATTCTAACATTAACATTTTGCCCCATGGCAATACTTTGGTTCCTTTGTCTTTCAGCTACATTGTTGTGGATTTATTCATTTGTTAGGAAAGCCAACCTGTAAGATGGTTGGTCTCATATTTGATTCTCAGATACTTCAGTATTCAGAGGAATTCATAAAACACATTGAGTGCTTGGGGCCCAGGTCCAAAAAAATCCTCATGCCTCTTTTAATGTGCATTTAGTGCATTTGGACTTGTACTGGCTGTATGTGTGCTGAACAGGCCTGATGCAACTTGGCCCCGTTTTGCCAATATCTAATGAAGAACAGGGACGGACCAAACCATCAGCTGCAAAAATATTATAAATAAACAACTCAACTGTGTGTAACATTGGTTTTAATACTGACTGAAATCCTATAGTCTTATGCTGAGCTGTTTTTTGGTAAATAAAGAAGAAAATTGGGGTAGATATGTTTTTATTATTTTATTAAACTAATCTGGGCTTTCCCGTTGTTTTGATTGAGGGGAGATGTGAACTATGGCTGCACAATAATTCGCAAATATATTGTCATCACAGAGTCTAGTAGTGGACCTGACTTCTGTTGAACACATCAACCAGGATTTAGTTGCAGGTTTGAGCTGAATATCTTTCTCAACACTTGGCTGTGGTGTTCTAATTGTGGGATGGAGTTTACCAGGCAACTCATGCCAGGAAGGAATTTGATAAGTGAAAATGTAACACTGCAAAAGCGGATCATTGTAGGCAGGATATCCATACTTCCAGTAGTTCTTGGGCACTCTAAACAAATTCTGTAGTACCTAAAGAACCTTTGGTGTCTTAGGGATCATGGGCGATGCTGAAGAATAGCGACAGATTATTGATCAGTTTTAATAAAGCAGCAAAAAGAGCAGAGCTACCCTAAAGGTAAGAAAACTTTTAGTTTCTATACAGAATAAATGTTTTCTAAAGGCTTTTACACTTCAAAATACTATGTTATAGGGAGAAAATTGATTGCAAACAGGATTCGTTCATTTGCAGGAAAAGGTGGTTGACTAACATTCAAGCCACTAAAATGTCTGAAAAAAAGCCAAACTTATTAGTACAATATTCTAATTTACTATAAAGTAGTTGTCTTTTGTGGGGTTTATTTTCTAATCACAACAAAAAATAGCATACAGAGATGAAAATATAGATTATGACTAAAGGAAAGAAATCTTGAATACAAACAGCTGAAATCAGCTTCCTCAGGTGGGTGACAGACCCCAATTAATCTTTTTTTTTTCTTCTCTTTTTAAGAGTGTTTACTTGTCTTTTTTGCTTGCACTACTGGCTTTTATTTAACAGTAGTTTCACAGAAATTGGGAAGGACAGAGAAAGACATTCTGCAAATGGCCTGAAACCTGGGAATCAAACCCAGGACTGTAGCCTCTTAAGAGGATGTACCAACTCTACCAGTAATATGACATAATTCCTTAAACCTAAAATATTTCAGTAGGAAAAAGACCCTATTTCTGGTTTATGTTGGTTTTAAAAAAACAAAAAAATTGTATTTGTTTTGGAGATTTATTTGGAAAAACTGGTTAAAACATATCATACAACTAACAACATATCATATTACCAGTAACAAAATAGAAACCAAATTTTGTTTTTAAAAGATAATTTACAGTCCTCTAATTAAATAAACAAAAAGAAAAGAAATATGTTTTAATTTTGACCACAAGATGCCAATGTTGCATTTGTTTTCCGGTGCTTCTGAAAATGCTCCATCACTGAGGACCTCTATTATTCATATTCGACGAACTTTGTCATTAACAATTTTACAGTTTTACCTTTTCTCCATAAAACCATATAATATAATCATTTGTAAGATTATATTATAGGGATTATTGGTTCTGGTCCCCCAAAATTTGGCCAGTGACCTAAAGAAGGAGCTGGTGTCCCTGGCTATTAAGACGAATCCCTACCTTGACAACATTTGTGTGCTCTTTGATTCTGAGTTTAATTTTTCAATGCATTTAACAAAGCTGATAAGGTTTGCTATTTTCATTTGCGGAATGTCAGAAAAATCAGAAAGATGGAATACGTTTAGGACACAGAGAAAATAAATAATTATTTTGTATCGTCATGCTGAGTTTTTTTTTGTGCAAAGCTCTTTTTATTTGTTTCAGCCAAGGACAAGAATCACAGCATCAATGAGTCCAGAATACAGCCTGAATACTCACCAGGACCAAAAAAAAAACCTAAGCACATAACCCCAACTCTGACATGATTACACCGGTTGCCTGTTGCTTTTACAGTTTTTAACATTTCAGGCAGTTACTACAACATGGAGCCCCGCTTGATGTAACCTTCAGCCTCATTTTAGTGAAGGCATCTCAGTGTAGCAAAAAGGATGTCTGATTGATAATAAGAACAGAAAAGAAAGAAGTACCGTTTATCTGCAACAGCCCAGACTAACCCAAGCTGGCACGTGTCAAGGCGAGGCTACATATTGCAATCCATCACCGACATAAGTACTGCAGACAGCAACATCGATCTCTTGCGAAATCTCTGCGTTGTTTAACAACTCCACTGCGGCCTTTGACTGGTACAATAACACTGGTGCTTAAAGGAGGGAACTTGGGGGCCGAGTTCTGGCAAATATAGCAAGTTCTGCAACAAATGTATCACTGTCCTAATATTTGCTTTAAAATAGGTATAAATGTTTCACAAGCACAGCAATAATCAAAGAATCATGAATAATTCAGTGCCTTTCTAAAAAAAAAACTAAAAAAAACTTAAACTCGCTAAAAGGTAAAATGAGCTTTCAATGCTTTCGTTGGCTTTAGGCAGCAAAACAAGAAACTTGACAACAAATATCTTAGAAATGTTGTGTGGAATATTTCATCATCACACAATGTTTTCACATGATGACGATGCAAGCTACACAATAAGACACCGTTCCACCGGTCACTGGATGTCAGCACAGATACTGCATAAAATTCACAGAGACGTGTCATAAATTAGCATAAGTGAGCAGTTGGACATTGACGGTCGTCTTTCACTGTGAATATCAACCATGGGGCTGGTGAATAAGTCTTTTCTCAGCTAATCTTGTAACAAACTCCCACAGACCGCTGTGATGTCACAGCAAGTCTGGAAGTTTTTCACCACCATCTGAACATATCTGCTGTTGTCTGACTCAAAGGCACTTTAGAAAACCTTTGATGAATGAGTAGTTTTAGAAATTATTTACAATTAAGGCTTCCTTAAAGGTGGGAAAACCCTAGTTAGGCATTGAAATATGCCCCACATTCAGTTCCCATCTTCATTTCATAGTTTGTAAGTATTAAACAGAAAATAAATTCCTCAGGTTTACATTTTGAATTAGCAGGTTCTCCCCAGTTCTCTGCAGGTATTCCAACTTCCTCCCATAGTTGTAAAACAAAACTGTGGGCTGTAACCAGATACATTTGACTAACTTTTAGCTACCCTTCCCACCTCAAATTACTTCCGTAAATCAAGATATAACAGGTTTTAAACAAAAATGCAGGTTTGTTTGTTGTCAAGTGAGAACAAAGAGCAAATGCTGCCACTTTACACTGTGTTGCCGTGTGTATGGGGGTCACTTGCCAGCAATCAATAGAGATGTCCATATTTTATTTTATTTTATATTTAAAAGTATAAAATACATTATGCCCACAGATTACTACTGAAAATTACAACTATTATATAATTGTTACTGTAACTCCGGTAGTTTCATAAAGAAAATTGATTAATAAATAAACAAAAAAACACATTCTCCGTTTGCTTGTGATTCCACGTTAATGCAGAAAACAATAAACATTTTCATGAACATTTGACATGTGTAAACTTTTTAAACTGTATGATAAGTCCAATGAAGCTGGCTGAACACAAACAGAGCAGCACTTGGATCCATGAAAATAAAAAGGAACATTAGAATAAATTGATGAGTTTAAGTGATATTGTGCTTGTTCACTGACGTGCGAGCTGACCTGCATGCATCTTCAGTACTTTAAGCTGTTTACCCCAATGTTCACCCAGTGACTGTACCATGTGTCTGAGAAAGATGAAACACTACAGAACATACTTCAAATACAAGCAAAGTAAATTTGAATAAAAATGCCTGTTAAAGGAGTAAAATCCACCTTAAAACAATTCTGGTTGATACCATGACGTAGCAAGACATGCAACCAATAGATGACGCTGTTTCACAGGAATTTGCTACTTCATAGTTGTTTTAATCTGGGAGCTTGATGTCATAAATATACTAGCCTAAAACCTGGAAGAAAAATCTTTGTGGAATTGAAAAATCTTTGTAAAAAATTCTGAATGTGACAGTCCCATTTTATTCAGTCCATAAAATTTTTTCAAATGTTAGATTTGGATTTGACAGTTTACAAAAATATCCATTACTCTACAATTTCCAGCCATTCCAGCAGATTTGGACAGCCAGGAATCTTTGGATTAATAAAAATGAAGTATGAAAAAAAAACACAAAAAAAACAAACAAAAAAAACCAAAACAACAACCACAGAGCATAGAGCAGGGATTAAATTGTTTGGTAGTTTAAAGCAGAGTTAGGTTCGAAAATATGATACCTGGGTCTGAATGTCTCATAGAGGACTGTTGAGTCTATTGTTATTTAGTTTTCTGTCTTAATTTAGTTTTCTGTCTTTTCAAACCACCAGTCGGTCATGGCAGATGGCTGCTTGTACTAAGCCATGTTCTGCTGGAGGTTTCTTCCTGTTAAAGGGGAGTTTTTCCTCCCCACTGTCGCTACATGCATGCTCAGTACGAGAGATTGCTGTAAAGTCAATGAAAACACAAGCCATTGTTTTGGTCTGCTGATTCCAGAGGAGTGAATGCTGCAAGTCAATGACCCCATGAATCTGCTGGGGTTCCTTAGATTGGAAACTTTTTCAAATTGATTTGTTATGATATATCTTTGATTTTAATTGAGTGCCTTGAGACAACATCTGTTGTAAATTGGCGCTATATAAATAAACTGATTCTTGATTCTATTGTCTAAAAATGGGAATATCTCAATTACCCAATAAGATGTCAAGAGACTGATGGGTATTCTGGTGGAGCTGCAAATATTAATAGCTCAGGTGGAGGTGTTGGTATAAGTGTATGACTGATAATATGGAAAGAAAGCCCTAAAAAGATTTACTCCCACTATGTTGTGGACTCAATGTGATACAGTATGACAACTGTTTAGATGCTGCAAACATGTTGAGACTGTGACAGAGGTCTTAACACAGCGAGAGCTTTTACATCAAAGCGTGTACATGTGTTGGATGGTCCACAGCAGTGGGAAAAGTCGGGAATTGCATAGGAAGACTTAAAAATCGACATTCACAGATGGTCTCGGAAGAATCTGACTGAACTTGGGTTATTTCACAATAAAATAATCAGCTGTGAGCAGAGAAAACATTTCTTTCCGAAGTGTACTGAATAAAGCGGATACACACATGTGCACACCACACTTTTCAGATTGTCCATGGTGCTTTTTTTGTTTCAACATTGGAAGATTTCTGCCACGTAACAACCCACTATATCAGGGCCCATGGTGGAGATTATACTTATTTGTTTTCCTAATTACCTTAGATAGTTTTAAATCAAACTACAAAAAACAAACAAACAAACAAAAAAAAAATACAAAACAAAAACACAAAAACAAAAATGTTCTAAAATTGTGTTTCTAGTGATTAAAACTTTAAACACACACAGTATTTGATTAAGTTAATACAACATAAACATTTACATTGGTTAAAACAGTTCTGTCAGTCCCGCTTATGATGTTTTATATATCTGTATATATCTATATATATCTACATATATATATGTATATATATATATATATATATATATATATATATATATATATATATATATATATATATATATATATATATATATATATATATATATATATATATATATATATATATATATATATATATATATATATAT
>JAVLVB010001185.1:1291622-1316243 GCA_032876305.1 Orestias chungarensis
GGGGGGGGGGGGGGGGGGGGTTTGTGACGGTGACAGTTTGAAAACAACACTGTAGAACAGAAAACAGAGGAAACATTCATCTTGAAATTACTATTTACTATTGCTATTTGCTGCAACATTGGACGCGCAGAAGTCCAAGAGCAAAGAGTTAATTGAACACGATGAAACAGTTTAATAAGCAAAGCTTGGCTGACTGGCAGTGCGTCCAAGAAACCCCGTTCGTAATTTTTATCCGTCGTGCGCCGTCAGGATCAATTTATGACTATCATCATCATAACTTGGAGTAATGTCATTGCACAGCATATGGAACGGTAAATCCTGTTCCCAGGTTCCTTATTACTGTAAATGTTCCTCCCACACAGGTAATTAAAGATAATTCACATGGCAAAAATCTCCTGTTGGTTGAAAAGTGAGCGAGGATGCACAAACCAAATAAAGGCGAGTGGAATTTTACCCAGCAAAGGCTGTCAAACATGTGATTTAAATATTTTATATAAAAGTAAAGAGAGAGTTTTATATTAGAATACAAATGTATCACTTCCTACAGGGAAAGTATGATATAAAAATAAAAAAATCACTGAAATTCAGACTGGCTCCAGGGGATTTGCCGGTAAACCCACTTGAACATTGCAATACAGCTGAGCATTTACCTTACTATTAATCACTTTGTTAAAACGTCTAAAATTCAGATAAGAATTTGAATTCAGCATGACAAACATACAAGTTAAAGTTGTTTGAAAAGCTCAAAAGTTAGTATTTTCTTAGAATTATGTTTGTTTTGTGAGAGCACTTACATTATTATCCTAAAATAGTTTTTAGTTAAGTTACTGGATGCAGTTTAGGGACAGGATTCACAGTGCTTTATGCAACCAGTGTCCAGAGAACCTACTTCAAACTACATGTGTTGTTTTTAAAGGCAGTATTTGTGATTGAAGGACCAAAAATCCTTACTGTTTATTGGTAAGGATGTTACAAAGGAACATCATTACAACGGAAAACCTTCGCAAACTATTGTTTATTCCCTCAAGTAGCTAAAGAGCATGTACATATTTCAGAGCAGCCGATAGCTGATGGGCAAAAGAAGGTGTCTGGAACTTCAGGTCATTCCCACAGACTTCTGGCTTTGACAGCAGAGCAATAGGAAGAACATTGCCAGTTTGTAATTAGTGTGAAACTGCAAAGTTAACAGGATCTGTTTGAGGTGGGTGATAACCATTTTTTTGACTAAGAAATAGAGTCACGGACAAGAAACTCAAGGACTGAAATTCAATTTATCTCATAAGTAACGTTTCTGCGACTGAAAAGAGCATTTGTCGGTGCATCATCCATACATTCCTCTATGGTTTCGCTTCGCCACATTCTCTTACAGGAGCCAGGACTCGTGTTTGCAAGTTTTTGTAAACTCGAACTTTTCCCCGCAGGCAGAAGTGAGTATGTGAAGAAAATGATCATCTAAGCCAGACAAATTTACACCTCAGCCAATAAGTCCTGCAATTTCTAACAGACCCAGTTTATCTCTACAGCAACACCAGGAAAACAGCCAAGTTTGCCACTTTCCAGATGGAGGCTCGGCTTTTGAATAATGACTATCTCTAAAGGTTGCGTTAGAATGTTTGCACTACAGTGTTTACAAAAATGCTGATCTCCACACAACTAAGTTACTAAACATTGATGCATATTCTATATTTAGTCATCATTCTCTAGCTTTCCTCTCAACTCCACCTTTTTTTAAAAGGTGGATTTATGAATACAGCCAATTATCTCTGAGATTTCAAACTTGTAAAGCTACCGAATCTAAAAGTAAACTTTTTTACTAGATTTGCATCTATCTATCTATATATAAGCACATTATTATATATATTATTCCCTAAGTTGTTTATATAGCTCTGTGACAACCTTTTTTATGCATTTCCATCAAGGCACTTCTTGTCTTCCAGTCACTGCTGAAATATGCAGCCAACACACACACACACACATGCACACAGAGTGAAACTTTCAATGTAGCAGCTTATTCCTCAAATAGAAAATGTGCACTAAAACATGACAGCACTGTCGGCTAGTCTTCGAGAGCAGCCCTGCTCTCTCTGGCCTAGATTATTTCAAATCCTCTCTGGAAGTGCCTGCGTCCTCAGCTGCTCTGCCAGCCGCCAGAGAGTGAATGAGCCAGCCATCTGGCTGCAAAGCACATCAAATCCCAATCTGTGTTAATTTGAGTGTTATGGGCCATTGTTTGTTTTTCTTTTTTTTTTTTTTTGGGAGGGGAGGATAACAAGAAAAGCAGGAAAATGTTGCACCCAGAGTTGTTCAGCTTGTTTTCGTGGAATTCTCTGTTTTTCCAAATACTTTTGGAGATGTGATTCCAGGCACCCTGCAGGTCACCGCAAATTTAATGAAAATTAAGATTTAATCTAACCACGAAAGCTTAGTGTTGCTACTGCAACAATATTAATAAATACATGCAGGGTTTAATGAATCAAATTAATGTTAAATGAGCTACATTGCGTTTCAAACTTATTCATAACCCTTACATGTTTTTATATATTTCCGCTGCATGCGCCAGTGTCCGATTACAGTTTTGTTGTTTATATATGAAGCACAAAAAAAAGAAAAAAAAGAATGCTTGTTTTTTTTTAAGTACATTCGCTGGGATACACCAAGCTAATACCACCTACAAAAGCCACTTTAATTGTTCTATCTTAGTCTAACTCAATGTCAGAGTAGATTAAAGTGTTTTGTGAATGCCTCCATGTGGGTTAGGGAACATTATTTATAACCTCATAAACTCAAGGAAAAACAACGCACGGGTCAGGGATTTAAAAACAAAAAAACAGCTAAAGTCGTGCTTTTGTCATTAAACAGTATGTTAAGAGCTAATCATATAGTTGTACAGTTAATCGTCTGAAAATAGAAAGATGTCAAACTGAGAGCAAGTCTAGATTGGAAAATTTATTTGATGGAAAAAGAGACCCGCATGTCCCACTGAGCAAAGCAAGAAATGTGAAAGCAGCATTATGCTAAGGGTATTATTTCCCAGGGACTGAGATGTTTGTGGAACTGGATTTGTGCATGGATGGAGGGAAGTTCAGGGCATTACTGAAAGAAAAAAAACTGTAAGAAGCTGAACTAGAGCCCTAAACATACTTTAGAGAGACAATATTATGATTTAGATCAAGGAATTAATCTGTCAGAATGGCTCAATCTATAGATGTGAATACGATTGTTGCAAGACGTTAAATTTTCACTTGTTTTAGATTTTGCATTCCAATTACACTCATGTGTCAGATAAAAATGACCTTTTAAAAGGATTATGTGAGCATGTATTAAAAAACCTTTGAATGATTCAATATTTTCCACTAAAATTGTTTTGTTTTTGTTGTTGCTTATGTAATATACTTATCTTCGCAGTTGTGTTTTCATGAGCTTTAAGTTAAAAACATAAAAATTAACACAAGAATGCAAACATCAGTAAGTGTGTAATTAACCAATACAATTAGTTGCATCCAACAAATGTATTTATTGAAATAAATATGAATTTCAGTATTATACTAATTTATTAAATATAACTGTAGAGATACAGTACAGATATTCTGCTTTTATTGGATAATAATGAACTTTGTGTTGTTTTATAACTTAAAAAAAGGTTATCACATAACAAAATGGACAAACGTTTAAGGGGTATGAACACTTCTGCAGTTTTGTAAATCAATAAGAGTTTAGATTAGACCGTCCAAGAATTTTTAATCAGATCCGATTGCTGTTGATTTTGTTTTGCTTATGAGTTCATCGCATTTACCCAAAACATACAAACATAACATTAAGTAAGCTTTAATACCATGTCTCTAAATCATTATTTTTTCGCCTTTTATGTTCCTCATTTACGCTTTACTCACACTCCTGATCACACACACATGCCACCCACCCTGACACATGGGGGGTTATGCAATGGGTGATGCCTAATTACCACTGACACCGCGGGGACTGTTCACTGCGAAATTAATCATGACACAGGCGTCAGCTTTTTATTTTTTTATTTTTTGTCAAGGCTCTGAGTTCCGACCGACTGATGTAATTAATAAACCAAATGCACACAAATTTTGATTAGACGCTGACACTGATGTCTCAATAAATGCCAAAGACATTATTTTATCTCCAGGTGCAGATAGATAAGAAGAAGAGAGCAATAACAGGAAAAGAAGCAAGGGGACAAAAAGCTTTTCAAAATGTTTTTAAAACCCTTAGTATAGTTATTGGTTAGAAAAGGGTAAAAGAGTTTATGTGTAAAGAGGATGCATCAGTGTATCTGTTTACCCAAATTTTTCACTGGTGAGTACACTGTAGGCCTAAGGAAGGCCTACAAAGCTATTTATAATTACATCATTGTACTGGAAAGCACTTACAGTACATCCAGTCATGCATACAATAAAGAGCTGCTTTCCAGTTCGTGGGAAGCCTTACTGTTACTTTATTATTACAAATAGATGAAGTGAGACACCAGAAACACAGCCGTCCCAGATGGGATAATTAATGTGACATGCAGCTCATCGGTGCCCAAAACTCCACCAGGGCTGGTTGCTCATTTTCATCTTCTACCACTTTCTGCTACTTCAGTGGCAAATGATTCCAATCCAAGTAGGCCAAAAAAGCAGACCAGTTGATTTGATGACTTACTTTTTGTTGATCATTTTATATGCTGTTCTGGTCTTTTTGATCTCGAACATTGGAGGCATTGTTACGCCTTGCAAATTCCTATAAGAAACTATGCAGAACCACATCATCCAACTCCTCTCAAGTTCAAATAGGTCACAATGCAGAGAGAGTAGAACAGAGTTCAAACTATAGACAACAAACAGGCTGTTTTTATTTGTGATCCATATTGTTTTTACGTTTCATTGTTTTGTACTGCAAAGCCTTGCTCAAAATGTCCACCTTGTCATAATACTACAAACATTAATGTATGATATTAGGAATGTCTGTGACAAATTATTGCTCCTTTATACATTAACAATTTTATTAAAGTGTTTATTATATATTATATTAAATGATATACCTTTCCCAAACGAACCAACAAAAAAATGTAAATAAACCATTAAAGATTTGAGACCAGTATGGGTTAGTATATATTCATTGGTCAAGATCATTATAGCTTACTTCGTACCTAAAAATATATCATGGGACAAGTAAATAGAGAACCATACTTGCTTAGACGTCGCCCGGTGAAACAAGGTCTACATCAAGTGTAGAAAAACCACCGCTGTGGTTTCATGAACTGAAAGATATAGACGGCTGGTAAATGAGGGTAATGGAAACAAGATGAGAGTAAGGTACTATTGGAATGGTACTACTCCAGTAAACCCAGGCAATGGAGCTACATGAAAAGTGGGAAAATTTGAGTTTTTGATACCCACAGTCTAAACTAACACTGACATATATAGTATTCCAGTGTTCTAACATCCACAAATGGATGCTTCTTTCACAACAAGAGACACAACACAGTGCTACAGCAAGGGGGAGCCAGGACACAAGGTCAGGTGGGGAAGTTTTCATTGACCAGCCAGAGATAAACTGCCAAGCTCCATCAATGCAAGACCAACTGAGTGTGAAAATGACTGACCTGAGAAACAAAATCATAGCTACACTAAGAGCCTGTCAACCCTGTCACCTACAGGGAAGCACTTGCAAAGGATCTCCTAGATACTGTCAACAAAGCCGTAAGTATGGTCATTAATGTGACCATCACATAAACCAAGGAGTTGATATACAATTTACTATTCCGGGGTGGCTGTGGCACCGTGGATAGAGTTATCGTTTTTCAATCAGCTGCCCCCTGTCACACCTATTATCCCCAAGTTACCTACTGACGCTTGTATTGGTAGTGAATGTGGTGTTTTAGTGTAAAGTGCTATGATCAGTCAGTTCAATTTGAAAAGCTCAGTACAGTATAAATGAACTCCATTAACCAATTACCGTTTATTAGTTATCCTTGAGATGATTGGCAATGGTAAGAGTGGCTACAATGGACAATGTACTATGGAGAAGGTTGTAAGCACAAATTAAGGCAACAAAGAAAGTAGTAAGCCAATTGTTGGAACTTTAGAAGGTTGCATCCAGAAATAGAATACCCCAAAATTAAAACCAGATGCCAAAGCCTGAAGACAAGGCAACAGCCAAACAAGCCAAACATCTGTGTGTGGTGGGTGGGTCTTCGTCTCAAGGTTGGGTCTTTTTGGGGTTACTGTGGTCACTGGGGTACACCATCATCACGATCATAAGATTGCCCTAGGTCTTACACACTTGTTGAGATTCAAGGATTCAAGGATTCAAGGTTTCAAGGAGACTTTATTGTCATTTCAACACATGTGGTACATGAGGTGGAACAAAATTGTATTCTCACGGTCCAGTTCCACCCAAGAGCTAATATTAAAATAGATAAAATAAAGTAAAAACAGTAAAAAAAATAAAATAGAATGTAATACACAAAATATACAGAAAATATACAGAATATAAAGGGGTGAGGTGTCTTAGTGCGGGTATGGGAAGGTGTTCGATATGTATTGTCCATGTAAAGTGTCAGTGCAGTGGTTTGTTCAGGTGGAGTTCAAGAGTCTCACAGATGAATTTTTATGGGACACACTGACATTCGCTGTTGAAGTCTAGGCGTGAGGCCATGTTTCTGAACTGGGAACACTTTCACTGCTCCTTTCACGCTGAAGGGGTGGTTGTTGTACCATTGATTTGAGTAGTATAGGTATCTTGGTGTCTTGTTAACATGTAAGGGGAGGAAAGAGCAGAATACAGATTCAAGGATGAGAAATTGACTTGAGAAAATGTTTGTGCAGCTTAAATTTGTCCAGATATAGAAAGAACAGGAAGAGCCAGCCTGAATATAAGCAACAGTGTGCCCGGGGACAGCTGCATTCAAATTATTGGTTGAGGGGGCTCAGGAATCTAAATAGGATTATTCCTGGGAACTTTTAGATGTTTCCTTCTGCATTTTCAACTGGCAGAAGACCCCGGGGCAAACCCAAAACTCTCTGTATGAACTTCACATCCTACCTGGCCCTCACTGGTATCACAAAAATGAGCTGGAGAGTGCTGCTGGGGAGATGGTTCTTTGGGTTATCCTGTTGGACCTGTTGACTCCCGCAACCTAATCTTAATTACTGTGACTACATTAAATAGATGTTTACTTTTGCTTGTTATCCCAATAAACAATTTGTCTTAAAATTTCACTTGATGTTTATAGTTTAAACATTTTAGCTATTAGGTCATGTGCATTTGTCTGAATCTGGAAATTTGCTTTTAATTAATGTCACCGAAAGATTGAGGAAGGAGAAAAATGTTACAAAAATGGAACCAGAAATAATAAATTATAATTCACTATACTTAGTTAAGATGAGGAGTATCTTTCTTTGTAACAATTTTCCATTTGGTAAAATTTGAATATGTAGCTGTTTCACTACAGTTCCACTTGTGCTTGTGAACACATTAAAGGAAAACATTTTATTCAATAACCTTTGTTTGGCTCCCATTGCTGGAACATTACAAACAACACATTGAACATGCAGTCCTAAAGAGTTACACATTAAACCTCTTTATGTGTCTGATTGGGTTATATATAGTGAAGCAATGTGTATTACACTAGAAAGTTACATATTCATTAGTTCATGTCCCCCCCAAAAAAAACATGCATCCTGCTTTCAGTGATTGCAAAGTTTTTCTTTTATTTTTGGCTGCACTGCTTTCATTTAAAAACAATTACAGGTAGAGCGAGAAATTAAAAACTTAAAGTGTACTTGAAATTACAGTGACAAAATAATCATAATCACATCCATTTTCCTTAACACCTCTATATTACCACGGGCAACTTACCCACCCTGTTAAAAAATATAGGTTTCCATGGTAACACTTCTGATATGAGGCTATCTGTTTTTCATCAGGCAAAGCTAGGTTGATCAAAGTTTCTGGTTTAATAGAGTCAAATACTGGGTAATCTTATGTTCACCTACGACCAGAAGAACAAACTCTTAAACTGGAAGAGATATAAAAAACTATTAATTTAGCTTTTTGTCGATGGTATTCCTTGACTATGAATGATTCCTTGATATGAATTTGTGTACAGCATAATTTAAACTGTGCCTAACTGTTTGCGCTGTTGTTTAACATTGTGGTAAAATGGGCCATTAGCATGCCCAATGTTGTGTGTTGATGACTGTGTAGCAGTTTTGATCCCGCTGTAGGGAAGAGAGTTGAGACCAAGGTTCAGGGAACGTTGCCAGGTGACTCTGATTAACGTATCTCTGGGGATCATTAATCAGCCCGACTCTTTTTTATCTGACATGAAGTGTTTGGAACCAAGCAGGCAATAATCCAATTAACCCATAAGCAGCTAATATCAAAATAAACCAAATAAAGAAGTAATTTAGTATAATTAAATAAGTTTTATTTGTTAAATGTACAAAATAATACACCAAAACAATTGCTATCCATATTTAAATACTACCTATTGTTACTATATGTGTTTCACTGGCTGGGCACAAATAGATTATGCAAACAAATGAATGCAGCTGTCTAAATACAGGATTTAATAAAACAAAAATTTCTTAATGTCTGACAAAAGATAAACCAAATTTTTCTCATTTTGGTCCACTTGAAACAGAAAAATTTATTTATATTCAATAAATGCTTGAGTAATAAAATGGAGTTCAGAATCGTTCTTCACATGTTTCCAAAAGCTTACGACAAGAGTTTGCTGGAACTTTGAATCATTCCTTCTGACAGAAGTCCCATTCACAGACATTTTTTTTCAGTTCTAGTCCATTTAATAACTAATCTGGATTTAGGGATAGAGTTATTGCCCATTTGTAAAGCCCATCTTTGTTCGAGCAATTTCCTGGCTAATGTCGTTAGTTGTCCTTTATCTCCATGTATCCGGAGTTGCGTCGCGGGAAAAACAACTAAAGCAAAGAAGTCCAAACCTCCGTCTCCCCAGCCACTTGGTACAGCTTCTTCAGGGAAATAGCAGCTAAGAAACACAGTCCCTCCAGCACCTCCACTTACTAGGGTCATATTTATGAGTCAAGACTGGGAGAGAAACTTAAAGTGATCAATCATTTTGGCACTACTAGGTGGAGTTGGAGCTATTGGTAGTTTAACCCCTGATCCCCAAAATTGGTTTTGGGAACATGTTGCACCACTATAACCATTATTCACAAAATCCCTTTTACCTTTATTAAAAAGAACTAATGCTATTTAAATGTGGACCTCACAAGGTTTGGATTACACATAATGATGCCAAATATGGAAAGATGTCCGTGTGTTGTCTGTAAAAATGAAAGAGACACAGTAACTGTTGCTCCTTTGTAAAACTCTCTAATGACTTTGATTCCTCTAGATCAGGGGTGCCCTATACGAGGTGGGCGGGTTGATCGCACGGCGTTAAAGGAAATAGATGACCATGTCTGTCGGTTTGTCTTTTGATTCCCATAGCGGGCAGCAAACTGATGTGCATTTAAGTACGCAAACACACGCTAACTGTACGGTAGCTTTGCCTTAGCTGGCTTGGCAAAATACAGTGTTGCCTAGAGAGTCTCTCAGTCTCTCTTAGCAGAGGCGGAGCTAGAGGCCCGGGTAGCACCACATACATATATATATATATATATATATATATATATTTTTTTTTTTTTTTTATATATGGCTGTATGTATGTATCTATAGACAGTTATGCAAGATAAATTAAAATCTGTTATAGATTAAATTTAATTAAAATGAACTTCATCCTAAAAGGACAAAATATACAATAAAATGATTTAAATAATATAAAATAAATAGGCGTTGTGTTTTGTGGGGCTTGTTTGGTGTGGGTGGTGGTGGGTGGGAGGGGGAATGTTTGTTAGGATTGGTTATCTTTTCAGTAGCTCGTGAGCTGCTCTAGATCCTGTGGTCTGGTCTGTAATTTGGGTTTATTTGTAATAAAATCCTCACTACTTTCTGTCACAATTTATAAACAACCAATCAAAACTTCTACAGGTGATGCAAAGTAAAAGGTGCTTGGAGTGCAATGTTTTCATTTTGGTTAATCTGTTAACAACATTTTTAAAGGAAGATCAATTTTTTCTGTTTCAATAGGACAAGGCATGACACTAAATTAATGGGATGTTTACCTGTGAAGGCAAGATTTGCAACACATGACTTAGCCTTAACCTTGCAGCATAACATATTAATGTAAGTTATTTTCTTAAGATATGAATAACTATTCGAAAAAACATAAAAGGAGAACAACTGTGCAAAAAAAGCTAGAAGCTAAAGGAGGTTATAGGTGACAACCTTCTTTAATGATTTAATATAGTACCAGTACCACTATAATTACCAGTCAGGACGGGGACTGGATCCTCTGACAAGTGCTTTGCTTCAGCATTAGCATGCTCCAATTCACCTGTCCCCATGAGGGACACCTTGCATTTCAATGGAAGGTTGTTGGTCTTTTCAGCTTCTGGAACTGTCAGCCATGTGTCTATACTCTGGAAGCCTGCTTCTTATCATCGCAATTACTCATTTGAAAGAACCCCTCTTTATCTTTTTGAAGAAAAGCTGTAATAAACTGTTGAGTGTTTTCAAGCTGGTTTATCTTGAAGAGGTTTAGCAAACCGTGTAAGCTTAACACTGTAAAGCATATTTTCTTCCATTAATCAATGCATCATTGCTGGTTTTAATAATTATGTTGACCTAGTGTGGTTGTTTAAAAGTAGGAATAAAAGATCCTAATCTAAGTTACATTTTGGTGTTGGTATGTTTTTTGCTCTTGGCATGAATCATGTATGACTACTTTTATTTAAATTGTTGTGAAATTCTTTTAGCCACAAAAAAGATTTCTTCTCTCTTTTCTTAGTTTTTCTGCTTAAATGTTTTCAGACCAAATAAATAAGTACGCATATTATTTTTTTAAATACTGATTTCCTCACTGAAACAAAAATCAAGCAAACAACAGAGACCAAATCATTCAAATCAAGTAGCCATATAACAAAACATAAATACCTTGTTTGTAAAATCAATTGCCTACAATTTGCCTTATACATTTGTTCAGTTTAATTAGTCATACCCATGTGTGGGTGATAACGCTCAGGAGGTATGAGTTTGTCCAGTAGACTGTACTGGTTTAAATCCACTCTCTGTCCGTCTAAGCCATTCTGTATTTGGACAGGACATTTCACCTTCTTCTCCAGCTAGTAGTGTTCAGATAACCCATTGGCACCGATGGTATGATAGCCTGAGTACAACCTACACATCACAAATTTAAGTAAAAATCAACATCTGATACGTCATTACAAATCAGTTTGAAAAAGTTGCCAATCTAAGGATCCCCAGCAGATTGCATTGAGTCATTGACTTGCAGCATTCACTCCTCTGGAATCAGCAGACCGGAACAATGGTCTTGTGTTGTCGTTGACTTTACAGCAATCCTTCATACTGAGCAAGCAGGTAGCGACAGTGAAGAGAAAAAACTCACTTTTAATAGGAAGAAACCTCACGCAACATGAAGAAACCTCCAGCAGTGTCTTTTGAGATTAGGCCTGTCGCACATTAACCAAAAACAAGAATGTTCAGAGATAAAATAGGCTCAGGTTACACAGCCGGATGATGGTCCAAAATTAAGCAGAAACTAAGTAAACCCTCCCGAACTTAATGTTTTGGCGTAGCCTAGTTAAGTTCTGGACCTAGATCTGATTGATAAGGTGTTGCAGGACCTTGAACGGTACATAGGTGTTCAAAATCCCTTTAATTCTACAAAAAAATTATGCCAAAATCTTCCACAAGTGGTTATTTGCAGTTACCACAAACACTTGCTAGCAGTCACGAACCCTAGGGACTTATTGATGAGTAACAGATTCTTACATTTCTTTGGTGAAGAGTAGATTCTAGGGAAAGAAGTTGATCCTGGTGGTGAATGGTGCAGGATTGAGTCCACTGAGGATTTGATTTCCAAGGGAGCTTCCATGGTGAACTGTAGTGAACACCTTGGAGTTGGTAAAAATCCAAAGAAGATCTTAAAGGTGGTGAAGGTTAAAGGATCCAGG
Organism: Orestias chungarensis; assembly: GCA_032876305.1. Taxonomy (NCBI): domain Eukaryota; kingdom Metazoa; phylum Chordata; class Actinopteri; order Cyprinodontiformes; family Cyprinodontidae; genus Orestias; species Orestias chungarensis. The sequence continues at coordinate 1,303,694 of JAVLVB010001185.1, forward strand.
GTTTGAGTAGAAAACCAACCAGTTGACTTGAACAAGAAAGATTGATCATAAGAATAGGATAACACATACTTAAATTTCAAGAAGCAACGGGATGATAGCCAACAAATTTGCGGTCTGCTGCCACAGCCTCCAGCAGAGATCCCCTCTTAGATGTTGTACCTGCACACAAAAACCCATCAACATCAGAATACTTACATCAAACAGTTGTTCAGATTTGCAAAATCAATCTTTTTTTTTTTGGATTGACTTAACTCATCAATTGTTGTTTGGGAAACAGTTAACAGTTAGCATAAACCCTCCAGATAACAATAAAGAGGAATGGGGTAATAATCTATAAAAATCAACTCTTGAAACCAAAGTCCAACTTGCAAGCATTTGGCACAGCGACATGAAACAATGTGGAATGTGACTGAAATCTCCAGAGATTAAGCTGATTGTTGGGCTGTTGCTACCATGAAATCAAAGTCTATACTCATAATGGTGCCGTGAGATAAAGGCATTAAAATGTAAATAATGATTTGATCTGAGTTATTAAATCAGAAAAAACTCTTTGTTGGGTTTGTGAATAAATGCAGATACGATTTTTCATTAGTCACCAACTCAACATTGTCAGTAAGCTTTATTGATCTAATTTCAACTAAATTAGAAAATACTGTTTTGACTATTGATTTTGATCCAGTTGGCTAAATATACTTTAAATATTTAAACATGGTTGAACATGCTTTTGGTGTTTGTCACTTTTTTTAGGGTTGATGTTAAAGGTTATATTTACAACTACTTTTCACCTGTTTGAGGTTATTTTCCACAGCTCGATAGCTGCATTCCTATAATTACCAGGTCCTTGAGTTCCCCTACCATTTACATTCCTAGAATTTTTTTCTTATAGGTACCAAATTCCTAGATAGTGGCCTACCTGGGAAGTTTCCAAAAATAACTTTTTAAACTCTGGAAAGTTTATTTTGTACTTTACTGAAACGTATTATTGGTATCCGGTATTATCAGAATTATAATATAATTTACCCTAATAACAGGATTTTTACTCAAAACACATTAGCAAAACAGCTAAACTGCTCAAGGAGCATGTTTAGACAAAAACAACCCAATTTAGTAGACGTTTATCTGTTATTGTCGTACTTAAATCCTTGTAAAATCCAATTAAGAACATTTACCAACGCAGTTTAACTTTTATCATGATAATCAGTAAGCTATAATGCGAAAGCAGCAGGTAGACTAAATATAGCCTTTCATTTTTATAGCCTTTTATTCTGCTGCACAATTGTAACATCCGTAACATATTCACAGTTTTACAATAAATGTGCAACAACTCAAATTGATATTACAGTATGAATGTTAAATGTTGAATAGGATATTCTTGCTGATTAACTATCCAAGTATGAAAAGTATGACCTATTTTCCAAATCGATAAGGCTTTTAGAATAAATGACCAGAAAGTGAAACTGTTGAAATTACCATCAGATAAATAGGAAGCTATGAGGCTGTATTGTGTCTTAATTTGACACAGGCTGCAATAACTAACGTGCCAATCGTCAGATCCCTGAACTGTAATAGAAATGTTGCTCCACCTAGTGGCGACAGTGGTTAAAGCACTACTCGAGATGATTCTCTTTTATGAACTTGTCAGACTCATAAACAGGGCGTCAATTGGTAAGTGCGGCTTAAGAATCCCCCTTTTTGTAAGGCAAACCGTTTTAGAGCAAGAAAATAGTAAATAAAAAATAGTAAATAAATACATGAAACAAAGCAGAAAATATTGAAGCATGGATGTAATCTAAACGATACGGTAAATGGAGTATTATAAAAGAGTTTTGGAGGTTATGTTGAGGTGCAGTGAAAAAGGCCAGTTGTGAAAGGGAGTTTTTATTTGTTGGTGCCCTATTTTTCCAGCCAGCTCGGTCTACCTGCGCACCCCCCCCCTCCCCCCCCACCGTCGGCTCCTCGGAGTTTATGCTGCTCTCGTTGCAGTAGGAGGGTCCATGTGCACAGAATGACGTCGCTCTGACTGCAAGTCCAACCGACTCTTGCGTTTGTTTTCAAATCACTCCTCTTTCTCTTTATTATTTTTAGTTTTTCGTTTTATTATCATTCTTTTTTTTCTTTTTTTTTAAATGCACGGCCCCCCAGATTGGTTAATCTGCGAAATTCCAGCCATAATGTGAGATTACGCGCCGAGGCTAGTCCTGTGAGGAGCTGCGGCGTCGCTGCTGAGGATTACCACAGATAATACGCAGCAGACTTCCACCGCGCGTTCAGCTGTCAGACTGACGGCGGCGCGTCAGGAAGCGGACCTGGAGCGCGTTTGTTGATCTTTTTTGCGGTGCGCGTCTCTCCTCGGGTGTCTTCTGGATCCGCGCTGCCCAGCAACATAGACTGACACCTGACAACTCTGAATGTCGCAATTAAGGTAAGAAGGGACGGAGCTCTGCGGGTTTCTTTAATTTTTTATTATTATTATTACAGAAGAAGCCTCTCTATCGTCTGATGTCTGATCAAAAATCAAACTTTTGTCTGGGGCAGCCAGCTTTTCGATCTGCTCCATAATAAGACTCTTCAAGAAGTTTAGACAGCATAATATTTTGAAAATGATTTTGAATGCCATGCACTGATGTGTTTGGGGATCGCTGGAAATATCTGCTTTGACTACAAATTAAAAAGCGAGCTAAACAATTTAAATGTCCCACTTTTTTTTCTTGCTCAGATCTTCTTTTTCTACTCGCAAAGAAACAAAACATGCACATTTAACTTTAGGTTAAAGCTAACAAAACATTGAGAACGGCTCGTATTGCTTCTGGTTTCTTAATTTCTGCGCACCGTCAAAATGGAGAGACGTGCAGAAAGTCCCAGAGGCAGAGTCTCCTCCAGCATGCACAGGATTATTCAATTCAATCCACTTTTTCACGTCTGAGAGTTTAACCAAAAGGGTTCAACAGTTATTATCAGAGGGAACGGATGCATAGGGGGTGGAAGGGGGGGTGGGGGGGGTGTTTGCATTAAGTCGATGCAAGTTTAACTAAAACAACCTTGTGAGGCACTGCGTGGATTTTAGAGTCAGGCAGTGTGATGCAAGTCTTGTTGCCTCTGAAGCTACAGCTGGAGAAGTTGTGTCGCAGCAGTGTTGTGGTCTGAGCAGCAGAAACTATTGAGTGGCAGCTTTCGGTCCAATCCCTGCGTGACTCGGTGTAGTTGATGGATTTTAGACTCGGCCGTCCAATAGGAGCGAAGAAGAGGTGGGGGTCTAGTGACGTCACGCGGATAAATTAACCCTCAGTTTGCACTTTTATTTGTCCGACTTTACATCGACAGAGGTTATAGTCGCGACGCCTTATCTCTAAAGAAAAATAATATTATTGAGCAGTAACAGTATAATATTTCTAGTGTGCAACTTTGTGCTCGTGTCAGATTGAAATCCATTTTTGAATGAAAAAACAAACAAACAAAGAAAAACGAAATGTTTTACTAATTTATTTTATAGTCCTTTAAGTGATTTGCTGTTTAAAGACTGCAATTTGAATTAGAAATCTAGATTCGTAATAGTTTTAATGTATTAGATTGAATTAAATAGGGACATTTTAGGTAAAATATAAAATAATAAACATCTTCCTTTATTATGAAGTGCCAGTAATTAAGCTGTAACAGGACTAAACTAAACGCTGGTACACTGTTACTGCTTAAAACATTTTCTTGGTATGTCAGAAACAGTGTTATTAACCATTTTAGAGGTTAAATTATTTTCCTTCTTCTTCTTTTAAATATACTGTTAAGGCAAGTGTGCAGTTTGAACAGAATCTAATATCCGTAGTAAATCATTTTTTCCTTTTTTTTCAGGTGAATCAATGAACCAGCAATGGAGACCAAAGGATACCAAAGTTTCTTTGATGGAGAAGACACAGAGAATAAATGGTCTCAAGACCCCAGCACGATGGAGTACTCTTGCAGCGCGGAGGATTCCAGTCTGACTAGCAGCGACATCCTGATGGACGTAGTCAATGTCAGCTGCTCTGCTGGAAGCCTGCCAGCCGACAGCAAAGACAACACCACCAAGAAGCAGGAGGAGCCAACGCTTCAGCTCAGCCAGAGCCAGCCATTTGTTCTCCCTCACTTCAACAGCACGCTGCATGGTCTTAAACAGGAAATGGATTCCAAGGAGCTTTCCAAGACTGTGGCTGAGTCTATGGGCTTGTATATGAATGCTGCCAGGGAGGCGGACTTTGCTTTCAGCCATCATGGAGGCAGCTCAAGCCCAGGGAAACCTTATCCCATGTGTGGGCGATCGCTGGAGGAGAACCAATGTGGCTCCAAAAAGAGCCCCAAGTTGAAGCCATTTGGTTTTCAACAGCCAGGCGCCAGTCCAAGGGAATGCACCACTGGGACAGTAGTTAGCTCAGCATCTATGCTTGTGTCCTCCTTGTCCTGCAGTCCTCATACCTCCAGCTGCATCTCAAGCCCTGGAGGCAGTAACAACATGGTTTCATCTACAACCAGCCCCACATGCTTTGGATCACTGTGCTCATCCGTCAGCAGTCCTGGAAGTCAGGCTTTGTGTGCAGCAACTCTAGCCAACATCAAGTCCAGGAATTCAGTCACATGTAGCCCCGTAGAGTCCAGCACAGTTGGTTCACCCCCACTGACAAGTCCACTTAATGTCATGAGGTCCCCCATGTCCAGCCCACAGAGTATGAGTAGTGTCAGATCCCCTCCGTCCTGCAGCACTACAAGTAATATTAGGTCGTCTGTTTCCAGCCCCTCAGGTGGCAGCTGTAATGTTGCCACTAATAACAGTAACACAGCAAGGCTGTCCATCTCCAGACCTGCCTCAGGGGGCCCTATGGCTGCCAGCAGCCCTCAGAACCCCTCCTCCATTGGATTCCCGGTGTGTAGTCCTGCTGGTGGGCTAGGTTTGGTTCAGAATGACACCAACAGTCCAGAAGCAGAAGGTATGACAAGAGACACGGATTTCAAGAACTTTGAGTTCCCTAAAGTAGAAATGGTGGACGGGGAGGTGTTCAGTGTCGGGTTGGACCAGATGGGCATGGTTAAGTACATTAAGAACGAACCTGAAACGGACTTCAGGAGCATGTGTTTAGGCAGCTCCAAATGTAATGTGAGTAGCACACCGTTAATCACACAGATTAAGAGTGAGCCAAACAAAAATGAGGGTTGCATGCACCCACAGCCCTTCGGAGAGCCATCACCTTCCCTCGGTCTTTTCCCTGCATCGGAGACTACGTACTTATCTCTGAGGAATAACATTGATGAGTACAGTCTCTCTGGGATCTTAGGGCCCCCGGTCTCTTCTGTGAATGGGAACTACGAGACAAACTTATTCTCCAACAATGTACTGTCAAAAGGGGTAAAGCAGGAGTCCACTGATGGCAGCTATTACCAAGAGAATAACAGCATGTCCACTTCTGCCATTGTTGGAGTTAATTCTGGAGGACACTCATTCCATTACCAGATTGGAGCGCAAGGAACAATGTCATTCACGCGGCATGACATGAGAGATGCGTCCAATCCTTTGTTCAATCTAATTTCACCTGTAACAGCGTTAATGGAGTCTTGGAAATCTCGGCCAGGGATGTCACAGGGGTCTCTGTCAGCCAGGAGTGAAGGCTTCTCGGGTCAGAACTGCATTGCCGACAGCATGTCAAGGTAAGAGTGAGAAAACTTGTCTCTAAGGAATCTCTGTTTGTGCTACATCAATGTATTTTTTTTAAAACCAGGAAAGCAGTGTTACTTATGCCTTTCGGAGGATTCTTCTAGAATGTTTCACAAGTCATGTTTACCTTGTGAATTGCAAAATGGAATTGATAAGCACAGAAAATGTATTCTGACACAGTGGGAACGTGAAATACCAATAAAGTTCAGGTCGTAGACATGACATCACTTCTCTTGTGGCTGCCCAGTGCTGTACTGCAACATAGAGGCAAAGTTTAGCTCTTATCTGCAAGCAATCCATAAATATAGACACATTTTATTGGTTTCTTATCAGGGCGTCAAGGTGAAATCTCCTCCAATGCAAACACATGTTTATTGTAGGCTGTTGGAAGCATTATAAATAATAAATGTCTGATGATTACAACAGCTAGTGGCCAAATATGTTTAATGAGCTGCTGATTATGTCAGGAGGGCCGGGGATAAAACAAAACGGGGAAGAATAAATCTGTGCTAACTGGTAAGATGTTAAAAATTGAACCCAGGTGTTGAGTTTAATTTGTGTTTGAGTCTATCATATACATTTGTGGGAGGTACAATTTTAAAGTGTTAATGCGTAGACTATAACCTTAGTTATCAAAAGATAACATTGACAGAAAAAACTAAGCTTGAACAGATGTCTTTTCTAATAATTGTAAAATCCCTAAACTTTAGGAGGTTTTTGTTCCTGAAGTTTTTGTACATGTAGTAACCACATTGTTATCGTCTTTGTACGGATGAGATGTCAATGACACAGTTTTTATGAGCGGGACATAAAAAGGCTTTTAAACAAAGTCATAAACGACTTCCTGTATACCTGCAGGTCTTTTGATAAAAACACATTGTGTTAGTAAATTTGTGTTTTTCTGTTTTATATGGGCGTCTGCTGGGATTGCTTCACACTTCAGCTTGTTCTGGTGAAGTGGCTATGGTACAGTCGCAATCAACAGAATAATCAAGTAAAGGTTTATTTTATCAAAAGTTTCTCCTAACATCTCGGTGGTTGTACTGTGTCAACAAGTTTTAAGATTTACATTTTCTTCAAGTCAGTTGCTGTTATTTTTGGTACTGTTCTGATGCGAAACATTAACATTTTTCATAATTTATTGGGATAGGATGACGCAAATGAAGAAGATGGTTCATGTCATTGTGGTTTTGCATAATCTGCACTCACTGGGCGATTTTGTTTTTGATATACATAGATTGATCTGAAATTCACTGTATTTGTTGGCTCACCCGATTAGAATGTGAACCTCATTCTCAACTGTTTTTTAGCCTTTAGCAGATTTTTCTGTAAAAATGGCTTCCATCCATGTTTCAAGGAAGGGCCTCCCAACAGCATAATGTTGCCACCACTATGTATTTGTTTGTGTACAGAGGAAAGTGCAATGGGTTCTACCACTAATAGAGTTTTGAATGTAGGCCAGCTGGATCAGTTTTGTCTCATCTGAGCTCATTCTTCAACATATTGCCTGTAGAAAACTACAAGCAGGACTTTCTGATACTCTTTCTTATAGCCGAATTTGCTCAGAGCACATATAATTGGTGGGTATGTTCTGGGTAGTCTGGTTTCTTCAACATGACTATTAGACTAATTTGTTTCTGTAAGTTGCCCTTAGGTTTGAAAGTATCCTGTGTGTCTCTGTTTTGCTCTGTAATGAACTGGGGACTTGTCCAGGGTGTAACCAGGCTCTGGCCTAAAGACTTCTGGGGAAATGCACCAGCCCCTCTGCAACCATGCAAGTATAATAAAGCATAGAAAATGGATAGACAAATCATTTTCCTTTCACATGGCAATTTTGGCATAGCTTCAGAATCAGCCCAAGGTAGAAGCAAACTTAGCAGTTGTTAGGGACCACAACTCTTTAGAAGCCCTCACAAATGCTTGACCTTGTCATTTAACACAAGCCTTAGTAGAATAGTCCCGTTCCGATATATCAGCCTTCAGCTAAAATCTCCAAAATCAGCTCTCTAACACAAGCAGTCCGTTCCAGCCGTACCTTAACATTTCCTTTTTAGCAGCTTCAATCCAGCAGGTTTCCAACATTTTATACTACAAAAGTGAAAAAAGCGTACATGATTTATGCTAATATCGTTGATACCAGGCAACATTGAAGATGATAATGTTGGCATTGTATCGGAAGAGGAAAGGTTGTATCGGGAAAACTTGTTTAAAACTTGTTTACTAAGAATAAGAATACATTTAAAATGGATTTGACGGTTTTGGCATAGATATTTCTTTTTAAACTGACACATAAATGAAAGTCTTCAATGGATTAAGCACGAATAATCTTTATAGTGTGATGCAATTAATATAATCTTGATGTTTGAGCATGGCTTCTCAGCAAGTATTAATCTATTATTAGTGATTGTTTTTAAGCTCCACCAATAAACATTTATTGTTTCAACAGATTTCAACAAAATTGTACTGAAATGCTGTTAGTGGTGATCTTTTATAATGAGAAAAGGGGGCCCTAAACATATTTTGCTTAAGGATCCACACAACCTTGTGGTAAAAGTTAAACAGAAAAGGTGAAAAACAAATCTTCAAAAGATTGATTAGAAGTTTGTGTTCAAAGGGAAAGAAATACAGTTTAAGTAGTTGAATACAAGGCAGGGCATGGTATTTGGAAGCATGCTAATCTAATTAGATTTTTCTGTGAAGCAGATATATTTGTAGTGATGAAAAACTTTTTTCGGATTGATTCAACATTTAAATATTACATTTCTTATCAAATGTGTAAATGTGAATCAGGAGCAGCAAGCTCTGTGCCTGCTCAGACGTATCTGTGTTTGAGTTTATTTATACTGCATTTCACCTTATCGTGATTTTTCTATCCTATGTGTTTGACGTGTTTATTCTGCTTTATATGAGCTGTGCACACTTGTCTGAAGAGTAGATACTCTGCGTGTGTGCTTTTTGTGCATGTGCTATAACAAGGCTTACAGCTCCTTGGAGACTGATACAGCCCCGTTGCCTTGGAGGCAACCCATATGGCGGGAGCCAAAGCGATGTTGACGGGATCACTGCCACCTTGGTCCTAATGAGATCCAGCTTAGACCTAATGTCAGACAAGATGACAGGAAGTGGTGGGCCACATGGCAGCGAGGCATGGAGGAAGAAGCCCTCAAGGAAAAAAAAATACAATGCAAATATGGAACATAAACATAAACTATATAGATGCAGATAGGTTTCAGGTAGAATGAAAGTGCTAAGCATTTAGCTTCTTCTTGACTTTCATTGTCTTGTTAAATCACTATCTTGAATATAAAATTCCTAAATTGGTCAGATTAGGATTTAAAAGTACACTTTAGGAGAGACTGTCCATGTATGCACAAAGTGCATGTTGGCCTTCACAACCATTAAAAGCACAACTAACACCCTTTAACTGCTAAATGTTGGTTAGTGGTGTGTTGGATAAAATAGAATAAAAAAAACACATTGTCATTTGCAAGGAAATAACATTTTATGTATAATTTTATGCCTAGATTTTATTTTATTTTTTTAGTTTAAGCTTTTTACTGGTGTAAGCAATATGATTTATTTGGGAGGGAAACCACATGCAGTCATTAATAATATAAATACAAGTAAATTTATTGTAAAATAATCACATTGCATATAATTAGCTCTCTGCCATATTTATGAATTGTTTAGTTCATTATTGTTGACATGTTTGTTATATTTAAACGGCATTGCTGGACAACACACTTAAAGTTTGATTAAGGTATTTAAGCTGGATGGAGGATCGGTTGTTAGCACTGTGGCCTTCCCTTAGTTCAAATCCTTTCTTTTTCTCTTTCTGCATGGAGTTCGCATGTTTTGCTTTAGGTTCCCGTGGGTTTTAGGGCCATGCATGCAATCAGTGGTTCCCACTGGATACTCCAGCTTCCACAGCTCCCACAGCCCATGTCAAGTTTAACTACCTTTAGGAGTAGGTCTGTGCATGCATGACTGTTGTGTTTTCATTTCCTGTATGTGTCAATGTTACCCTGTGATCGACCCAGAGTGTAACCTTTGTCTCACAAAATGACTTCAGGTATAGACAGGAATAGATTATAAATCAATGGATGACTTTTAATGTGTTTTTTAATCTTAAATCTCACATGTGCATGAAAGTGCATGCTGTTTTATGCATTTATAGGCTTAACGTAACTTTTATGCATTTACTGCATGAATAGAAAAACCTGTTTGACCTGCTGGTCATGGATCAGAGCTGATAAAGTAAGAATTTCAATCTCCAGAAAAATTTAGATGGCATCTCTAATTTTTTGCGTTCCTATTAATGTTTTGTCAAGTTAAATAATGTAAAACTGTAAAAATGTTTTTTATTTTATAGTCCCTGTCATATTAAGACTCACATAGAAGCTTTTAAGTCGTTTTTAGCTTTACATTTTTCTATTCAAAACATTTAGACACACCCTCTTGCCATTGAAAAACCAGTCTATACAACAGATTGACATTTACCTTGCTCTTAGGCTGAAACCAGATTCTGCAACTTCACATCACGAGGAACTATCAGATTTGAGCCGAATAAATGCTTTCGACTGGACTGTGGCCAACTCTCAATGTTCTGCAGAGGGATGAAAAGGCATACTCCTGAGAGAACACTAACAAGACTTTAATTGTATGTTCCTCCACTAAATTAATGGATGGAAATGATTTGATTAATTCAGACACTGCTGGATACTAATATCCAATTAAATTCCCGACACCGGGCATGCACAGGGGCTCCCAGTGCATTATGTGTTTCTGACTTTAAAGCGGGCAGCTGCATCTGCGGGTTTTTTGGAAGCAACATGCAGGTGAAGGCGTGAGGCTAAGCAGACTTGCCACTGTGTTAAGAGTTTTAATTATGCACATTCCTACGTAAGATAGGGAACGTCTAATTATTTAAACGTGCTAATGTTGTCCTTACGGATCCCGAAGACAAACTTTGGATTATGTTGTGTTTTCTTTTTATGTGGCAATTTTTTTTCACGCTTTTGCTTTGACATTGTTGTTGCACGGTTATGGCAGATGTGACAGTTTCTCAGCAACTGTGCCATTTCAGGCACTCCAATTTATATTGCATTAGTGATATATTACTCTTAACTCCTTAGTCGGTGTGTCTAGCTGTTAAAAACACAGATTTTGCAATAGAACTCAACAGAAAAATTATTGTTTAGGGTTCAGTTTGTTTAGGAAGGAGGTTTTGTTCAGCATTTGTTGTATTTTCTATTGATTGCACGAGGTGCTGCAGAATTACTTAATTTGAAATTCATAAAAAAAAGGGATTACAAACCCGCAAACAGGAAACAGATGAATAAAACCTGCTCAAGTTCTTCCTAATAGTAAAAGTGTCAAGAGTATAAAATTTAAACTGTCTACTTAAAAAAAATATTATGCTTCGAAATAACTTCAATGTTAGGTTCGGCACAACGGAATTTGCAGGAACAGTTGTTTTTGTTATTTGCTCCTAAAAATATTCTTCATTTATGGTAGACAAAGCAGCTCGATGTCTAACCTGATCAAGTCTTTAGCTTAAGCAGAGCGAAGATGGGTAGTGGTGAATTTTTCAGTGGACTTTTAACTGGTGGCAACAGAAGGGTTCTTGCACCTCACAGTCAAACCACCAAATACATAATAAACTTACTTTCATTGGGTGCAAAGTCTAATAGGTGATAGGTGATTACTACCTTATAGTCTGACTATAGTCAGACTATAAAGTAGTAATCACATTAGTAAACAGAGTTTGCACCCAATAAAACATCCCATAAACTGGTTGATAGTCTAATTACAGTTTAAAGTGAGTTTATTAGTTTCCACTTGTGTAACCAAAAAAGGAGGGGCGAACGTTGAGGTTTAGGATGGTACAACGGAAAACCACTGCAACAACGAACACAAGCAAGGCTAAGCTTCAATACTATTTACTAATTTATCTGACTTTGTTTTTTGTGGACTTCTCTTTGCATGCCCACTTGAGAGAGAGTAAGCAAAATACACCACTTTTGGCTGCCAGCTGATTGTACCTTTTATAAACTTTCAGGTGGCTCCCTTGATAGTTTGCAAGGCGGATTATAAACGGTTTTCTTGCGAGTGTGTTAAAAACAAATGTAAATGCAGCATTTTTTTCATGATTTTTACACACAACATTTGTGATCACACTGTGTTATCACAGACATTTTCTTTTGTCAGATGACAGCACTGTCCTCAAGACACCTTTCAGTTCAGGACACTACATAAACTTCATGAAAATATGAAATTAGCATTACCATTTTTTTTATAATACTCTAAACATCTCTCATTTAGCTTTGTTTTTCAACCCAACTAGTGCCCTGAAATCAAATTATTGAACAAGTGAGGAATATTAGTTACCAAAAGGACATGTGACATTTAATTTCAAGAATCAAGAATCAGTTTATTTATATAGCGCCAATTTACAACAGGTGTCGTCTCAAGGCACTTTACAAAAAATCAATTAAAATCAAGGAGGCATTCTAACAAATCAATTTGAAAAAGTTTCCAATCTAAGGAACCCCAGCAGATTGCATCGAGTCATTGACTTGCAGCATTCACTCCTCTGTAATCAGCAGGCAGAAACAATGGCTTGTGTTGTCGTTGACTTTACAGCAATCCCTCATACTGAGGATGCATGTAGCGAATGTGGAGAGGAAAAACTCCCCTTTAACAGGAAGAAACCTCCAGCAGAACCAGGCTCAGTACAAGCAGCCATCTGCCACGACCGACTGGGGGTTTGAAAAGACAGAAAGCTAAATTAGAAGCACAGGATACTGAAATAAAAGAGTTTATAGCAGCAGTTGTAGAACGTCACTGGAAGCATCTCAGCCCATGTTCTCATCC
>JAVLVB010001185.1:1316343-1336634 GCA_032876305.1 Orestias chungarensis
ATAGATAAACACAGTTGTGTATCATCAGCATAACAGTGGAAATTAACACCATGCTGTCTGATGATTTTACCAATAGGGAGCATGTATATAGTAAATAGAATTGGGCCAAGTACAGAACCCTGTGGTACTCCACAAGTAACCTTACAATGCGGAGAGGATTTGTCATTTAAATGAACAAACTGGGATCTATCAGACAAATGTTCACCCATCAATCAGAAGTTTGTTTTTGTTTTTCTATTTTGTGTGAATTAAAGTAAAACATCAAACAGAAGCAATCACATAGATTCACATAGACATTCTTATAAAAAGGCATTTTTTTACTTTAAGTACTTATTCAACATAAGCATTTAATTTGTGGTAGTAATGCATTTTTATTTACAAATGTAAAGTAACTTTTAAGAATTCTGTCAGACCATCTAAAATTATATAGACTAGCAATAGTTAAGAGTAATGGAACAATTCTGTTTCTTATTGACTTATGTTTTAAAATTTGCTCTAATGAATTTCTTTATATATCTATTTCAAAATTTTCTGTAATTTTCCTCAAAAAAAGCAACAAAAGAACACATAATATTACCAATAAATCTGCAATTAATAAAAAGGTATTTAAGAGAATATAAGTCCCATGTCTTCCTTTTTTTAAATTTATCTTGAGCATCTTTTTCTAAATTTTCTCTCATTTTCCTCAAAAAAAGCAACAAAAAAACATAATATTACCAACAAATCTGCAATAAAAAAAAGGTATTTAAGAGAATATAAGTCCAGTGTCTTCCTTTTTTAACGTTTATCGTGTGCAGGCGATGTATTTTAATTTTTTAAAAGAAATTATACAATAACCAGATGCTTTTGTTGTAAATCTTAAAACAAAAAATCTCCACCACCTCCTTCACACCTAAACAAGTGCACAACACTGCTGCCAACAACAGGAACAGCTCACTTCTAGGCCAAACTTAACACTCTAATAAAAGTGTGATACTTTACAAGAGGCAAGGCTGCTGGGATTCGAATACTTGTCTTGTCCTTACTTGAACTTCTTCCTAACACACAGGCTGGCGGCTGAAAGGCCAGAAATCCGCTAAGACCTGGCCTGTTACTGGGGATCTGCTCTGCTACCTACTGCTGGCATTCCCTTGTTTTGTTGGCGTTATTAACAAACTGCATAAAGGAGGTGGAAACTGAGTACTTGGGTCATAACAAAGCATAGTGTGTGTTTCTTTCTGCTGATGAATACCCTGGTTTTATATAGGAGGCTGCGTTTTGAATCTCTGCTGTTCAATAGCTGTATTTTGTTTAGTCCGAGTTTTTTTTCACAAGAGCTTCATTCTCATGTGGCTTGTGAGATTTTGTTTATCAGTCATAAAGAGATCATAAATGGCTTTTCATCGTAATAAATTATAGCTTTGAAACAATTAGGTTGATTTATTGATGCCTTGAAGAAACGTCTCGGCTCAGTTTTCGGAATAACATTGAGATCTTGAGTTAAAATAGGATCTCTGCCTGAGAAATCCGACCGATCGAACAAGGCCTGGCTTAATCATTTATGTTAAAATAACGGCATATACTTATAACTCGCTGTCTGTCCTTTTCCTCCATAGAAAAGATAATACAGAGGAAGACACTATGCAAAAATGCTAATTGTTCATCTTGAAAGGTTCTCAAAGTAGGTCATGCATAGTTGGCGCAAATAAAGTGAGCAGCGTTTGTGTGTTTTGCTTAGCGAGTGGGGCTCGTGTATGTGTGTATGTGTGTGTTTGTCTGTCTGGGGGATTGGGCTTGGTATTAATGACCTCTTGCGCCTTTTACATAACACTCAAATTCCCCCCAAAATGACATAAATTATAATATTCACAAGTCCACTGTGCCTTACTAAAGTATTCACACCCTTAAGCTTTCTTACATTTTGTCATATTATGACCACAATGTCTAACAGGGGACTTTTATTTTTATTTTTACGATAGACCAACACAATGTAAACCAACTCCCACATAGTAATGTTACTGTGATTTAAAATGAGTGGGTGACATTTAAAAAAAAATATTTTTACAGATTAAAATCTGAGCATAGGGGCAAAGTCTTTGGAGGTGTCCCTGCACTACATTTGCACATCCAGAGACTGATGTTTGCGTCTATTCTTTACAAATTGGCCTCATGCCCAGTCAGATTGGGGAGTTCTGGCACTGGTTCTCAGTTGGATTTAAATCTGGAGGTTTTTTTTTAAAGTGTGGTACTAATGGCCTTATTTTATACAGTAGATAGACAGGAAGGAGGGGATGACATGCCGGAAATAAAACTAGACAAAACTGTGTTGATGTCGTCAGACTCTGAATGTGGTTGACCTGTTCTGACACTGAGTCCAATTCTGGATTTAGGGCCATTCTAACACATGAATATACTATAATCAAAATGCTACTGTGGCTCTGGCTGTGTCTGTAATGTTAGTCTCCTATTGTAAGGTGAACATCTAGTCTAGATCTCAGCAAAGATCCCCCCCAAAAAATGTTAAATTAAAATAATTCACTGGACATGAATTCGATTTCACACTCTCTTCCCTACTTGTGTCATGAGAGTTTTTGTCTAACATTTTTCACAGACGATTATAAAGTGTTTTAATAAGACAGGTTAACATTTAAGGATGTTTTAAGAAGAGCAACCATTAATGGAGAGCATGTTTTTCACATAAATGTGACTGTCAGTGCTAAGACCTTCCTCCCTGGTTCTAATTGGTCTATTCTCACAGAGAGCTGAGTATTTCTGCAGATGGCTGTCAGACCACTGAGAGAAGCCAAAGGAGCTTATTATAAAAATATAACTTTTTAGGTCTATTTTTGACATAAGCATAAGTTTTTGTCTCCTGTTTAGCTTCAGGGAAAGACTGTAAATTGTGTGTGTCTCTTCTTTCTCAAGCATTTAGTTGAATCCATAAAACACTGTCTCACAGAATCTGATATTCAGAATTCGGCTCCATTAGGACTACTGAGATGACGGATCGTTCATGTAGCCTGCAGCACCAATTGAAACACTGACCCAGATATTAACAGGAGGCTTCTGAAGAGCCAGAAAAGCTGAGGAAGAAAAGCTGAACCTGTTGCAACAGTGCTTCTGTTACACTGCAGACATGTTTGTCAGGTGATGCAACATGATCTCGTGTCCAACTTTTAGGTAAAAAGAAAACTGAACCGATTGTTAAAGGTCAAGGATCAAATTACACAGTCACAGAAAGAAAACAAGAAACTTTCTTTCTCCTCCCTAACCCGAGGTCGTGTTTTGTCATGCGGATCTGTGAAATTTTATGCATTTATTGTCAAAAGTCGGTTGTTAAGTAGTTCAGGGTCACTTGGAGCCGTGGCTTGAATCTGGGCGAGAGCTGAGCCACACCTCAAACACAAAGACCTGTTTTACAATTCCACCTGTGTTTGGTGTTGAACTATCAGGTTACCTAACATGTATGCTCTGTTTTTGTCATGTAGGAAGAGACCAAAGCTCTTGGAAAAACCCGTAACAGTATGTGCGTCTAATAAGTAGCCTCATCAGGACAAAGATCGGATAAGTGTTGAATATCACTTAACTCAGTCCTTACCGATGTTTAATATCTTTGAGAATAAAATTATTGTAAAAGGTGATACAAAATTACTTGTTTTGTAGAAATTCAATTAGAAAAGGTTTCTAGTTAGACTTAGAACTGGTGGACTTTTTCACTTGTTACCATTGGAAAGGGTTTATTTGGAGCAAAGCTCTGATTCTTTCATTTAGACTTAATCAAATACACTGGCAGATAAAGAAAATCTTTAGCAACCAGATGTAGATGTAAACCTGAAATCAAACCATCCATGTTAAACGCCCATGAGGCTGTGTAAAAATGAATAAAATGCCAGCTCAACGCACATTGTAACAAATAGGGCGTGGCACCCCCTACTGGTCCCTTTAACCCCACTCTGGCCTGCATACGTGGGTTGAGGGTGTGAATAAAGCAATTTGAGGAGAGAATGAACTTACTGTATCCTTTCCTACTAAAATTTTCCCCATTTGCTGCAGCTGGCCCAACAAATCTGGTAGATCAGCTTTAGGCTCGAGATTATCCTGCTTGTTTACTTGTGGAAGGATTTAAGGACCCAATTGGCTTTACACAAAAGGATATTATCAAGTTACTATCAAGTGACCATGTTATAGCGAAAATTCACAGTACATGTAAAACATACAAGTGTAAGAGCTGTGGTGCTCGTGCAACTTCATTTTCCAGCATTTGCAGCAGCCTTTCTAGGCTGGTAATCAGACTTTGTACGTTGCAGGAATGCGATGCTGCAATGCTATTTAAATAAAGCGGCATATCTTCTTGAGCCATTGTAACGCTAGGCAGCTAATGAGCGCCGAAATAGATCAGTCACAACTTAGATATTTTTAAACTATTACATTTTAGCAATTTGAACTAATTTAAGGATTGCACATTTTGTTTAACTAAAAATAGTCTGGCTACCTTAAACAGGGTTCTTTGTCATTAATAAAGGGGCTTGCTGAATAAGTAGTGCCGATATCCGTTTTTTTATTGCATATGTGAGATTTTATGTTTAGATCTATTGATCTGAGCTTCCACAACTGACAGCTAGGTTATCAAACAATTAGATTATTTCTGTTGCAGTGGAAATATTTCTGGCACAGAGTGCTATACTTTAATCTTGTTGACCGATTGGTTGTTCTGCTTGTTCCAGGTTGCAGCCGAGTGTCTCAGAAGCTGGAATTAAATGCAAAAGCAAATTTATGGCGCATCATTATTTCATGTTAATTAATGTTGAGACTGATCATTGCAAGAACAAATGGCTTCAAAATGGAAGAAATTACAAAGATTGTCAGCTGTTCCTTTGGCATGAGTTCAGTTGTGTTCACAGGTCCAGGATGCTCTCAAATGTAACAGCTCTCCCTGTGGAGTTTAGTGCACTGTAGCTGGCATAGACAAACATTCACCCTGTTCAGTGTCTGCTTTTTGTTTGGCTTGGCCTCCTTCGACTTGGCCACATGCTGCCTGTTTCACTCTGCTCCGAAAAGAAGAGAGTCAGTCTTTTTTTGTATTTCGACTGTTAAGCAGGAACTTTCTCTTTTTGGTCTTAATCTTGGACAGCTGCTGCACCTGACTGAAAATAAAATGAGCTGACTCGTCATCATGCTGTAATACTGGATTTTCAGCAAAGCAAAATAGTTTTTTTGTATGTAAATTCCTGGCATTAATGTGGAAAATTCAACTCTGTCCCTGGGTTTTTGCTATATATGCTTTTCATATTTCTCAAGGGGAATGCTCTTTTAGATGTAAATGTCATGTATAAATACATATTTAGTTGTCATTCACTTGTGTTGCATCTTGTCAAAGTTATTATTATCTTAAAAGTTAATTTTCTGTATGGAGGTTGCAGGTTCTTGCAGTGCAAGCATGGGTGTTTAAACATTATGGTTTTCTGCACAAAATTGATGACATCTTACGAAAAATATAAGAAGTTAATAAATCTTTCCACTGATTTCTCTAATTGCATTATTTTTTCGATTTTTATGACTTGTGCTAAAATAGCTAAAAACTCTTCAACAGGCTACCAGCAATTGTTATTATTATTATTATTGTTATTTTTATCAATTTAAGCATCTTAAAAAAATTATTTTAGTGGAAAGTAACACCTTAAATTAAGTTCAGTTCATGGTGTAAAACAATTTTCTGTTCTTCATAAATGTTAGACTAAGTGCGGATTAAGAGTATTTAAGCAATCAAATTAGGTTTGTTGTCAGTTATATTCCTTTTTAGTACAAACAGTTTTCAGTGGCACTTTAACCACCTACACAAGTATGGGCTTCGCTTGTGATTATAAAAAAAACAAAAACTGTTTACTATTATGTATCATTGTGTCACCATAAAAAAGCAAGTGGATGTGAAAATTTTATATTATTATTTATATTTACAAAACACCATTTGTACTATGTTTCTAGCAGCTTGTTTGCTTGAACTGTAATTTTCGGATTCTTTTGAATTAGCATTCTGTATTACATAAATAACAATAAGTGCTAAAATGTCTATTGCCATGTTTCACATTTAAAAAATGTTGATTATAGTATCCTGGTTACTATTCACTGATCATTTTTTAAACGAGGAATTTTATTTTACCTCTGTCATTGCTTATATTCAAATCAGTAATCTCAACGTCATTACAGCTGAATTAGCAATAAAGCTGTTTTCAGTTAAATTCCATTGTGAATAAGAAATTCCCCTGGAAGCTAGGTGTGTAATTATAGTCAAGGAAAAAATTAAAATATAAGTAGATTCATTAGTCTAGTTCATTAGATAAAAGTACGAATAAAAATCTGTCTCTTGTATTTTTCTGTTACATGTATGCCTGTCGGGTTTTTTTGGGTGCTATTGATCACATCTCTTTACAAAATACAAGAAGAAAAGGCTTGAGGTTCTGATTAGGCTTTTTTTTTTAATCACCAATGCTTAAAGTCATTTTTAGGATAGACTTGCATTAGCAAATACCTTGTTTTGGTGAATGAATTTGTTAATGCTAATAGTTTTGTTTTAAACAAGTTAGCTTTAAAGTGAGGCAGAATGACAATGATCAGGAATCCAACTCACTCACCAACACTGGTTGGTGAGCTCATCATTTACCCACTAAATTGTGAACATTTGTTGCTCTTGAGTCAGGAAATGTTTTTAGTTGCTATTGTAATTTTGCTAAATTATGCATAAATTCCCAAAATATTACACATGCTTTAATTAAATGAAAATCGCCTCTTCAGTTAGCATTACTAAAAAAACAGTAATATGTTTTTTTTATGTAATAGTAAAGGCATTCAGGCATTAAGGGGTTAATGTTTGCTCCAACTACCAATTTGATGGAAGACGTTTTCACGTCTGGTTTAATATGACTCATTGAGAATTGGCCTGATAACACATTTCAGTGTGGCACCAGTTAATCATTTGCAAATAAACCTTATGGAAATAATCAAGTTTTTGCTCTATAAACCTAGCGATTTGTTTTGAACTTTCACTGACAAATGTTTTAGCCTCTCTCTCTGCAGTGCTTTCAATTTTACACCGAGAGCTCTCCGTTCCTAATGCAGAGCAGTCCTGGGACAGACAGTAAGCTGCTGTAGCCTATATAGATTCTCTTTTCTTTACTAGTTACATGTTTCTATAGTTTTCTGTGGACCCTAGCTCAGTTTTCTTTGCAAATCCATATATTTGCAGTTTTTGTCTCTATGTCTATATCTTAAATATTAAAAAACGTAGCATGGGAAGCTGAAATTCGAAATCCTACTTGAGAAACTATTGGTTTGTGTATGATGAGCAGCCAATCCAGAGGTGCCATTCATTTTCCTTGTTGCTGGTTGGCCGTATCTCCAAGAGTGTAAAAAAGGAAGCTTAACTCTGCAGGTTAAGGCATATTTAGGTATAGTTGGTGTTTAAAATAATAAAAAATGGAAAGTAAAACAGTTTTTAAAGTGGTTCTTAAGTATTTTAGCTATTTGAGTGGTCTCCACAAGCCAGAACGTTATGGGGTCCACCAACACAACTCTTAATATAATAAGCAAAAAGCTTATTATATTCAGAGTTATAAACCTGGATTTTTCGTACTAATGTAATATTTAGCCAGTTGGACAAAGTTTCATGGCATCAAATGCTCAGACAAGACACTAATGGCATTACTTAAAATGCTAAAGGTCACTGCATGAAGAAAATGGGTAGATATGACAACCATTATTGTCATCGCATTATGTCTCAATATTACCTCTAGTGCAAGATTTTCTAATACCTGGCTCCCTGAATGAAAGAAATAACTTTCAAATATAGAAACATACTTGTAACGTTTACAAAAGAGGTAAGATCAATCTAGGTTAAAAGAAAATATGGCCAGAGTTCAGCACACCCAGTACAAGGTGATATTCAAGTCATCTGTTGAAGATTCTTGTAAAAAAAAATTCAGATTGCAATATAAATTGCAGGGTTAAAAAATCCCAGTGTCAGTCCAATACCCCTCAGAAATATTTAGTTTAAAATTAATTGCATGGATAAACTAAGTTGCACTTCATGTTAAGTTCTGGTAATTGTAATTTTCTTTAAAGTGAGTAGCTAAACACAAATTGGAGAGCATTCAATTTAAAACTACAGGCTCCCATCTAAAGTTGGGAATTTTGACGACTCATGTGCTTGGACATAACAATGAACAAATGCAAGTTTGCATATGTTAAGAACAAGACTACTTAGTCTTATATTCATAAATACTACACAAAATTTAGTTCAGCATCCGTCCTCTAGACCTCAATGTGCACAATAGACTTTTATAAACACAGTGTCTGCTCAATAATCTGCCATTTTAAACCATCTTGTTGTGTTTTAGTGGTATTCAGCAAACATCTGTGAGCTGTGTGATTTAGTTATGTCCCATCAGTGGCTCCCTCTTGGTTTTTATCTCCCATGTGGCTCCGTTCAAGGTGTGGAACACACACACACACACACACACACACACACACACACACACACACACACACACACACACACACACACACACACACACACACACACACACACACACACACACACATCCTCATAAGGAGATACATACTTGTAAACAACCCCAGCTGCTAACTGGACATTTTATTATTTCAACATAATTTTTTGTTATACACTTTTCAATAATACATTTAGTTATGATTTGATATTTGCAGGAGGGATATTTTCATATTCTAGCAAAGAAAAAATAATAATGCAATCTATGCAATAACTATCACAAGTTCTTCTTTGGTAATTGTCCTTTAATTGAAAACATTACTTTTGTTCAGGCTTATGCAGATGATGATGCAATAACTAGAGGTAGATCTAGCATGAATGAGATGTATTCCAAAATTAAATTTATGTTAGTAATTTAATCCAAAAACACACCTTTGCGCTCATTAAAGAGTGATATATTTCAACTGTGTATCTTTAACTTAATTATGGCTGACAGCTGACAAAGGCAAAAAAATTCAGCTTCTCAGAAAGTTAGAACATTTTCAAAGGCCAGAAAATATGTGAACAAAACAGAAATGTCAGCATGCACGGTATAAACTCAATACTTTTTGGGGCTCATTTTGCATGAATTAGTGCATCAATACAGTGCAGGCTAGAGGCAATCAGCCATGGCTCTGCTGTTTAGGAAGCTCTGGTTGCTTTTTAGCAGCCTCCAGCTCTTCTGCTTTGTTGGGTCTCGTGTCTCTCATCTGTTCATAACAACGAATCCAAAGATTCTCTATAGGGTTTAGATCAGGGCTGTTTTTAGGCCAGTCAAGCAGAGCGATGCCATATTTATTAATGGAGTTACTGGTAATTTTTGGCAGTTTGTGTAAGTGCCAAGTCCTGAGGGAAAATTAAATCAGCATTTCGATAAATCTTGCCAGCAAAGCGATCCGAATTGGTCTGACATTTCCTTGTAGACGGCTAATTGTCATATTGCTTAGAACATAACATAATTGAATTAGTGACCTTGTTGATTTCAAAAAATAAATAAATAAAAATGGGAAAAGTCAAACAAACTCTAAAATGTGTAAAATATATGTTAAAATACCTGATTTTACTGATTGCACTTTGCAGTTATTGCCAGGTGTGAAAAGGAACAATAGCAGCATAAGCATTTATTATTGAGAATTTAAAATCCAGTTGACCTGTTGCAAAACTTTTTGCCAGTCTTTAGGGTTCGTTGAATGGGTGTGAGTGTGAGAGCCCAGCTTGAACATGGATGTTGTTTGGTTCCCTAGTATTACCACCTGAGGCCAGTTGGTGAAAGGGTCCTTGTTACTGTTCCAGAGGCACATTGATTAAAAAAATTCCAGGTCATGGAGCTTCACTATTAGCTTTACCAGGATGATACTATTAAATTCTGAAGTAAGTCCACAAATACCATCCTAACATAAGTGTCAGAATGGAACAGATGTGTCAGGACTGTGTACAGTCCAATAGAGGTAGCATCCCCTTTGGAACAGTTCCTCTTGTATGTTGTCCTTCATGTGTCTTAGGAGGATCCTATCAAAGTACTTCATGATGAAAGGGGTCAGTGCAAATGGGCGGTAATCATTTAAGCCTGCAGGGACAGTGATGAGGGACTTATGGCAGACTAGGACAATGGAAAGCTGCAGGGACAGATTTTTAAATTTCCAAAAAGACACTGCCAGTTGGTGAGCCCATGATCTCGGAGTTCTTCCTAACACCTTTTCCCGTCCTTCTGTTTTGCTAGTTTTAATCCTAAATCACTTGGTTGAAGTGCAGAATCAAGGGTTGATGCTGGTCCCATAGTTGGAGGGGAGCAACAGTTAATATGTTGTCAGTGATCTAAAATCCAGAGAAGAAACTGTTTACTGAAAATGTATTTAATGTTGTTTTTTTATTTATTTAATAGTGCCATTTAAACCTGCCACTCACAAAATGTGTTAATGACTTATTTTGCTAATATGCCCATTCCCTGCCTCAGCAGCAAGCCAGAGCTTTGGTTCTACGGCCAAGGTTTCTCTTTGTAGAAACACAAAGAACTGTTGACCAGTGAGCTCTGCCAATAGTTACGTATGATTGGAACCAGTTTGGTGAGAGGATGTCTAAAACAGTTGGCTAAGCCATGAAATGACAATAGCATAACATTTCTGGGATGAGTTTATTTTATTTGATATGAGTTCCTGAAAAAACATAATTTAGTAATATAATAATAATTTAGATTAAAATAAAAATGTTTTAAATATACTTATTTGTGTAATTTTTATTATCTATTAAAAAATCCAATTTGTTATTATAATTAATTAGGATACATATGTTTAATGAGTACATGTCAGAGTACTGATTGATCCTCAAGTCGTTGATAATTGATAAAGTAAATAAATCATTAAACAAAGTAAATATGTGAAATAGGTTGCAGTAACCGATTAAACTAGAAGATATTCAGCCCGCTGACACAAAGTGAATAGGAAGCTTCTAGTGGCTGTGGATCAGGTAATTGATTTGATTTGGCCTCACAGAGTTCAGCTCACTCTGCCTCCAGCATCTGTTAACCCTACACTGTATTAAAATCAGATTAGGTTTGTTTGTTGTGTGCCAACGGGGAAGATTTTCAACTTGCTCACGTGTGTGAGCACACTTCTGTTATTTGTTGCTTATGTTTTTTTTTTTTCTTTCTTTTATATCTTGGATATATTCTGCCTAATCTTCTCAGTGTGCTCTTAAGATAAAAAGGTGAATGTTTTAGGTAAATGAATAGACTTAAAGGTTATTTGTTAAAGTGTGAGAACACGAGGTAAAATGGCCTGCAACCGCTTTTGGTTTAGTATTTAATTAAGTATTAATGTTTTTTTTTGTATTACATATCCTAAACATATGTATGTATAATAAATGCAGCTTTTGGAAGCTGAAATCCAGCAGCTCCATTTGTTTTCCTTGGTGATTGGTTATACCCCCAAGAGCAGAGATAAGGAGATTTGTACATGTTAATTTCAAAGGCAGTTTCCTCTATAATTATTCATTCATATTAAGGTATAAATGATGTTTGACCTATAAAAATTGGCAGTAATATCATTTTAAATGGGAACTCATTGGTCTAGAGATTTTAGCTAATGGGGAATGTTTTTGGTCTCTAAGCTAAATTCTGTGGTTTAAAGATTTAAAATTTTTCTAAATTAATTCTGAAATGTATTTTCTACATTTGTACCAAATGTTGTCGACTCTTGTTAAATTTACTCAGAATATGAAAACTGAAGCAAAATACAGGAAGTTGAAGTCCTCATTTCTTGCATGCTTAAAGTGTCCCCCATGAGCAAACCAGCCACACAGAGCATGAGACCTTCGCAACATAACACTGTAAAGGTGTGAATAGACCCAGTTTGCTCCACTTCCTTCACACCGGACTCACACTGCAGCATGTACTTTAAAATCGAGTAAAATGTTGATGATCTTTGGACGGGAAGGTCCTCTGGTATTCGTTGAGGAGACCTTTTGCTTTCTTTCATGGAACATGGCAATGTCTTCATTGTGGTTGTATTATTATGTGTGACCCATGTGAAGCAATGTGGCTCAATCTTCTGAGAATTTAAAAGCAACCATTGTAGAGTGCAAACTCATTCCGCAGACTGGTAGCATAGAAAGTAATGTCTTCAAACACTGTTTGAGGTGCGACTGTTAAACTTAACAAATAAATACTCTTCTATACCAAGGACCCTTGTACTTACAGATTACCGTGTGTTGAAGTGAGTGCCTACAGCTTCAAATTGTCTATTTGCTGATTTGTCACACTGTCAAAATAATTATATTTAGCCAACGGTACAAGTGGTTATGAATCAGGTTGTAAAGCTTATAATAGAATTTAACAGCATGACTATTAAATACAACTTTATAACCAGAAGCCTAAAATTAAGATCACAATGATCAGTTAAAATCAAATTTTGGACTTAATGTTTCATTTATTATTACTGTACTTGAGAAGATGCACCAGCAGTGTACAGCCTTCCCTCTGATGCTTCTCTAATTAAAACACTGATGTTGTTTTTTCCTCCACAAGCTGGTAGAAACTGATCGTGGAAGTGGAGAAAACTCAAGCTGAAACTTAGGAAACATTTTAGTGTAGAAGTATTCAGTAGTATTAAGGTAGGATGATTGGGAAAGCAGCAGTGAAAGCCCTCAATTGCAAGCATTCTGAATGTTTTTGGCCCCATTATTGCTTTTAATAAACTGAAATTAGATTTTCCTGTTTGCCACAATAGTTTTTTTTAATTGTTCTGGTGGTCATGGATTCTGTAAACTGGAGTAAAGGAGACTCAAAAAAACCACCATGGCAACAAATCAATGTAAAGACACATAAAGCCACATAACATCTGTCTCAAATAAACTTTAGCCTTTGCGGTATCTTGAAGGCCTGTTCTTATTACCATACTGTTTGCATACTTCATCTGTATGAGACAATATATTAACATCTTTTTTGTTTTATGCGTTTATGGGACAGACTAGCATCTACATTATCCATTACTGAACAGTGAGTGAAATTTCTGTTAAATGTTCTGCCTGTAAATTAACCTTCAACCCTTGAGGTTTAGAACTTGCCAGTCGTCTAAATTAAATTAAATTTTAGGACAAAATGTGCTGTCTAAGTCCTGATAAGAGCGGTTCTTTAAACTTCCTAAGATTCAGAAAATGTTTATAATTCATTACATCTATTTTCTCTAGTTGTATTTCTTTATGTTGTACCTTAGCCAACGTACTATAATTGTACCATTGTACAGTGTGATTGCATTGATAACATTAAGCTCGCTATGTTAATGCTAATTAGCTGGTTGGTTTTTATTTAAATGAATAATGATGCCATTTAAAGCTTCAAACTAAAATTTTCATGTGTCACACTCATTGTATGTCTTCTATATAGTTTAAGACTGAGATCAGCAAAATTGTACCAGGAATGTATTTCTTCTAAAGTATCTAGTAAAATGCATTTATTTAACAGGACAAAAACTGTAGTGGTATAAATTCTCATGAGAGAGACGCAATTAGAGAAACCATCAGCAGGAGTTTAAAGGCATATTTAATCCCTCATCATATTCTTTCTGAGTTGTTCTTTGTATGTGACAGATTTTAAATAGTTGGAAAAGTAAATCATTTCATGTATTAATCCTCACACACAAACCCACACCTTACTGAACTTATACTTGACTTTTTAATTACATAAAAATGAGTTTAGCCTGCAAATGAACTTTGCTCTATAATTATAAAAGCTCTGTTCGAGGAGATGGAACATTTGTCTGTGCCGCCTTTAAAAACAAGGGATCACTGTTGCTTCAATTGGTCCGTTTAGATTTTGTGAATGATTTGCTGGTTTGTTTTTCTGTTGTACTAATATAGAAACTATTAAACCACTGACAGTATAGTGTTTATTTTAAACAGAAAGAGCAAATACCCTTTATAATAGATGCCTAAGGGGAGAGGAGGATATAAGGCAGACAGTCTCCTGTCCTTCCTGTCGTCTTCTTCGATTTCCTGGTTGCTAGTGACTTAAAAAATGTTCCAATTAAGTGTAACTGTCTGATTTCCAGCAATTCATAAAGAGTCTTTAGTGAATCATTATATTTTAACTTCTTCAGGCAGACAGCCACTCTTAAAAATAACAAAAAGGATACTTTAGTTGTTCAAAAGATGTACTGATGCATATTTTGTTCAATATATTTTATTCAGCTAATTTCATTTCAGAGAAAAATGGAATAAGAAGACATGTAGAGCAGTTTTTTTTGCTCAGCGAAAGTGAGTTCTCAGCTTGGAAAAAGAAGAGTGTGCAGACAGAGCAGACAAACTTGGCAGGAAGACTGAGCTCACACAAGAGTGTAGAGAGCCCTTCCAAAATCAATGTAGCCAAAGAAATTTTACTTCAAAAAAAGATAGCTAGTCTCTCCATTGATATACGGTATTCACACTGAGAGATTGTTTCTCGTCAACAGATACAGTAGACTGTTGAAAATAAGGTAAGTTGTTAGAAAAAACATCACATTTAACAAAATTGATTTTGTTTGATATTTTAAAAATTTTGATAGAAGGCCCAAGGTTAGCTATTTTCAGTGCCATCGAGATGTTTCTAACTCAAAGGAAGCATTAAAAGTTACTGAGTTACCTCTAATAGGACAGTTCTGCTATTTACTTTAAAAAAAGCTAAGATTTAAATTGATACCGCAAGGGCTGAATATATTTAAACAAAGTTGCTCTGTTTGAATCTTTTTACGCCTTTCAAGCTTTCATTTACTATTATAGTACAAATGCAGTATCTGGAAATAGTCCTTTGGTAGTTAATAAATCAAAGTGTACAATCTGTCATGAAAGCGATAAATTATGTTAATTTTTAATATAAGATGCTAAAAACACTTTTAAATGTCAACTCAGTGCTGTCTGTAGTTTTTTTTTTGTTTTGTTGTAATTGTAAAGCTATTTTAAAAGTGACCACTTTCACACATGTGTGACATTACCTTAAGTCCTAATATGAGTAATTAATGAGCTTTTTTATAAGGTTTGTTTTGTAAATAGATCTTAAAATCAATTAAATTGTGTATCGGCAGGTCAAATTTGGAAAGTTGCTAATAAACTCTATCAGATATCTAGTTCTGTAATTATATTCCTTAAGACAGTTTAAGATTTGTAAAACCTGCCTTGGTAAAAAAATAAGTGGATAATTTTACTTTCTAAAAAATGTGTAAAACTCTGTTTTGTTCACCAGAAACGATGTACTATGTCATCTTATGAACAGGATGCAGAGTTTCACCCTTGTTAGCTGCAATCCACTATTAACATCTTACTGTAGCCCTGAATAGGATTATTAAACGAATGTCAAGCTTGATCCTTTCCCTTTTGTTGTAAAGCCACTTGCTAAATAAAATAAAGGTAAATATTCCTTGTGGGTGATATTTCCTCACGTTTCTAGGTTAAGTTCCAAAAGCCAGAGCAGACCCAAATCTAAACACTGTGGGTGAATACAATTCCTGGTATTTGTGAATGGTGTGAATCTACTTGTTATCACTTCATTGTCAGGACAAAGAATGTTTTATTTTTTTTCATTGTGTGATATATTTATGATCTTCAGCACGTTATTTTTAACATTAGTTAGGTCAGGTTTCTTACCCTGTTTAAAGAGAATGTTGCTCTTATTGGGATTTTTTTTTTTTTTTTTTGTTTGTATTTAGGTAGATATTTACATGTGTATGACTCACAGATTAAAATTACTGAAAAAGGGAAAGTATTTTCAGAGAAAAATGATTAGATATTATTGCTTTTTAGGTTCTTTGAGGCCGCCTTCATTATGGCTAATTGGATTCAATGCTGCCCACTCATTGGCCCACATTTCTACATTTACATCGTATTTAAGGCGCTTAATCTGAGTGGCACTGATATCATAAGACTGACATTTAAGCTCTTAAATCCGTAGGATGGTATAAGGGGTTTTGGAGAGAGTGAAAAAGACTGGTGGGAATGGGGAGGGGTAGGGGGTAAAGCGGATGAAGAAGAAATAAAGCAGTCACAGGGTCTCAGTGAGTGCGTGCTCAGAGACAGGGAGGCAGGATGTCAGTGCAAAAAGACGACCTGCAAGTCAGTTCTGATTTGAAGTTTTAATCAATGTCCTTGTTGCTCCTACTTGACAGACGGGTACAAGCTCAACATTTGCTTTACACAGCGGTGGTTCAGGGTTAGAGAAGCAGGTTTCTGTGGTAAACTTTACAACATGCACCCTCCACACCCTCTGTTTTTTTCACCTGACCTAGAAAATGCAACATGCCTTTTATCAAAAAATCTGTTTTAGCTTAGTTGTAAATACAATGATGGATCATATTTTTCAAATCTTTGTTCCTTTATTTTCTGCGGTTCTTACAGACATACTGAAACAAGTTACTGGTTTTATTGTTCACTTAAAATACACGTTGAGCCTGTTCACTTTTCAGTATTTTAGATGTATTTGTTTTGTTTAATGTAATCATTTTAGCTGTTTTAGCTCACCGGTGAGCCTAAATTTAATTTAACTTGACTGGAAATATTTGATGATGTCTCAAACATTCTGCTTTGATTGTCTGAGCTTTGCATGTTGTCTTGCCTTTGTCTTTCTCCTTCCCTATCTTGATTCTCTCCCTTCCTCTCCTCTATTAGTTATTTTTATTATTATTAACTTTTTAAATATTTTTCCTTTCACACTGCTGCCATCTGTCTCTGCAGCTCCCATCTCACATTCTGCCACTCGGAACCGTCTTGAGACTTTTTGCTTTTTCCCTTTTAAACACATGTTCAATTTTCAATTACATTGTTTTCTATCTCTTGCAAATCCCATCCTAACTTTGGCCTTCAGATTCTTTCAATCAACTATATCTCTGTAAATGTATGCACTCTTAACAGTTTGGTAATATTTGTTTGATTCCTGTGTGAATCAGACCAGCAAATGACAAATAATATCCAGCTTTAAATAAAGTGGCTCTGCTTCCTTTTCATCAATTAAACAAGTGGATTTAAATAGCAGCACCTGGCTGCCACTCTTCCTGCTATAAATCCTGTTGACGCGGAGAGGAGCTATTTAGTTTTTTCCGAGACTAAATACATTAAGTAAGTGTTTCTAATGGTTTCTCTAATATTTGTAATCAGACGATTGAAACTCTGAAACTGTTGGTTAACTAATTAAACATTTACAGCTTTCATATAATATTTAATTGTTCTGCACTGTGCATGAAAATCTTAAGTATGTCTATAAAGTAAATTATTAAGAATAAAAGCTGATTGCCCAGGGTTCTATATTGCCATGTGGATCTAAACATTAAAAAATAGGATTTTGTGCAAAATCAAGTCCCGCCCTATGTTTAAACTAAATCTGTAAAGTTGAGTTCAGTGGAATTTGATCAAAAATAATCTTTATAAAACATAATACAGTCAGTTTTGTGGAACTCATAGTGTTTGATGCATCATGACCTGTAACTGCTATTACGTCATGACACGGCCTAATTGATGTATTATTTTATTAAATGACCAACTGACTATCTGGTGTTAACATTTTAATGCTTTTTAAGGACTCTCCGATGATGAGACAGAATTAAGTAGACAGTAAGCGATGTCACCAGTTTTATTTTTTTAAGCATGCATCATCCTGAGGTGAGTGAAATGTCTGCAAAACCTAAAACACAAACATGAGATTGAGTGATGTTAAAAGTAGTTCATTGCAGAGATATTTGAGGCACAGTTGCGTTGACTGCTGCAGCGTTCATGCAGCATAATCTTTCAACATGTCTAAAAAATCCTCTGCAGCGTGGCTTGCGCTAGTGATCAAACAGTGTATGCTAAAGTGTAAACTCTGTTGTTAGAGGATGCATGAAGTTTTTATTGTTTAGAATAGTCTGTTCCTGTGAAACTAAAGTAAAAGTTTCCTGGCAATGTAATATTTATAAATAATGTGGCCTTACACGTTTTTTTTATTTTTATATGGTGCCTTTAAAGTTGTTGTGCTATGCATTTCAGCAATTTTTTATGTTTATCATCTCAAGACAAAAAACTGAGAAAATTACAATAGCAACCACTTTTCAAAATACAAATAGGAGATAAGTTGCCATCAATGTCATGCGCAACCTAAACTCCTCCATTTTAATTTTGTAGATTCTTTAGTATAACATCATCCAGCTTTATAGTTGCTTGGTTTATGTCCTTACTGAAATTTTGTTTTTACAAATGTACCTACCACTTTTCCTGAAGTCTGCAATAAAGTGTGTTGTCACTGGAAGGGAAAGCAATTTGGCATTCTGTTGAAACTTGCTCTTAAATAACTCCCTCTTAAGGATTTATCCCTGTCTCATCCCACAAGTTAACGCCGCCTTTCACCTTGAGAATACCTCAGACCAGACTGTCTCAAGCCTTTAGCCTTTCATGCCACATGGGGATTTATCATGCCAAAAACTTTGGCCCCTGGTCGGGAAGGGAGCCATACTAAAGCCCTTAAAGCAACAGTGCTGCCACTGTTTGTACTGGCAAGCACTCAATTGCCTGTTTTTAGCACAGCAATGTGATAGTGGCTATTAAACAGTTGTTCAAAAAGGAGATAATATTTCCTGACCTGCCATGGCCTGGGATACTGTATTCCAAAATGGTGAATTCAAAAGGTTTTGTGTAACCATCTCCAGTCTCTAAACTGTTCCCAGTTACACTCCTTTAATCTGGATGGCTATGAAGGAAAATTAATCAAAAATTAATTCAGAGGGAATTTATATTAATCGCTGTCACTGCACTACAGTGGAGTTTAAAACTTTTATTAGCACCTTGCTCCTTTATCCTGGTTAGACACACTCCCTTTATTCTCCCTTTCAGGAAAGCTTCCTCAGAAAGTAGGCCGCGACTACTCTCTGATAACAGACGTCCATTAGATTACTGCCCAAATGTCCATTCGGATATTAATACCCAAGCTTATTTTACAGAAGACACCAACAGACTTTGCTGTTCATTGCACAGCTTGTTTTAAGCCCTGCAGTATTCATCTATCCATATCCACCTCACTGTAGGGGCAAGATTTCTTTAAAATAGAACACATTTCTAACATTTTAATTCAAACTCTTGTTAAATTATCTGGTTAGAAAAGCAGGTGGTTTGTTGGCTTTCTTTAACAGCTAGGACCTAGATTGATTCACAACTTTTAGATTAATCCTGTCTTTTAATACTCTTTATTTGGTTCTGAAATGAAACAAAAATCCAAAATGAATGCTGACAGTGCAACCAAAATTAGGTTCTGTTTTTCTAATGCAATCAAGTCAATAAATCTTCATTGCCCATATTGCCTGGTCTTAGTCTGTAAATGCAAAAGCTAAAGAAACACAGCTTGCATCCAACTCTTGACTTGCAATAAGCAACTACAGGGTCTTCACTGATAACCCGAGTTATGTAATTGACGTGATTGAATATTACCGTGAGGGTATGCTGCTCTGCAAGTAAAAAGAGAAGCAGCTCAAACAAAATTCCTTTTTTCACATTATATTTCCTTCTACTTCTAAGCCTCCTGCCATAAACTGTTCACTTAAATACTTCCTTTTTTACCTACATTTAATTCTGTCTGATAGACCGCATTCGCGCTGCGAGCCCGTGTGATAAACATTTGCACAATACTCCTGTTAACGTTGAAATTTGACAGTTTATTATTTTCCTCAGAACAGATGTCTTTTATTTTGCCTATATGTCTCTCTTTCTGTCTGACTCCTTATATTCCCATCAAACTGCTGCTTAGGTCCAACAGAAAAAATCTTGGTAGGACCTTATGAGAGGCTCTGTTCACTTCAACTGGTTCTAGATGGTGTGAAAAGCATCCAAGGATATTTTACAGCTGATATTCTGATTTGTCTTGTCTAGATGTGTGTACTGGGATTCATAAAATCCTTGGAAGATGGCATTAAACTTATTTTAACGTATTCTTTGTTGGATCTCTTATAGGAATCAAGGAATCAAGGAATCAAGGAATCTTTATTTGTCATCACATCACATGTGGTACATGAGGTGGGACGAAAATTCTAGTCCCCCGGTCCAGTTTACACCCTGATATCAATTTTAAATAATGTAATAAAATATAAGAGTATAATGCCTATGCGAGAAATAGGATTTGAGCTACACAAAATCTACAATATGGACACAGAATAACACAATAGGGACTTAGCAGCATTGAGGATCGGAATGCAAATATATAATACATTATAAATTCTAAAGAGCTATACGAGAACTGTGATTTGACTCCACAGAATATACAATATTGATCCAGAATCTACAATATAGTACTTCGGAC
>JAVLVB010001185.1:1336734-1378468 GCA_032876305.1 Orestias chungarensis
TTACAATTTGCTGAGATCACAGGCAATTTGCAAAGACTTTACTGGAGTCAGTTATGTCTTGATCTATTTTACAAATAGATAAAGTTGTGATCTGACTTGTGTGCTATTTCTATTTTTCTCCTTCACCCTATATTTGTTTGTTTTGTTCATTAAGAAGTAGTATATTCCAGTGTGTACATTGTGTGTGGTTGAGTAACTATTCTTTTTTGATCTGAACATCATTCATTCAGTGATTAGAGAACAGAGGTTTTCATCTCTAACTAAAATATTTCATGCTTTTGGTTGCGTTGATCTGTCTCTTCTGTTCTTTGTATCTGTAGAATTATTTAGAAAAATATTCTAATCCCTTACACAGATGTTGTTAAATGTTCATAAAGGGATCAAATTGTTACCGTAACTATCTGGCAATGCAGAAGGGTGTATGTGTCCTCTTCAGACTGGTAGTTCATTGACTCCTCGTATTTTTTTTGCATACTCTAGATAAGTTAAAGAATTTTTTTTTTGTTATTAATTATTCTGGTCTTTTTTTGCCATATGTGTCTCCTGAGAGTGTTTTATCTGTCTTCATCTTGGTCATTACTCTGCTACTCTTGCCTAAATTGCACATGGCATTCATATTTATGGTAGCAATTCTCAAGTTATATGACTCTATTAAACTGGGACCAAGTTATAGCAAAAATGTGGACCACCTTCAAACCTCCCCTGAGTCAACATATGAACTATGAAAACAAATAAATGGGCAGATAATAGGAACAAATTGGCCTCCGAGCCGCGTGGAGGCTGATATTCCTCCTCAACAGGGACCTCACAGGTAGGCCGGTGAAAAGGATATTGTGGACCATTGATTATTTACTGCCTGCTGCCATAACAGTTGTTCATGGAGATCTTCTCCAGGGTTGCTCATACTCAGGGACTCCAGCTCCTCCTGGGGAAATCCTTGGGTTTTAATTTCCTGCAGCACCTCCTGTACACTATCATGGCTTCTTGCTTCATGCTCCATAGATTCTAATTAAATGAAAGGTGTCTGAAAGCAGACATTCTTTTTCTTAACCAATTTGTTTATCCCTGTTTATTTTGTTCTTCTTTTGACTGTCTCCTCTGGATACTTATGGTTCTCCCCTTACCTAATGTGTCATTGTGTAACGATTATTCCACATCAAGTTGGCACAGTGTATGGCTGCCTCGGTGTAACTATACCAAAAAAAAATTCCTTGTATGTCCAATAAGGTACCCAGCAATAAAGATAATTTTGATTCTGAAGTAGAAAGTCTTGTTATGCAGCTGGATCTTTTCTTTTCATCAGGCTTCTCACCGCACCTTATCTTTGGTAGTGAATTTGTAGAAGTTGACTAAAGTGGGTCTTGGCTGTGCCATGGGTTGGGGTTTCAGACCCAGAAATCAGAGGCCTTTTATTTTAAGCTTCAAGTTTGCCGGAATAAGCAACTCATGTCAAAGAAATTGGTAATATGGATTTCTGTCCTCTCCGTCCAAAATTTTGAAGATGCGCTTGCTATTTTGTCTGACTTAGCCTCTAGGTTAGGAACTGTCTGCTGTAAATCTTTTTAATTGTTCAACCTGTTACAGAAAACATTTGTCACCTCTGCTGACCGCCGCTTCACCTGCTCTACGTGCCTTTTCATTTTGCTAGCTTGTTCACACAGGTTCAACACCTAAATTTTTTAGGCTATTGAGTTGCTTGTAGTTTTTTGTCAAAGTTGACAACTTTCATATTTTAGGTTCCCATTGTCTCCATTTGGGACATCTTTTAACTCATTTATCACGGATGATATTTCATCAGGATCTGTGAATGCATTGGTTTTAGGCTGTAGTGCTTAAGCTTTGTCTACCATTGTCGAATATCTTTATTTTGGGGTTTTGGCATTTTGGTTTGTTGTTTGGTTCCTAATGCGTTCCTCCATCCCTTCACATTTTCTCAATCAGTTATTTCAGTTATTCAGTTAATTTGAGGGATTTGTGTCATCAGATCAATCTGGGAGAACAGTTTCACGAGTGTCTGTCTACTCCATGAGTTGAACCAGTCCCAGAATGATCCTAGTGACGGTTTGTGCTGCAGACACAGATATCTCTGAGTTCCTGTGGAGTTCAAAGACAGGCTTCCTCTGCATGCATATACAAGGTGGTGCAAAAAAGAAGTGAGATGAAAACTACACACCAGGAAAAATGAATAAGACAACTCATGTGGGAGAGGGGAAATGAGACGGTTGGAGAGAGAGTGAGTGATTGAAAAACAGACAAAACTCTAGGGACTTTGTGACTGTGTGTATGGCTGTGAAAAATATAGAGGAACACTGAACGTAAAGCTAAATTTACCATCGCTAAGGCTTTTTATATATCATTAACATCCCAGTCCACAAGAATTAGTTTGTATCACTCATACTTTTGTTTGTCAAACATAGGTATGTGATTTTGTTGCAGCTAAATGAAAAAAACAAAAAAAACTTCTCTTGTTACTTTGGCCAAACACCAGCTAAATGTTTGCTAATGTTGCAAATACAGACTAGAGAGGATTTATACTGACAGCAATCCTGTCCCCCACATAGATTTGCTTTGACTAGGCTTTAGAAACTGTGCTGAAAATCTTTCATTACATCGTTCCTCTGCTTCTTTTGTGGTTTGGTTTTAAACTGGGTTAAGAAAACAAGGGACAGAAAGATACTGTAACCGGTAACAGAGTATTGGTGAACTCATTTCTACTCCTTTTCTGCTTTTGAAATATTTTAATTATAAACCTCAGGGAGGGTTAAATTAACACAAAATTATTATTAGCTGTAATTGAAAGGGCAAAAAATTGAAGGGTTTATCGCTAAGATTACAGATGTAAATCTTTGGGGGCTTTACTTTTAAATGTTAGCCAATTCACTGCTTAAGATAAATTGAGAACATCTTTAAATATTAATGTTCAAGATTTTACTTACTGGACTTGGCCACTCTGATATGTCAGCATACGCAGCCATGACTTGTCCTACCACAACTATGCTGATGACACTCAGATCTACGTGCCGATGACAGTAGGAGAACATGGGGCTGTTGATTTATTGTGTCATTGTATTGAACAGATCAGTCTGTGGATGCAGAATAACTTCCTCCAGTTAAACTCAGAAAAAACTGAAATCTTTGTCTGTGGCCGACAGAAATAAAGAGAAAGTGTCATCAGTTACCTTCTGACGCTCTCTCTGGAACCCAAACATCAGGTCAAAAATCTTGGGGTAATACTGGATTCTGACCTGAACGAAAGCGACATTAAATCAGTAACATCAGCAGCCTTTTACCATCTTAAAAACATTGCCAGGATCAAAGGAATAGTCTCTAAACCAGACCTAGAAAGATTTATCCATGCTTTTATCTCTAGAAGGTTAGACTACTGTAACGGCCTGCTCACTGGGCTTTCCAAACGGGCCTTAAGACCGCTTCAGAACATCTAGAATGCTGCTGCTCGAGTTCTGACCAAAACCAGGAGATATGACCACATCAGCCCAGTGCTCAAGTCTCTGCACTGGCTTCCTGTCACTCAAAGAATAGACTTTAAAACAGCCTTGCTTGTGTACAAGTCTCTTCATGGTTTAGCCCCAATTACATATCTGGCATGTTAGAGCAATATGAACCAGCCCGGACTCTGAGAACCTCAGTTAGTGGCCTCCTGCTGATGCCCAGAGTCAGGCCCAAACAAGGGGAGGCTTCATTCCAGTTTTATGCTCCTAAAATCTGGAACAGTCTTCCTGAAGAGGTGAGACTGGTTTCAACTCTGCCGTTGTTTAAATCCAGCCTGAAAACAGCCTTGATTTACTGTGCATATAGCAACTGAGAATATTATTACTATTATTATTATAATTATTATTATTTTATTTTAATTTTATTTCTTTTAAATTCAAAGTGGATTTTATTGTTTCATTTTATGCTCTTTTTTCCTATGTAAAGCACTTTGAATTGTCTTGTTCACGAAAATGTGCTATACAAATAAACTTGCCTGGCCTTGCCTACTCAGAGGTGGTAGTTACAGTTACTTAGTTACCTAGGTCTTTTAGTAACTTTTTAGAAAAATGTATTACTGTTTGTACTTTCTACTTGAGTAACATTGTTAGGAAATATCTCTAGTTTTGAGTAAAGGTTTTGGCTGGTCTACTCATCTTCAACTTCACTGAATGACAAACAAATGTTTATATAATGTGAGACGTCTAGTATTTATACAGGTTTTGTTGTTTGAATCATGTCATTTTAAAGATGGCTGTTTTATTATAGATTTTTTAAAATTACTGTAAACATTCATTTCAAAAGTTTTATATGGAGGAAATTTGAGTTCTTAAAATGGATGTTTTTTTGCAATAATATGCAAGATAAAATATTAGATAAAACAGAACTACTCAAGGACTCTGTACTTAAATAATCTTTTTACTTCTAATTACATTTTTCCTCGTAACTCTTAATTCTTTGGCTCCCTGCCTCCCAGTGCACGCCACCATTTCATTGCTATATGTGACTTAAAAGATGACTGCATGGGATTTTATATTAATTATTTTTATTTGAAGGAAGTGTACCATGTTTCCAAGAATTAAAACTCAAAGAACTTATTGACTGTTTAGCCCTGTATCAATTTAACTTTCATACGGTTTATGGCGGATAATGTCAAGCTATTTGTCAGATCAGGCAGTCGGTCAATTCAGTTCCTCTGTGGCAAACTTCCCCTAGTGCAACAAATGGCTTTAATCCACTCAAATTTGTGGAAGTTTCTCAGCAGGAGGCAGAGATTACAAGGATAATGCACAGTTTGTTTTTGGAACCGAGGGGGAGAGAGAGAAGCAGGGAGGCTTTGACAAAAACAGCTGAGGAAGCAGAATTGCTTACAGAGGAACTGTGAAACCAGCAGCTGGAGTAAAGACCTTCTAGAGGCGTGTCAGTGTTAGCTGTCGACCTAAAGAGAAGGCTATTGCAGGTAGAATCAGAAATACAAATAAGATCTTCTTGGGAATGCAATTGAAATATGTCTTATGACTGCTTTATCTTGCTTAAAAACATCTGAAGATACAAGGAAGTTGTTGGTAGTATCAGTTTAAGGAAATGTTTTTCTTGCAATGTCTTGAAAATATATTTAAACTTTAACCCTCCAAGGGTAAAATATGCCAAAATGAGGGTCAGCTTAGCCAGTTCTGATGTCAGGGGTTTCAACTAGAAAAGAAGATTCAATTATTGAGTTAGTTTTGCGGTCCTGATCAGTTGAGACACAGACTAAACTAGATTCCTGACATCAAGATATTAGGTTGAAAGGTTGGCCTGCACCTTTATGGAGCTTCCAAGCCTAGGAAAGGCTCTTTCTTTGGATGACTTTTAATAGATACTTACCGCTGAAGACAAAGAACACCTCTTTGGTTAGTTGTTTTGGGAGATTTTCGGACTTGGTTTCTTAGCCACCACAGTTTAACTTTTGTCAGACATATATGCTTGCAAATATTTCTGTCATTCTAACACATCAACCCTGAAGATGAAAAATTCTCTTGTTGTTTATTAAATCTTGTAAAAGATATAATAATATAGAAATACACATTGCTATGCACTTCATTGTTATAATATTATGTCTGATCAACATATATCCCATCTGGCCTGGGAACACATTGTGTCATGATCTGTGTTTTTGTTCTCTGTTAGTTTGTTGTTTAATTTGTTGTAGTTGAATTGTTTTACTTTGTTATCATTATTTATTGTTTTCTTTAGGTTATTTTCTATTTTGGTTTAGTCTTTGTTTTTGTTCTTTTCTGTGTTCTCCAGTTCCTCCTGCTTTGTCTCTCTTCCTCTCTGTGTTTTCCTTCAGCTCCTTCATCATCGTCGTTCATGCACATCTGTCTTTAATTAGCTAATCACCTTCTCCACTTCTCAACCTCCTGCTCCTAAGTATTTAACTCTCATTGATAGTATTCACTCACCGCTGGATCGTCTGTTACCTTACCTCTGTTGTTGCCTGGTTCTCCTCGTTTCCATTCCTCTTATCTCCCAGTAAGTTCCCCTGCTTGTTGGTTCTCTGTGCTGGTTCTCTCTCCTCCATCTTTCTCCTCTATTCCCGTTTAGTATATCCTTTATGGTTTATTTCCTTGTTGCCTCCGGTTCCTCTCGCATTCCTCGTTATTGTTTATTAGTTGGTTTGTTTATTTCTATTGTTTGTTCTTTTACGGTTATCCATCAGTTTGTTTCTATTTACGTTTTCAGTTAGTTCTAGTCCCGCGTCATTCCCGATCTTTTCCGCATCTCTTTGTCTCAGTTCATGTTCAGTTCATTATCCACTCTACAATAAATATTTATGAACTCTCGCAATTTCACCTCTGCTCGAGTCATTACCTCCGTTCCTTGACACATTGAGGCATTCCAACATGAGTATGAATCAAGTATTTGACTGGTTCTAAATGGAAACCTTTCCAGTTTTTGTAGGTTGTATGCAAAACCTCTAAATGAAAAAATCTGTTATCAGAGGGAAATTATTTCTATCCAGGTTTCTTTCCATGGAGCTTTTTCATCAGCGTTTTAAGAAAAACCTTGTAAAGACTGTCAAGCAAAACTTTCTGGATCACTTATAATATGTGCTATATCATTATTTTAGCAGAACGTAATGGCTAATGTGCCAATTGAAAACTAATTCCAAACTCTTGTTGATTCACATCAATTTAAAAGAACCATATGTTACAGACTAAAAGGCGCTCTTGGAAGCCTTACATTTTCTCAAAAACTGCCTATAATCCTATGCACCTTATGTGTGCACTGAGTTCAAAAATCTGTACAAATGTTGTGCGACTTTTGTAAGCGCTCCGTTTGATTGGTTGTCGGACC
Organism: Orestias chungarensis; assembly: GCA_032876305.1. Lineage (NCBI taxonomy): Eukaryota > Metazoa > Chordata > Actinopteri > Cyprinodontiformes > Cyprinodontidae > Orestias > Orestias chungarensis. The sequence goes on from JAVLVB010001185.1 coordinate 1,343,563, forward strand.
TTTTCTATGACATGATTTTTTTGCCACCAAGTTGAGCGCGCAGTGATACCTAGAGCTGCTCAGACTTGCACTCAACTCTGACTAGCTCAGCTCACTCCGCTCGCGCTCGACTCCGTCTCTTTCTGCTTGTCGTGCGCAACTCTCGCTTTCTCTGCTCTCAACCTTTTTCATGAAATCAAAGCATGTCTTGTGAATACCGCGTTCAGTTCAAAACAAGTTTCAAAGACAAGTTTGAGTTGCGCGCAAGCAAAAATAGATCCACGCTAGATTTGTGCACACACGCTTAAAATGATCGATCCTCCAGCACATCTGAGCTCTCAAATGAGTATCACTGTGCACTTAACATGGTGGCAGAAAAATAAAGGCATATAAGCAGGGCATTCAAAGTAAAGATGCATCTTTCAGCATGCATGACACTTGATACGTTTTATAATATGGGTTAAGTACAGAAATTGAGCCTGTAGTTGAAACTGAGCCTTATAAGCTGGTGTGCCTTATGATGCACAAAATACCGTAAACGTGAAACAAAAACTATTAAACAATTTTGAATTACTGGAAAACTTCCTTTGTTTAAGTGCATATACTAGGTGATAATACTTCACAGCAATTCTGCATTTAAGATGCTCTGACAGAGGTTTTTGATCAAATGGGCATACTTTACTCTTTAATACGGCTATGATGAAAGGTTTATTCTCATATAAAGCCTCTGTGGACAGAAGGATCCTAAGGGCAGAGAACATAAAAAGGAGCCAACATACATGCTGTCAGAAATCTAGCCGTTGTGTTATAATCAGGGATATGAGGTATAGGAGTGAAAAAAGACTGACAGGCATCTTTCCCAATTCATATTCAACTTTCTCAAGGATTTTTTTTCAAAGCTATTACGCTCTATTTCCTTTTGTAAAGCCACTCATTAGTGCTGATGGATTTCACCACGTGAAGCAGAACAGTGAATAGTTTGTAAATGTAGAGCTGCAATCTGGATTTCTGCTAAACAAAAGATGCGTTTGCAAAGGGATTTCTTTTGTTCGCAGCGTAATTCCCCAAAGCTGTTCGTTCGGAAGTCACTTGAGACTAAACTGCTGTTCACAACAATTTTTTCCAACACCTTTACATCCACTTTCTTATTGGAAGACTTTAGAAACTCTACTTTAGAAGCAATTTAACTCTTTAATGTTCTAATTATTATTAATCCCTATACCAGGATAAATCTTCTTTCTCCTCATAGGACTTTCTTCTATTGTTAGTTTTTTCATCAAGATTATTATGACATTTATTTAAAATACACTTTACATCTCAAACATTGGAACATTCTGTCTGAAACAAAGAAAAGCGACAGAAGGTTATTTCAGAATATTTTATTAGATTATAAAGACTTTATGATGTAATGTTTATTTAAACAGCAATGTGAATGAAATTCAGAATAGTGGGAAACCCTGTACATCCCGGAAATTGGAAACAAGCTTACTGAAAGCATGGACAAAATAGATTTGAACAACTCCTTTGCCATCAGTTGATAACCGTAATGTTTTTAGTAGTGATTTGGTTCATGATGTTATATTGGATAAAGAAATAATTACTAAAGTTTGCAGTTTTCATCTGTGTGTGTTTGTATAAAGTGGCACACCTTTTAGCACTGCTGCCTTGCTGCAGTAATTCCAACCAGGGATGCATGTACGGGTTGTTTCCAGGCACCTGAGAATGACTTTGTATTCAGACTCTCATTGGGCTGGGGATATTGGTTAAAAATAAAATCTCAGATATTGTTTCTCTCACTTACTTCTTAAAAAAAAAGAAATTGCAAATGTTATCAAAATTTTTATTTCATTCAATCATGGAATCCCAAGGACTGCATTAGTGAAACAGGTTTTCAATTTTTTTATCTTAAAAAAAGGAAAATTTATGAATGTATAAACTTTTTTTTTTCCCTTAGCTTTAGGTTCCCTTACACTATAATCCCCCTGATTAAGACTAAATCGAGCAAATTTCTTTCAAAGTCAACCTTAAACATACGTATAATTCACTCTCAGGATGAAATCTGTAAAGAACTCAAGTGCCAAAAATCATTAAAAAATACTTTTTACACACACTAACAAGCATCTGATGCTCCAAAGCATCAGAACATAGAAAACTACAGGATGAAAAAAATCTGTTTGACTTTTAGCCAAAACAGAAAACTAGCTGTGCGTTTCCATTCCTGCACCTCATCATCCCCGTGTTGATACATGGTGGTAGCAGTATCATGCTATGAGAAACTGAAAGTATGTTCTGTGTTGAGTAACTCTGCAAGAAAACCTTAACACAATTTACTGCTTTGACAGTATTGCCGTTTATTCATCCATAATAGTCAATTGATGAATATATTTGGATTTTCCTTCTGACTCCTCTATAGTGCCACATCTTTTTTTGCAACGGTGCAGCAGCTGAAAAAAAAGCAACATGAGCCTAGACTCAGAAAGGGCATCTACATGCGTCACTGCAAATATTTTAGCCTATTAAGTATAGATCAATAGTCAGTTAGACCTCTTAGGCAGAACTCACCTGAACTAAGGTTACGAACACACGTTATTCTTAAAATGAAAAAAAAAATGAGAGCTGAGAGTCATGTTTAAAAAAAGCCTCTAGTAAAGTCTAGGTCTAATCCATCCATCCTAAAATTTTGGTATGTTTAAAACGATTAATTACCATTATTTATCAAAAATGTCTAATTTCAAGTAACCATATGTGTAAAATCATCCAGAACAACCTTCATCTACGAGGGAAAGTTGTTTCGAAAGTTGTCTTTAATTTTATAATGTAAATAATTTAGGGATAGCACCAATTTTTTTTGTGTGTAAAATATAGTTTTTAGCAATGTTTTATATTTTAAATTATTATGGAAATTATTATCAATGTAAACATCCTATGGACATAAAACAGAAAAAAGATTGCAGGCAAAACTTTTGATTGAATCTGGGACATTTGTTTTAATTTTGCAGAACATTTAAACTATATTTTTCACAAATTGTTGTTTTAAGAGCATAGATTTGTGCATAAGACTGTTTGTGAACCTGCACATAATTTAAAAAATCTGATTGGTGCTGGGGCACACATGGAGAATGTGTTCTTTATAGCTAAACGTCTGGATTGTTGCCATGTGGAGAGTTGGATTTGGCTCCAGCAGCAACCATCTTGAGGTTGTGGTTTCATACCCGGTGACTTTATTGAGCCACTTCGCTGTTAAGTACACATAATGAACTGCTTTACTTGACAGCTCCACAGCTAATTTCACACCTCGGCGTATACCTTAACATTCTGTGGTTCCTGTGTGCTGTGGCTGCCTTTCTACATGTGCTGGACCAACGCTCCGATCCTCCGTTTTCATCCTTTGCGCAATTGTAAATGGCTCGTGGGTGTTGAAGATGATCACATGTGACAGAAAATGCGTAGGGTTGCTGGCAACATGTGTTAGCGCCAGTGTACATTAACCTACATTCAGATTGAGGAAGTTTTGATTCACAGCAAAAAGAAAAGGTCATACTTTGAATGAAATGTTTACTGGGATGTTTTATTTGTTTGTCCTTAAACTTATTTTAATAACTTTAATGGCAACCTTTAGCTTTTCAAGTATTTTCTCAACCACCTGACAATGCTTCCTGGCAAATGTGAGGTCGGGATAAACAGCAGTCGGGTGTTGGTGGGCTTTTGTTGGAAAGCGGTGAACGGAGGTAAGGAGAGTGAGATGTGTGGAGGTGGCTCAGGTCAGGGCTGATCCCTTAAAGATAATCTTCCTGTCTAGGGATTTGTTTTTCTGAATTGCCCCAGGGCCTCTAAGCCCAGTTTAGAGGTCAGGTCCTGCACATGCCAAGACATCCAAATCTGCCTTTTGGCGAATTTTGTATTGTGCCAGGTATTGTATGAAGCTGGTGGGAGGGAAGAAAGTAAGTAGTAAACACGGCTGAAACATGAATATCTGGGGAGGTCTGCTCTAAGGTTTGTTCATGCCACCAAAATCAAAGGATTTCCTTGTGTAACAAAACTAGTTTAAGAAGTGTGACTTTGAACTGGTCGATTTTAGGACACGGTACACAAAGGTGTTGGAACAGTGAGTAGAAGATTTACTTCTGTTTATTTTGTTAGATCAGAACAAGCTACTGTGCTTGCTTTTGTTGTAATCACATGGCTTATGTTCAAATGGGGTACGTGATCTAGGCCACTGAGCTGATATCTCATGTTCTTTCATGTGTTAAGCATGTTGTGTTTATCACCCGTTTCTTGTTTGCATTGTTTCTTGATTTCCCATGTCTGGAAAGCAACTTGATGCCTGACTAAGTATTCTCAGCATGTCAGCATTGCTGCATGTTGCATTACAGCTGGCTTTGCTTAGTAGTTCAAATGCTCTCGAAAACTCATATACTCTTTAAAGAAAATATTACATAAGTCCAATACAAAATTTAATAAGAAAATGTGCCCAATAAAAACTATATCTGATACCTCTATAAACATTATTTGAAAGTGCACTAATTTTGGAAATGATCCTCATTAAAATGCATGTTCTAGGTTATTAAATGTGACCCCAATTAACTCCTCAAATTCAAAATGTAAAATCTGATGCAAATTGGAATAGGTTAGGCTGGGTAAGAGTCAAGTTTAATATAAAATACCTAAAATTTACTCACTATTTATTAATCAAACTGAAAAAGGTAAACACAACATCACAACCAAGGTTTTTGTCAATTTTTGAATTGCGGCAGACCCTTGTTCATGTAAAACTTAATTTTAAACTGCATCGTCGATTCTTAAACTAGTTCCTATTTAGATGCCAAATAAACCATTTGAACTTATGTTTATTCTACAAACAAAATGATTGTGTTCATAGAATCATCTTATTGTTTATACCTGCACTGCTGTTGACACTCTGGACAGGCCACAGGTTTGTCCCAGAGAGACAAAGAGGAAAAACTCGTTCACACCTACAGGAAATTTAGAGTATTCAATTTACCTACTAGTCTTGTTTTTAGACTTTGTGAGGAAGCTGAAGGACTCAGAGAGACCTAAGACATGCATTGGGAGAACATGCAAACTCCATGCAAAATGACCCCAGGCCAAGATTTGAACCCATGTAACTGTAGCGTCTAGCAAAGGTCGTTTTGAAGGTCAATTACATCATATCAGCTCTGGTATACCCTTCTTGGCCCAACTTATGGCATAAATCATTAGCCACTTAGTTAATCGATATATCAATGACTGACATCCCACACCATAAAGGTTCTGGAAAGACTCCTATTGGCCCACCTGTGTAAGCAAACCAGCACATGCCAGGCCCTCCTGCAGTTTGCTTTGGTGTAGGAGTTGAAGATGCCATCATACATCTTCTTCAACAATCCCACTGTCACCTGGACAAAGCAGGCAGCTCTGTGAGGACCATGTTCTTTGATTTCTCTAGTGCATTTAACACAATTCAGCTTGGTCTGCTTTGTCCCAAAAGGTTTAGGCCTCAGCAATCGCCTTGATCAATGACTACCTGACCAACAGACCACAGTTTGTCAGAATGAAGGACTGTGTGTCTAACCAGGTGATAAGCAGCACAGGAGCACCACAGGGGACTGTACTCTCACTATTCCTTTTCACTTGTACACTTCCGACTTCCAGTACAAGTCAGACTCCTGTCAGCCACAGAAATACTCAGATGACTCTGCAGTTGTCGGGTGTATCAAAGATGGACAAGAAGCTTAGTACAGAGAGCTGGTGGATCATTTTGGGGCATAGTGTGGGAATAATCATCTCATCTTGAATGTAAACTAAATCATTGGAAAAGAAGTAGAGATGGTTGAGGAATATAAATACATTAGTGTTCACCTGGACAACAGACTGGACTAAAGACGCAACAGTGAGGCCGTCACCAAGAAGGGAGATAGCAGACTCTACTTCTCGAGGAAGGTAAAGTCCTTCAAGGTTTGCAGCAAGATGTTGCAGATCTTCTATAAGTCTGTTGTTGGGAATGTCATCTCCTCTGCTGTCATCTGTTGGGGCGGCAGCATCAGATTCAAGATTCATTTTTTTTCATTCGCATGACATGCGGGTACCTAAACACAAATGAAATTACAGAGCAAGGGACCTAAAAAGGCTCAACAACCTGATAAAGAAGGCTGGGTTTGTTCTGGTGACAAATGTAGAATCTCTGGGGATGATGACAAAGAAGGACTTTACATAAAATCAAGAAAACAATGGACAACCTGAACATCCTCTTCATGAGACTGTTACTGGAAAACAGAGTCTCTTCAGTCAGAGGCTTCTTATTTTCCTTTCGGATTAATAAAGTAGTTTTGATTTGATTGATTTTGAAACTGCTTAATTTTAATGTTAATGTTCCTGCTTCCCTTGCCAGCTGTCAGTTTGCGCTCCTCCTTGTTCGGTAAACTGGAGAGAACGCCTGACTCCCAGCTCACTATTTCAAACTCCTGCTGGCTTTCCCAAATTAGTTGAATTTATAATTTAGAGGATACCTAGTTTGGGTGTTGCATATTTAGTTTATTGAGGTTTTTATTTCTTTCTTTCCTGAGAGGCTTTTCTAAGATGTAAGTGAAGCTTCCAAAAGAGACAGTTTTACTTATTTATAATATCTTACCTGAAAGCTGGGGAGTAGATTTGAAAATGAAGATGATCAAACTAAAATACTAAAATGTTTCCTCATTTACAACATAAGGATAAGCACGTTGTGTTTTTATGACAGTAGGCTTCTTTTTCAGCTCAAATATTATAAAGTACTGATAACAGATTTTTGTCTGGAAGATTGATTGAGTTTGTAGAAAACAAAAGTAAGATAAAGAAAACTGAAACTTTCACTCAAAATGTTCTAAGTATTGTTGGGTTATGAATAGTGGACGTGTTAGACTTGGATCTCCTCTAGTGGCAATTATACAGTATGTGGGTATTTCCACTTACACATACTCTGTCAGAGTTAAGTTCCTAAATGGAAATTATGAATGGTGCTTTTGGCACACAGTTGCATCTTGAGCCTAAATTTACACTGTTTAGCTGCGATCGGTTCCTCTGCCCTTGGCAGGCCGAAATTAAAGTTGCTTCCATCCCTGATGATCCTCCCCATCCCATAATAACATCCTGCCATGTCTCCCACAGATTTATGCCCTGCAGTTGAAAAGCTCAGCCAAAATATTGCAGATGATTAATTTTATTCATTTTGTATCACGGTACGTAATTTATGTCAAAATGGTCAAGTGACTCAGCTAGTTAGAAAGTGATGAGTTGTACTCCTGCTGGCTTTAATTATTCAACTATGCTGGAGCTGCTCCATGGAATAGATGTGGAACGGCAACAACAAAAACAGAAATAAAAAAAGAGGCACACAGTGGATGTTTATGTTTAGACATGTTGGGGACCAAACTGGATACAGTGTAGATCAGAATGAAACTGTAGTGTCTTGGTGTCCATACACTGAACCTGCATGAACTCCTTCAAGGAGCTCATGTGTGTTTCTGATGCTTGTCTCCTTTCTTTGTTTACAGTCAAAGCAGGAGATTTTTAGGCGAAAGGTAATCTTTGGCTATTATGAGAGAAGGTCACTGAAAGTTTGCAACATAAGCCTGGGTAGGTAATTAAGAAAAAATAAAAATAAAAACAGTGCACAGAATTTGCTTCATTCACGACAAGAATTTTAAATATCTTACGGTTTTGTTTTTACTGGGCAGATTATACTGTAACCCTAATACAAGTGTAAAACAAGCCAAGCAAAGAGGAAATCTCATATTTCTCTATGCTCAGGTACAGTGCCCAATGCCAGGGTCACCTTCGCTAGGAAAAATAAATCCCCCGTGGCTCTCTTATACTACCCATAAGACCTCTCTCCCTTTGAGAGGTGGTGAGTGGGTGTCAACCTACTGTTTATACTGTCTGCTCATGGTTATGTAAGCCATTTTGTCCTCTTTCAAACTAATCTACCTTTACCTTTCCAACATGCCAAGTTGTGTGTTACGTAAATATTCTTTGAAACGATCTACCATACGGTTTCTCAGTGTGCCAGGAGTGTGTATTTTTCAGGTCAGACTGTGGAGAAGCTGTGTGTTTGCGTGTGTTTTTTTTCCCCTCCAAAGTCAAGGATGCGTTTCTTTCATGAAGGACTGGTTCAGTGAGGTTGTGCCGCCTAATCTGAACTATCCCAGCTATAACAGCCTGTACAGTGAGGGAGTCGGTGTGTCTGCCCGAATGGGAGTCCACACAAACACACACACACACACACGTTTGTCTTTACAGTGGGCGGCCAGCTCTGCAGCAGTGCAAACAAAGTGCCGAACATGTGCAAGCAGACATGTGTGTGTGTGTGTGTGTCAGGCAGCGTTACATGTTTGATGAGGACATTGTTTTTCGTGACAACAGAGGTCTCTGTACAGTTCAGCTGCTTGTTTACTGGCGCCACAATGCTAATGTACTTTTTTGGGTCACGGGGTTCTCTCTCTCTAACTATGACGACTTGGTTTTATTCATCATGTAGCCAATTTATTCACCCCCATGATAATAATATCTTAATGAATTCGGCAACATCGCTGCTTAACAGCAACCCTGGTAGAGATGTGTAAAAATCCTTAAAATAAATTAATATTTTGTTGCAAAAACATGAGCTCACACTGAAAGATTTAGTAAAATCTACCACTTGTTTTGGGTATATGTTACGACTTATAACTAAATAACGACTTATAACTAAATTATCAGTACTAGCAGCCCCCAAAAAAGCAGTTATTAAAGCTGTTTTTTATTTCATCCTTTACTCCAATGAAATCGATGACAGTTTCCAGGACACTTTATTTATTTTTGCAGGACTTTGGCAATACGTATTACCTGACAAAAGGATGTAGAGAGGCAAACATTCCCTGTTATATTGATTTATGAACAAAAATATAAAACATAGTCTACATCTACACAAAATGTAACCAGGTTACTTTTCTGTGTAATGTTGTTCATTATAAAGCAAGTATAAAGACATGAGCATCTCTTTACTGTCTGCTAATCGGGGAAAAGAGACTTTTTGAAATGCTTTTACTTGAGGGTTAATACTGGATATTTTTGCAACTGTACATTCTCAATCTGCAACAAATAAGGCTGAATAAAGACCCACTTTTATCTTGCCACCACATTAAGCAGGATGGTTAGGGAGATAAACATACGTCTCCAAAGGCCATTGGCTCCTCAGAGAACTGATTTGTAGGTTGCCTTGGTTTATAAAACAACCATAAATGCTCTTAATATATAAAGCCATATAAAACCAGCATTGTTAGTAATGCCAAGGAAAACCTGTTTGCTGTCGTACCATAACAAGATTAATATTGGTGGGCGTATAGCAGGTCTTTCCAGAAACAAAACTGACCACTGGTAAGTATGTTGGATGATCTGGGATGCTGTAGAAATACAGAGACATATTTTGTGAAATTGTGGTGGAATACCAATGTGTTCCGACAGGATCCATTAAAACATTAAATCAGTAGAGAAATCCTTCACCAAACCTTCTTCCAGGGCCGTATCATTTCTTATTCTACAAAAAATGTGCTAGCTGAAAAGAGTTTAAATGGGGAGCCAATAACTGGAATAATACTGATAGATTTTTAAGCAGGAATGGTCAAAGTTTTCTCTGTATTTATGAGAAGAATCTCCAAAGAGAATACTTTGTTCTTTTCTGCTGGCAGAAAAGGAGTTATTCAGAGGTATTAACAGCAGGGGTACCAATAATTGTAGCACAATTACCTCCATGTGAAAATGTAACTCTCCTTTACTGATTAAATGCATTCAAATTAAAGTATAACATTATACTGCTGCACTTGTTTTTAACCAGTGTTTCTTTAATGCTCATCCCTTTTCCTCTGATTTTCTCTTTGCTTTCCCTCTTCTTCCTGCAAGAAAGCGCAGACATTTGAAGAATGCTCCCAGGGTGACATCTGAGTTACTTCTAGAAATTCATGAGAGCAGTTTAAGTCCAAACATCTGTCCAAAGTTTTTTCTCCTCACAAATTTCCTTTTTTCTTTTAAAAAAATCCATTCATATTTTCCCTAAGCGGATAAGCAGGGAAAGCTGGTGTAAGAGAGTTGGGGGATCAAAACAGCTGCTTGTAAATTTGGGTGAATATAAACAGCCGTTTGTGTACGCATCTGTACCCTCATGGGAAATAAACAGTAACTAAATCAGTTGTTAGCTTTTGTGTGTTATCTCTAAAGATGAAAGGACACTGAAAACAATGAAACTGCTGCCCTGGGGTTTTCTGTGTGAAGAGAGCGAAGGAGAAGGAAAAGCAACAGGAGCGAAGACTGAGGCGTCTTTGATCTGCGTAGTTAGTCTCCGTGAATGAGTCTTAGATTTTACCCAGAAATAGAGCAAAGAGCAGTCCAGAAAAAGAGGTCAAACACTTTGTTTAGACAAATGACTGTAACAACATTTATCTGTTTTTCCATTTTACAAATTGTTATTCAAAAATATTACTGGTGGTGGTCCGCACTGTAGAGATGGGGTGAGCACTGTATTTGAGAAAAGGGGTTTACCAAGGATATATTAAAGTGCTTTTCTTTATATATATGCAGTCTGTTTTCCTCTTTAAATATCTGTTTTTCATTGAAGGTTTTGTGTTATTAAAACCCTTCTGATACATTTTTGAAGGTACAATATCAAGGTGGATTCTGTTTTTAAAGTCAAACTGAATATTTCCCAGATTAAGGAGTTTTTTCAGAACCTTTCCACTAACTATTCGTTTTAATTGATAATTATAAGGGAAGAAACAAGTGCTTAGGATAATCCTGGCCTATGGGGACCATGGAAAAAAAGTGCACGTTTGTCCGCGGTTGCTACAGCTGTCTGTATTTCTGCATAACTCAACACACGCGTGCACACCTACACAGCTGTGCTCCTGCAAAAGCCTAGCATTGATAAAAAACATGCTTTTATAACTCTCTTTAAAACCAACTTTTCAAAAATGTAAGGTTTCTACATGGTGTTGCATGCACACGGTAAAAAGATTTTCCCCCAGTCATTGTTCCAGGTTCAGTATGACAACTGAGGGTGATCAACACTGCCATACACTATAACAGTAATGCACAACCTTGGTCAATTTACTCTACATTTATTAGTTCAAAGTCTTAAAAAAGTCTCTTTTTTTATTTTAGACATTGTTTTGAGTTGAAAGCAGAAATATCCCAGTATCACAGCTGCTTGAGTCGGTTAGAACACTGGATATAACAAACTGTAAAAAAGATGAATATTGCAGTTGATATTCTAAGGGCCATTTATTTACAATCACTAAATGCTAGAAAGAGAGGTAAAAAAATGTAGTTCATTTTTACAGTTTGGTTTGATGTTTTATTTTTTATATATGTTATACTGTTATTATTTTGACTAAAAAGATAATTAAAACTCTTGAGAAACACAGCCTGTAGGGAGATTTTAGAGAGTTTTATTCTTTGTTTTCAGGTATAGGTATGCATTTTTTTCATAAGTTTTATTTCAGACGAACCTTTTAAAATCTTTTCAAAAAAGCCCTTTAGTTTCATTTGTGACATACATCTCTGGTTCTAATTTTAGCAGAATTAGAACTAAAAGTTAGCCAGTCATGGCGTTCTCATGACACAGCATCCGTTTTCTCCCCTAGACAAAGTGCCATTTGAGAATTATGTTTTAATATTGTTAAATCTTGTACTACGGCATGTTGTTAAACCCTTAGTGAAAAGATTTTTGTTACTATGTGCTTTATTTTGCATACTCACTCTAGTTTAGTTTTGTTGCTTGTCCAAGATGTTCAGCAGCTCTTCTGGTGTGCAGTCATTGGAGCCTGGCTTGTCTGGTCCGGTTTCATAAGCAGAAAGGGAATGACCTATATACTTCTCTGAGGGGAGGGGAAGTCACCTTGCTGGTTGACCAGGAAACCGGCATGCAGCATGTGATGAGGTTTTAATGCGCGGCACTATTAAAGGGGTTGACCAGCGACTCAAAACTAAAGGCAGACCTGAAACGGACCTAATTTTTTGCTGCTTATCTCGTTGTTGGTTAGAAATCTTTTCAGAGCTGCTTCTCGTAGCTTTCTGTGTGTTCTGCTTACCAACATTTTGTTTAGATGCAAAAAGGCCAAAGTACAGAGGAGTATCCAGTGCATTAACATGCTGAAAAACACATCTTGACATGGACCGAATTTGCGCACACAAACACTCACCTTAGGTGAAACCACGAGCCCCAGTGCCAGAAAGATCAACTCAGACAAACACCTCGCCAGAGACTCCTCTAAGCGTCCTAACAAATTGAATGTGTGTGTAGACGGACAAGAGGGAATTAGATCAGTGGTCGTGATTGTATCTGAGTGTGCTGCTGCGGTACACCTTTCCAGCTTGTCCCCTGGAGGAAAAGTGTGTGCAGGGAGCGGAGACAGAGAGAGGATGGGGGGGGGGAAGAGAACCAAGCAGCTGGTTTGGTGGAGGCTGTACAGAGAATTTTAACCAGACAATCACCTTGCATGTTATTGATTGGGATGGAAGAGAGGTAATTAGCACAGAAAAGAGGGAGAAGCTGAGGCCACTTTTGATGTTTTGATACAAAGTGTTCTCTGCTTGTACCCGTCCACGTTTGTGTGTTTTGTGTGTCAGCTAGATGGGAAACGCTTTAACCAAGAATAATATACAACTGTCTGTTAATTAGATATAATTGATAGACATTTTTCTTAGCCTCTCATTAAAGACAATAGTTAATTCACTAAATTGTGATTGTCAAAGAAACATTGCATTCAGAGTACACATAGAAAAAGGATTGGAGGCTTCAAAGGATTATTTCAACAGAACACGTTTTGCCCAGACAGTACGGATGTGGACCAGATATGTGCACTTGGGAAGTTGCTGAGGCAATCAGACAAGTTTGGTTGACTAGTCCACATGTTTCAAACAAAATCTAAAAGGTTTAGGTACCCTGACTCTATGGGGTACTTGGAATATTTTTAGTCACCCTTGTTCTCATCCAGGCCATCTCCTTGTTAGCATTAATGTCTGAGGTTTTCGTGAAAAGATTTTGTTTTTACAGGAAGGTACTTTGGGAACAACAAGGTCCCATATTAGATTTTAACAGCCTATGTGGTCATGTGGGTATCTTATAACCATTACCTTGTGCGTGCACTGTAGTGTTTTGTGCTGAATGCAAAACAGGCAGGATGACAGTCATTTAATCTTAGTCTGATTACATAGTTTTTAAATTGGAAAAGTGAACGTCTCACTTTGGTAAAAGATTATTTTTCTGTCTTAAGTAGAGCAGTTGGCATATGTTATGTTGTTTTTGAGTTATTGTAGGCTTGAGGAGTTGACAAACAGACGAATTGGGACCTTGCTTCAGTAAAATCAGCGCTGTATGACTTCATCTCGAGAAAATGACCACAGAAAAAAAAGGAACTTCTTCATTTACAAATCTGTTTTTGTTTTGACCCAAATCTACAGTCAGGAGTCATAGGAATCATGGCCTAAAGAAGCAAGATCCCAGATAAAAGACGCTGATATGAAATACCTCCATAGGGACGGCCTGGGGTATTGCCAGTACTTCCCTGCGATGGATGGAATCAGTTGAGATAGTTCAGAGATCAGACATGGATATGGACAGGATGCCTCACTGTGGAGTTTTTCTAGGCATCTCCCACTGAACCAAATATTTATTAGCCACTGATCTGGACACAATATTTTGTCTTCAGACACCCTGGGAGCACCCAGCATTAGCTAGTGAATGTTAGTGGGAAGAAAGATGTCTGTTTCATCTGCAACCTTCCCTGAACAATAAGTTGACCATAGATAGATATGTGCAGAGTTTGTATTGATTTAAGCAAACAGTAAAATATCGCAAACGAAGTAATTAGTGCCAAATCCTAACAATGTGTACATTTTATCATCGCTGGTACATTATGTCATTGAAAACTTCGAGCTTCCAGAGAAGCTTCTGTATTCAAAGAGATGTTTTAAATCACCAGTGGATTTTAGATATTTTTCTACCTTCAGGCTGTGCTGCTTTTTAAAGCATTTCTCTTTTTTGTGTAATGCACTGCCTGCTTTCAGAAACACTTTTGAAGACTATAACCTGTGATCATAGCTAATTACTGCTTCCGCAAAGTTACCTTGAAACTTTTATTTCTAAAAAAGGCCACAAAAGCCTTCACTGATTATGAGCTTTTTTAACACTGGACTGAGGCCAGGTGGAAAACGCTTTCCCATGGTCAGATGTTTAAAAATGGGAAATTGTTTTATTGAAATTATAGCTTTAATATCTGCCTCACCTAATGGGCAAGGAACTAGTGAAATAGAAAGACGTAGGAGTGCATTACTGCCCATGGATGGAGATGTTGTTATTGGTAAAACTACCTTTAATGCTAAAGCATATAAAGATATAAAATATCTCAGGGTTAGGGTGAGGTTATAAGCATTTAAAGTCTCACCCAAAGTAAACAACTCTTTTAACACCATCATGTTCTATAAACTTAAACTGGTTCGTCGTGAAGGCTAAAGCAAATGAATAGTCAGAGTAGGGCCATCATAAGGTCAACATCAATCGTCCTGAAAAAAACCTCTGGACTCAAGGATTTCATGTCATTTATTGGAGAAGCCATTTCTAACTTGTAAACTAAATGTAATTTACAATAAATCAAAGGCAGATATTTACGTTTTTTAGGTGCTTTGGATTCCTTTGGGCTTTATAAAGTGCTACACAAGTATATGCCATTTGGTGTGCGCTTAAAAAGACAGTGTTTGGTGAGTACAGAGGTTTTCTGGAGCCAGAGTATGAGATTTAGGTGAGAAGTGTTTCTGGGTAGAGGGATGTCTGGAATTCTTCTTTCTTCACATTTTAACTAAAACCTACACTTAAATAATTAAGACAGTTGATTGGCATATGGAGTGGTGGAGGGGTTGGTAGTGATTGGGCTTCACTATTGTCCCCACAGTGTAGGAAGTTTTTCAAACTTGTCAGACCATTTAAGTTAGGGGTCTGCAAGCTATGGCGCTGGAGCCCAAGTTGCTGTTTTGATGTTTTATAATGGCTTTTAACAACTTTACCTTTAAATGATGAAGAACCAATTAGTGATTTTAAATATAGATATGCCAAATGCAGGTTATGGACGTTTTTCATGAAATAATTCATTCATATTTTCCCTAAAGAGTGGTCAAAATTACAAATAATGTGCTTTAGATCTATTATTCCTATCATAAGGTTAGTATATTTGTGACATAATTTTGTCCAATAGCAATTGCTGATATTTATTTATCTATGTATTTTGTATTTTAAAACCTAAAAACAGAAGTAAAGTGAAGTTCCTTTTTTAAAATTACAAATTTCTTATGGTAGGTGTTTATCAAAAAGGTTTCACTTTCTTTTTTTTTAAGCTTCTTAAAATATATGTAATTTTAAACAAGTTTCATTTAAAGACCCCTAGTCTCGGTTATGGCAACTTGGGAGGGTCAACCTTCCTTTATAGCATACAACAAATTGAGCATTGGTGATAGTGATTTTTTTTTGTAACTGTTATTTCCTTAGAAATTGGCCTTAATGGAAGGGACACTTTGTGAAGTTCCCCACTTCAGACTGCTCTGGGAAGAACAAACAGTACATGTTAGAGGCTGTATTAATGCAAACAGTTAATAGAAGTAAATTGTTTTACAGTAAATAATCTTTTTGATCAGAGGAAAAAATATCAACCTTTTTTATCAGTTCAGTCATTCGTCTCTGCTGTTGATAGTAGTTAAAAAAAATAGCAGTGACAATAATGTGCAGTCTTTATTTAGTTTTTATTTTATTTTCATTTTGCAACATTGTCCTGTAAGTCACATATTTTATTCTGAAAAAGGGAAAAGGGCTTTGTTTGAACTTTGACATCCTGTTTTGTGTCTTGCTGGTTATTGAATTTAAATACTCTCCCTTATAAATCTGCCAGTGTCATCTCTGTAAGCACAGCGGAGCTATAAATCCTAAGATCGCTAAGCCCCCACCCCCCTCTCTTTCTCAGCAGACATCTTTATAGCTTACCACATTGCCCTATTGCTACACTTTGAATTGGAAAAATGTTTTTCACCAACAGGATCGGTTGAATTACTACGTTATTTATGTGAAAACCTAATTTTTCTCTATGTGTCGTTTCAGCTCAGCACTGAGACAACCTTCCTCAACGGCCAAAGTGTGCCTGGTCTGCGGAGACGAAGCGTCCGGGTGCCACTACGGCGTGGTGACGTGTGGAAGCTGCAAAGTGTTCTTCAAAAGAGCCGTGGAAGGTGAGCTTGTTTTTACGTCTTTATAAAAGGCGTCACTGGATTTCGCCTTTTTTGTTTGGTTTTGGTTTGTTGGCTGAATTAAATCAGAGAACCAAAATAAAAAAGCATTGCCTTGTGTTTGTTGCAGTTTAACATTGTTAGTAATGAATACTTTAATTGAAATTGCAATAGCAGCACTTGTTTATCAAGCTCATTTACTTTTGCTGCTCCTTTTTAATTGTCTGTGAGGTTAAGGTAAGAAGATATGAAGAAAATCTAAAATGATTTATTAGTTGTCTTATAAAAGCATAGGTCAGTCCTACTCCTTTAAATTATTCAGGTTAATACGTAAGAGGTTGCTGAGATGTTTTCAACAGAGACCTATTAGAAACCATCAAGATGATTGTTTTTTTTCTGAAATTATTCCTTAAACTACCAAATTGAAGCTT
The DNA here is from genome assembly GCA_032876305.1 of Orestias chungarensis. Classification (NCBI taxonomy): domain Eukaryota; kingdom Metazoa; phylum Chordata; class Actinopteri; order Cyprinodontiformes; family Cyprinodontidae; genus Orestias; species Orestias chungarensis. The sequence continues at coordinate 1,360,239 of JAVLVB010001185.1, forward strand.
TTCATTTTGGGAGTGTGATTTGCTTTATACAAGCCTAATAAAAAGGAAATCAAATAAGTGAGAAACCGCTCTTAAGTTATATTTAGCTTAGGACAAATATCAGCCACAGTCCTAATGTGATTTTCATGTTGTGCCTGTTGCCTGAGGCTTTGGCCTAACGCATTTAGATGAGCATTTGAATGCAAAACACATTGAAAAACTCAGTGCTTGTGAGAAGGGGAAATAAGCGTTTCCTGCCAGCGCTTTGGGTGATCTCCTGACCGTTGGAAGAATTGCAGTAATTCACAAACAAATCGAGCCCTAATTTAATGATATTTACACGTTTTCATTGCCGAGACATGAAACCAGATTATGTGTCTGGGGTTATTAAATCAGACATGCCGCTGCTCTTGCTTCAATGCTGCCAGGCAGATCTCTCACGGAAGATGTGAAAGATATGGCGATGAGAGACCGGGTGCTAGTCAGGTGAGGTTCTTAACAGAGCGCCCATCTGTCTAATTATAGTAGTAAAACCACGTTTGTTTTAGCCAAATAACTGCAACTGTGCAAACTCCAAAAGCAAAGCTTGCAGCATTGCGCTTTCAAGTTGGGAGCTGTTACCTCGGTTGACCTCTCCACAGCTGCTGCTGCCGAGGTGGAAAAAAACAAACAAAAAAAAAACGAGAGGAAAGGCGAAGCAAAGCAAAGGATAAAAATAGTGCGAGAAGGATTTTGCAAAGTGAAAGGAGGTAGAGGACAGTGAAACGGATACAGTGAAGGGGGGGGGGGGGAGCAGTGAGGAAGGACAAAGAAAAAGTCAGACACAGACGGAGAGATACAGGGAGGAAGAGGCGAGAGAGTAAGCAACAAGGAGAGGGATGGAAAGTGATGTGTCAGCAGTGAGAGTTGTGAGTTAGGACGTGAGGAGACGTTCTGCTCCTCCTCCTTTCCAACTATTTTTTCTTCCTTCTGCCACTTTTCCCCCCAAAAAGCAATCAAAATGTGTAACGATATGTGGAGATGTGGAAAGGATAGAGACTAGGTATCCGCAGATGGGTTAGAGTCCAGCCCATGCCTGAATTTGTTTGGCACAGTGACACTTCGGGGGACACAACTTTGCAGCCAGTTGTGAATTACTGAATGTCTGACAGGCCATCAACGCCGAACTGGTTAGCAGACAACAAATCAGATAAAATTCTCTGATTTACCTGTTTTACTTTTATCCATGACAAACAGTTTAGTTGCAGCTACCTTTTATATTACATTGCTGCACCTGAACTTCCGTGCTGTATTAAAACCAGGACCATCTGTTTAGAACATCTATTGGTCACCTGGGCTTTTCATCGTCCAAATATATATCAACTCAAAAAGGAAACATATTCACTCCATTCTAACTCTCTCCTCTTCCAAGATGCACTACTTTCACATCTTCAAACCCACTCAACGAATGCAGCAATCTTAACGGGAACGGTTTCTGTTTTTCATGCCTGTGTTTATACGGGTTACGCTAGGAAGCTGAGTTGCGAATTATGCTATAGATTTATTGACCTAAATTAGTTTGACAGAGCTGGGGGCATCTGCAGTGGATCAGGATCTAGAGCTACTAATAATACATCACAAATAATGTTATTACATGAAGACGTGCTTGGAAAGCAAAGTGTTTGTGTTTAAATCCGTGTCTTTGACTGTATGCATGCTTCGGCGTCCTTTTATGGCATATTAAACCGGTAACTATCCTGAATGTATAATTGATCTTTGAGAGCTGTTAGATAGACTTTACTTGTATAATATTGAATTTTTTTTTAAATTATCTTGATTAATTAATCAATTTTCCATTCATACGTGCTTCTGCGGTTTTTCCTTTCCTTAACGTAAGAGAGGTTTGTTGATGTAAAACGGCTGCGCTCAGTAATCGGCTTCATGTGGAGCACATTTGGAAAGTTCAGTGCCAGCTTATAATTCACATGTCATCAGTGGCTTGGCATGTCTGCTCCTCATAATAACGTCAGACTTTGCTTTTAGCTCTTTCTGCCCAAACTGACGCTTATGTTAGGTACGTTGAACTTTGTTACGGAATCATTTGGTTCTACAGCCTGACTGCGTTGTGGTTTCCATGGTAGTTGTGTCAATCCTCCTCATTACTGGCTCAGTTTAAGAGGTCGACTGAGGACACCAGTGCAGTTTCTGCTTGGATGACAGCTTAGCTATCCAATCAGGTGTTTTTCTGTGCTGGATAGGAGCATAAGAAACCTCCCATCGCTGGCTAAGCTCTTCCGGTTCTCTGTGCTGAAGGCTCATGTAACACCAGGTGGAAAAGAGCCATTTACTCTAACATAGTTATCTGGATCCCTGCTCTTAACTTGTCTCACACCAGATATTGTTTGAATAGAAAGCGTGCACAGCATGCCAACACTCTCCCTGTCAGTTTATAAATCTCAGAGCTGGTAAGTTTAAAGATTGCTGAGGTCATTAGCCGGAGTTTAAAGCAAGTGGGTGACTCCATTATTTATTTATAAACTACATTATTTGATGAGATAGTAAGATCAGAAATTACATTCATCCATTGATTTAAAAAAAAAGAAAAAAAAAAAAAATAGAGCAAACCATGACATAACAACACTGAGACAGTTGAGGAGGTCGTCTGATCGCGAAAATATCTGAATGTAAAAAATATAGAGAAAGCTGGTGATTCCTCGGCTAATCTGTTTTAATGCTTTAGTTTCAAAAAAAGATACTTTTGAATTGGTAAAGATCTGAATCTGGAGATCACAAATGCGTTGTGTCTGACATGTTTTATGCAGCAGCAGTTATACAGCATAACACTACTCCCTCCATGCCTTTGGTCGTTCTGACCTGGACCGATCGCGCGTCTCTCCAGTGGATATAATCTGACCTGCATCTCTTCCTGTTCCCTGGTGATCCCTTTGTTCTTTGACATCCGTCTGGGTTACACCTTTTTGTGTGTAACCAAATCAGCTGCACCAACCTGATATATTTTATCAGTAGCTTCAGCTGCAGTTTTTAACCCTCTTTAAATGAGGAGTATGGATATGTTAAGACATGCTGCAAAGATTCTTCTCTAATATGATTATTAATAATTATAAATAAACAGAATAAATCAAAACAACCTCTGTTTTTGATCTTCATAATAAAGGTCACCTACTATGGATTGCATATTTGTGAAATTAAATCTTTTTGTAAGAGGTATATGAGAGCCATTGTATCATTCACATTAATCGTCTGTGTTTATACATTTCACATTCTCACATGTCACACTAAGGATGAAATTATGAGTTCGGGCATTTTATGTTGTGCAGGTAAAGCAAAATTGAAAAACCATATAAGTTGTTGTATTGTAAAAGTAGTAAACAAGGTATTATACTGTAATTGTGGTTGTTCATTTCATAAAAGCAGAGGTCTTCAGCACATTTTCCTCATACCTTCTTACCTTAAATCCTTTTTCAAACTCTTGTTGAAACTTGCCCAAACAAACCTTTTGGCAACTCATCTCTGTAGTGCAAGCTCTTCGCTACAGTCATATATTTGTGTCCAATGCCAAATGCATGGTAGCCTTACAGGAGAGTTGCTGTCATTCATCCCCACGTATCTCTTTGATCCCTTGTGCGTGGCCGTCACTGTGTTTGGATGTCTCAAGTTGAGGCTGTATATTTGTTTGAAATCTGTTGTATTTTATTTGAATAGCACAGATTATTCTCTGTGGGACACCATATCGTGTTTCCTTTTTACATAAATGTTCTCATAACTAAAAATAACATTGATTGGTCATTTCGCTTTTTACCTGATTGTGAGAGCATTAGTTACAAGTAGATGTGAGTGGACTCCTGTCAAGATTTCTTAAAAGGTTTGATTTTATGCTCAAAAGTTGGAAGCTGAAATAGGGAACAGAAAGAAAAAAAAAATCATAATAGGAACTACATTTCATTTGGTGTCCATTTCTTATTACAGATGTTATTGTGTAAAACATATAAAGCAAAGTAGCAAATAATACCTTTTTCTCAGTGTTTACCAGATCGTTAAAACTAACACCATCCCATGTCTAATACTTGGTAACGGGCCGGTCAGCTTCTCCATCTAACCGAGGATGAGGCAGGTAATAGAGTCTGCTTTGAGTTGATGTGCGTGAACCACCTTTATCGCTGGCTTATTTTGGCAATGCAACATATGAAGGAGTCTTTTTTTTAATGTTACCATACCAATAAATGCATTAAAAAACAAACTTGTCAAGCTAGAAAGTAACATGCCTCCTTCTGAATAACTAAGTGATAGAAAAAAAACACAAAACCTGTTTCCTGTTGCAGGCAAATCTGAGTTAATGAGTTAAGGCTATTTAACGTAGTGGAGAGTACTGCCACCCGTTGGCTAGTTTTGTATTAGGATACCAACATATACAAAGAACTACTGGCAATATCATGGAAATGTTATACTAGATTTTTAATGTTACATTACTTGCTATATCTAATCCTAAACTAAACTGATCCAACAACAGTCTAAACATAAGAAAAAGAATTGTGTGTAACGTCAGCACCAGCAAGAGTACAGCTTTTGATGTGCTACCTTTTTGTATAGTTCTTGTGAGTAGAGATATAATAAACATATTTAATAATCATAATTAATTGGCTGACTTTGCTTTAGCCATTCAGCATCCCAAGTTGAGTATTAAATGATCTGATATAGTAATCCAACCATGTTTTTCATTTCGTTGCAGTATCACTGCAAAAAGTAACTTGTTGGAGCATGCCACTTTTGGGATTGATAGGCGAATGCATATATTCAGAGGTAAACAGGCTGCTTGAGTGCATGCAAACACAGTGAATAAATAAACAAATTCTCTCCCTCTCAGATACACCCACTGCCGAAAGCACATCCAGTTTGACTTGGGCTCTTTAAAGTGGGTTTCACTCTGACAGTAATTGACAAGACTCACAGGAGTGAGCAAATTCAGTTGACATGGAAAGCTTTGGAGGTTTTCAGAATTCCCATTCTGGCCTATCCAAGTGAGTGTGTTTCTGTGTGCACAGAGTGGGGTCGGGTGGGGGGGTGGGGAGGATATGGCTCCGTTGTGTTTCCTGTGTCGCAGTTTACTGTTTTTTAGAGCAAGAAAAATGGGCTTATGTAACGGTCATGTGATTTAGCCAGAAATAGTGGTGGAGCTACAGCTGCTGCCTCTCCTCCTGCAGCTCGGTTCCTTGGCTTTTGGCAGGAGCCAGACAGACACACTGTGCACTGCTCCTGCTAGCTTAGAAAACAACTTCTGCTTGGTCCTGCACACAAAAACATAAATCCCATGATGTAGATTGTAAGGATAAATTCACAGAATGTCTTCTTTGGGGAGCACTGCAAGTAAACAAACAAAAATACTCATAAATGACATGCAGTCAGTGCAAAACAAATCTTCTAAGTTAAGAGAAAGGCATACAGGAAGGCACCCATTAACATGCACACATTTATACAACTTAATATTAACACCATGTCAACCAAAAGCCTGGGGAAAGTAAACATTTCATTCGGGGTTACTGGGGTCACGGTGCCGATGTGTGCCATTATTATTTTACTAAAACTATGTATGTACATGTGTATGTGTGTCCTCATGCATGTGTGGCATTGTGAGTGAATGACTGTGTGCATAGGCAGGAGCATGGCTGTGTGTGGGTGTACGGCGCTCAGAGGCTGGCGGACGTGTGGGAAAAAAGGATTGAGACACAGTTACAGAGGAGAAGATGAGTGAAAAGAGGAGGAGGACGTGGAGGAGGAAGGGGGGGTGTACAGTGAAGAGCTAGTGGAGCGGAAGGAAGCACTCTGAAATGGGAGATCATTGGTATTACTAAGGGCTAGGCAGGAGGCAGGAGGGATTCTCACCGTGTTAGCATCACTGTCAGAAATAGCCGAGCTGCCCTCAGGGCCTTGCTTCAACCAAATCTTTCATATTATTTAATGTATAACACACTAATACTTATACTTTTAGTTGCTAGCATGAGAAAAATAAGTCCAAAATGTCTTAATTTTGCCATAATGTTTCTGAATTTACTTATATTTAATGTTTATTTGCTTGTTTTTTTAATTCAAGGTGATCTTCCTACCTGCCCGATCAAACGTCACACTTTGTTAATTGTATGCATCGTGTGTGGCCCCAAACCATAAGGTCTTTTTGTTCTTTCAGGTCAGCACAACTACCTGTGCGCAGGCAGAAACGACTGCATCATTGATAAGATCCGAAGGAAAAACTGCCCGGCCTGTCGTGTACGGACGTGTCTTCAAGCGGGAATGAACCTCGGGGGTGAGCTGTCCGAAACTTCATATTTGCTCCGTCACATGTCAACACCTGAGGTACCACGAGTCTGTTTGCGGGGAATAATGGATATTAAAAAGTAGTTCTGAGTGCAGTCACAGGAGGCCTGGACATGCTGAGTCATTGGATGTTCATGAGTAAAAATCACCCATCTACTGTACTTTATGTGATGTTTGCTGGTGGAGCTCAGAAAAAAAATCTTCGTGTTCTGATTCACGTAAATATTACAGTGCTTAAAAAGGATTTGGAGAGAATAAAACAATAAATATTTATTGATAGTTCATTATTTAAATGTGTTTGCTGTTGCAGTTTCATGAACATTTTATTTAACATTTGTTAAAATATCAGTATAATTAGTTTAACTGTCCTAGGGAATTGGAAAGGATTTTACCCAATCAACATGTTTTTTCATGCTGACAGACTTAGACTTAGACTCAACTTTATTTATCCCTTGGGATTACTCCTTCAGTGAAAATTCTGGTTCCAGTAGCTTATATAATACAAAGCAGAGTTAAAGCAATATGACCATATAAAAAATAAAATCAAAATATAAGACAATATAAAAGAGTGTACATAGTACAAAGAGCATAAGACAGTTGTACTGTCCTAGAATATGTAGAAAACATCTGTACACTAGAGAGTTAAGGACAGACTACACAGCAGTTGACCTGAGTTATTGCACTTGCACTTCAGAGATGTACTGACCATATAAACAAGTAAATTACACAGACTACACAGTAGTTGACTTGGATAGTTGCAGGAAGAATATTGCACATGAGTGACAGTAGGTAATGTTTTGCATGGGGGGGGCTGATCCTTGTCCCTCTTCCCATCACCTCCTCCTTCCCCCCGCGTGAGGAGTTCTACAGCTTGATGGCTTGAGGAACAAAGGAGTTCAGGAGTCTATTGGTCCTGCATTTGGGGAGGAGCAGTCTCCCACTGATCAGGCTCCTCTGATTGGTGAAGACAGTGTGCAGAGGGTGGCTGGCATCATCCATTACATCCAGCAGTTTCTTTAGTGTCCTTGTCTCTGCCACCATCCCCAGAGAGTCCAGCTTCTTACCAATCACAGAGCCGGCTCGCCTGACCCGTTTGTCCAGTCTGGAGGTGTCCTTCTTGGATGTGCTGCTCCCCCAGCACACCACGGTGTAGAAGAGGACACTGGCGACCACAGACTGGTAGAACTTCTCCAACAGCTTGTTGCATATGTTGAACGACCGCAGTTTCCTCAGGAAGTACATCCTGCTCTGTGTCTTCCTATGTAGGTGGTTGGTGTGTGTTGCCCAGTCCAATTTACTGTCCAGCCATACCCCAAGGTATTTGTATTAATCCACAGCCTCCACCTTGGCCCCCTCCAGCAGCACCGATTTAGTCTTTGGTCCATTCCTCCCAAAGTCTATGACCAGCTCCTTCGTCTTGAAGATGTTGAGCTCCAGGTGGTTGGTGCGGCACCGTGCGGCAAAGTCCCCCACCAGACTCCTGTACTCCTTCTCTCTGTTTTCCCGAATACACCCCACAATGGCTGTGTCATCTGCTTACTTCTGTATGTGACATAGCTCAGAGTTGTAACAGAAGTCCGAGGTGTATAGGGTGAAGAGAACAGGAGCCAGCACTGTGCCCTGGGGGGCTCCAGTGCTGCTGACCACAGTGTCAGAGATGGTGTCTATAAGCCTGACATACTGTGGCCTGTCTGTGAGGTAGTTGGAGATCCATGTCACCAGGCAGGGGTCCACTCCCATCCTATAAAGTTTATCTCTGAGCAGGGGGCTGGATGGTGTTGAATGCACTTTAGAAATCCAGGAAGAGAATCCTTGCCGTGGCGCTTCCCTTATCCAGGTGGGAGTGGACTCATGTAGTAGGTATGGGATGGCGTCCTCCACTCCTACACCTGGCTGATATGCAAACTGCAGGCGGTCCTGGGCGTGTTGCACTTGAGGTCTGAGGAGATTAAGGAAGATCCGTTCCATTGTCTTCACCAGATGTGAAGTAAGTGCCACAGGCCGGAAATCATTCAGTTCACTGGGCCGGGTCTTTTTAGGAACTGGTGTGATGCAGGATGTCTTTCATAGTGTAGGCACTCTCCCTAGCTGCAGGCTGAGGATGAAAACCCGTTGTAGTGGTTCCCCCAGTTCAGTAGCGCAGGTTTTCAGTATCTGTGGACACACCTTGTCCGGGCCTGCTGCTTTCCTACTACTAGCAGCCATCTGTCACAACCGACTGTGGGTTTGAGGAGACAGAAAACTAAAATATATTCACAGGATATATATTATTAAAATCATCTAAAAAGCCTCCAATAGTAGTGTTACTCTTTCTCTCATCTTCTTTGGGGATGTTGAAATCTGTGCTTTGTTTAATGAAACATTGCCACTAAGGCTGGCAAAAGAGTATAAACTGGGAGAAGACTGAAACAAAACGCTGGAATATATAACCAGCAAAGCTCCATCTTGAATTTCTGACAGTCCCCCCCCCCCCTCTAACAGAGACAATTTTCTTTTCTGCATTTCCACCATGTTATCCGGATTTGATCCTGGTTTCGACAGTATATAGGTCAGAGGGAACTGGTTTCCATATCAGTAAAAATATACTAAAAACATGATCAGTTTATCTTTACTACTTTACAAGTTTATAGCTGCTCTGAATACCCTTGAACACGCAACAGGTTCCAAAGCAACAATATATAGTTAATTAGTTAACTATAAAACAGATCACAGAGTTCATGTGATATTATGCCATCAGTGAATCCAACTCTCATGATTTACAATAAAGTCTGAATAAAAACAAATGACTACTGAGTTGAGTAAACACACCACACAAAGCTCAGTTTCCAACAGGGGTGATAGATGATGATGAAACAGGAAAGGGTGACTACAAATGAGTCATGATGAAAACTTAAATCTGATGATAAAAGTTTATGTATTCTTGTTTTTCGGACATAACAGAAACATGGCATTTAACAGAGATAGGTATCACGTATCACCAAATGTAAAAGTGAATTATGTGAATTTGGATAGAATAGATTGGATCTAATATTCAGAGAAAAATCAGAGTTTAAGTAAATCTACAAATACTGGACTGTCAATAGGTGAGGGTTCACTATAGTCACACAAAAAATCCAAGTATGGGGTAGATAAACCAACACCTCTATATTTTAAGACGGAAACCATGCCAGACTAAATCATACGGCTGTGCTTTTATCACCAAGCAGGAACTTGACCCAAAACCAACAACTAAGGATTAAAAGAGCTGTAAAGTTCACTCAGTTACCCATTTAAATTCCCAACACCAGAATCAGTTACTTCTGGTGTCTGGACTAACACACAGAAAATGTGTTGGGCAGAACTTTCTCTGAAAATGCCTGACAGACCACTTACATTCTTTTATTCTTAGTAACAGCTTTTATATTTATTTCTATATCCACCATCAAATACAAATGTTTGTAAAAAATAAGCTCAGGGATATTGGATGTTCTTCTACATGCAAGTTCCACCTATGATATCCCTCACAGTGGATTAGGTGAGCTAAATTCCCCCTCTGTGTCATCTATGGTATACCTCAATCAGTGAAGCAATTAAATTACAATTACATTTTAAATCGATAATGTTTTTTTTCCTTTATGTTTTACCTTCTTCTAATATAAACTGTTGTGTAAGTGCCAAAATTAAATTGGTTTTGATAGGACAGTTTTACAATTGATTTAATTGGTGGATTCGTTTTTTGATATGTGATAAGAAAACATTGTAGGTAAACAACACATTCAAATTACAGAGCAAAATAGAGTTCAAAATATGTTTGAAAAAGAATGCACTTCAATAACAAGCTTTCATAAAACAGATAATTAATTTGACTCCAGGGGGTTTGATTTAAACTTTTTTATTAATAATTTTAACAGGCTGGTTCTTGTTAATGAGGACTGGCAAACGAGCATTTAGAGAAAGTCATGGGTCGACTCAGTAATGTTTGCTTGTATAAATACTTTTTAAGGTAAAATATTAACATGATAAAGTTACTAAAAAGGCCTGAATGTAGTGGAAACACAAGTGAGAGCTTGAAGTGGTTGAGAAGGTACATTTTAGTGACTGTAACCAGGCTATCCATGAAATTAAAACTGGTGTAATGAGTTTTCATATCAGTTTTGGTAAATTAAGACACATGGAAGCTATTTTCTGGAATATGTGCTGCAGAGCTGAAGTTAAAGATGACATCCAAAGCATTGTGTACTAAAATTACACAAAAGACTATATCAATTCATTAATAGTAACAGTGCCTATATCTTCAAACAACCAAATGCAGATCATTTAAGAGGAGAGAAAGAAGTTGGGAGAAAGGATAACTTAAGGAGTTGCTTTCCTAATGAATATATCCGGAGCGTTTACCCACAGGTAGTAGTCAGTAATCTGATAGCAGCACATGAGACGAGTCCTGGAAGATCATGTCATATTGCAGTGTCATTATACACAGACTGCAAAGGCACAGGCTGAATATTCGACACAATAATTTTTCAATAAAGTTCCTGCCAGTGAACCGAAGCTGCCACCTATTATTCTGTCAAGAGCAGAATTATACAAAGTCTGCATATGAGATGCGTAACTTTGCATTAAAAAATAAAATAAAATCTGTCTTTTGGTTAGTGTGGAGCAAAACTAATAACAGGATTGATCCCACACAAACTGTTGTACATTATAATGCCATGGTATTAAAAAGTGGACACCTATTCAATAGTATGTTTTTTTCAATGATTACATGTTCATGGGCTTTTATACCTTCTGGGTCAAATGAATTCCTTTACTCTGAGTTAACATGAGATAAGGTGTTTACCACACCACATATCAAATGTTTCAACCTTCCTGTGATTCACAGAAGGACAGTCATCAGAGGTTTGTAGGTTTAAAATAATAGGGTCATCAATAATTATGTAATTTGATGACATGGTTATTGTGATGTGTGTCAGTGTATGAAACTAAAAGTAAAGCTTTCACCTCAGTTAATGTAATGTATTTTAACTTGTTTGTATCTTTTGGGTAAAATAGAACAGACCCCCATAAAAGCTGTGGAGCTGAGCCGAAATCTTACATCTCTCTAAACGGATGCCTATCAAGTGTGTTACATAGATAATAGGGTCCTCTGTCCTGCGGATGTGCCAATAGACTAAATATAAGGGGTCAAAAAGGAAAGCAATCATTTCATGACAACCGGAAGTTAAGGCTACCATATCTGAATTCATTTTTAAGTGAAGGACCAGGCAGTTTGGGAGCAGGACTAAAAATAGACTTTTGCAAAGAGCAGGCAAAGTATGACTTTATTGGTTTTTTCTATATGTTAAGACAACAGGCAGAGCAAGATTTGGCAGCCATCAGATAATGACATTTTTTGTTTGTACAATCTGGTTAATGTTTTTCTGCACCAGCCTTGATTCAGTCATTGATACATCCGACAAGTTCGTAGTGCTGATGGAGTTCATTGCCTCCCCGCCAGGTAAAGAGAAGTCTCCTGTTCCAAATTTACGGAAAAAGTCATTAAATTCATGAGCGGCGGCCAAGTCATCTGCAGCTGAGTTTGTGGTTGTTATATTTTTCATCCAGACCCTTCGTAGTTTTCTGCTGTCCATGGAGAAGAAGCTTAGCTCAACAGCAGAGCGGTGCCTCTCCTTTGCTTCCGTCAGGAGGGGATTCAGCTCCCTCTGTGCTGCAATCACACCCGCGATGTCCCTATTTAAAAGCCAGCATTTTCCTATTAATACAGACCTTAGTCCCTTTGGTGAAGAATGGCTAATACTTATTATGAATAAACACTTTGTCGACACAAAGTAATGAATATAGTCCATATTAGTCTATGAAAAAGGCTCTAAATGATCCAAGGAATCAAGAAATAATATCATAAATGATCTGGTAATATGTTTGTTTTGTTTCCCATAGCACGGAAGTCTAAAAAGTTAAAGCTGAAGGGAGTTAACGAGGACCTGCAGAGCTCCAAAGATGGCCAGATTGCCACAAGTGGCGTTGGAGGCAGCTACCTGTCATCGGAGAAGGAGCTGAATGCCAGCGCTGCCAATGCCCTGGTGCCCCACGGGCCTGGGGTGGTCACACCTTTTCTGTCGCCCTCCATCTGCAGTGTGTTGGAGCTGATTGAGCCTGAAGAGGTTTACTCTGGCTATGACAACGCGCAGCCGGACACAACCGACCACCTGCTGTCCAGTCTCAACCGCCTGGCTGGAAAGCAGATGGTACGCATGGTGAAGTGGGCCAAAGTACTTCCAGGTGAGTCACCGGAGGAGGTCTAAATGTTGCTTTTGTGCAAGGATTAGAAAAGAGACTTAAATAGACCCACTGATATTTGTAGAAAGGTATTTTACAAAGGAAGTTCTAAAAAGAAGCTACTTTATTTGTATTAAACACTCCAGATCATTACTTTCCAGAAACAAATTTCACTGCAATTACATCTAAAGCCTTTTAGGCTTTTCCCAAAATCTTTTTGTCCATGTTTCCCAAACAGACACATCAGAATGCATGGAGACCAACCATTAGGAACTTTTCGTTACTGCCATAGATTCAGGTTTCTAACACGTGAAAATGTGCTGAACTCAACCATTCCTTTTGTACCTCTGGCTGTTTGTTTGCTGCCTTTGTTTTCCTGGAACGTGAACATCTGCAATAATTTCAAAGCTTTTCCAGTTTGGTTCAGGTTTCTTTATGCTATGCTTTATTTAGCTACATCAATTTCTTTTTATCAACTCTTAACATTCATATGTGAAGCATGCTGCTGCAGCCACCATGCTTCACTATGGAGTTGGTGTTTTCAAATTGATCTGCTTACCAGACATTGCTCTTTTATTTAGACAAAACAAATCTGACCAGAGAAACCATCTTCTGCTTGTTCTTTTGTGTTGCCTACATTGCCTGTGTCAAACACTTAGATTAATATTCCATTCGCACAGTTCAGAAAATCTCCCTCCTGAGTTTTGTATCTCTGCAACTACTACAGCCCTCTCAGCTGCTTCCTTGATTAAGGCTCTTCTTGCCCAGCATGTCAGTTTAGGTAGACCACCATGTCTTGCTATGTTTTGCATTTTTCTGTCATATTCTTTCTATTTTTATATAATGAATAAAATGTCGATTTTTTGTTTGTTTGTCTTATCACCGCTATAAATATTGCAGTTGCTACATTAGTAAATATTGCGAATATGTCTCTCGCAATATATGCCTATTTCCTTCTTTCCTCTCCTTCTAACCCATCTTGACCTGTAGCTGTTCGCTCAATTTCATTAGTTTCCAGTGCGTGAATCAGCTCATGTGACACTCTTTCCACCTAAATAAAGAATGCATTAACATGAAAAACCTCATAACACTTTTGACATATTATAGCAGTCCTTGGCGATTATGATGTTGCGTATTGTGCGGCGCTAATGAACGGTGATCTGTGAGATATTAAAAGTGTTGGATCGAGTTACATTGCCTACCCCGGTTGGGATTCTTGGTCTTTGCGGCTTCACCTGTTTACTAATGTTATTCGGTTCACCACAAACCCCACTGATCACAGAGGAACCATCTCATCCTCTTCATCACTCCTTCAGTATCCTCCCATCAGGCAGGAGATACAAAGTCCCACTGACCCACAAAAACAGTCCATTGAAAATAAAAAAAATCATTCATTCCAACTGCAATCACAGTCACTAAAAACAGAAAATAAATTTTAACAACCATGACAACGAGATTACAAACAGTCCTTTTTAAGTGTCTTGTTTGGTTTTAGTTCAGACGTAAGGTATGTGGTCTTATGTTTCTGTTTTTATTGCCTTGTATGCGTGTGTGTACAGATGAGGTCGATCCCTGTCAAAGAGAAATTTCTCTAACCTTTTGTGTCAAACTAATGAAGTTTATATTCTATAATATTCAACAAACATCTGAGGCCTTCACAGAACAGCTGCGGTTTTAAATTTAAGTTCATCACACACAAGTTGACTGTTTTTATTACTTTGTGCAATTTCTGAAGGGGAGAAATTGCACTGAATTTAATTTAGGCGTATCAGAGTATACAGGACAGAACTCAAATGAAGCCATGCTTTTGGACAGCATGCATAATTTTTCTTTCAACTTAGAATACTTTTCGTTGGTCTATGAAATAAGTTCTCTCTAAATGACTTTGTTTTTTTTTTTTGTTTACAATGTGATTAAATAGAGCGGTGTGAATAGTTTTGTATTGGCCTGTATAATAACATAAACTGCCTACATCTGTAATTGTTATGCAGAAGATGCAGCACTGCTGTTTATTTCAAAGTACGGGATTTCAATTTTGATTATTAGGTCAGGAAATTATTCTTCAAGGGCTCAACAAGATTATGAATGAATCCTATTTTACCGTTAAATGGAATCAGGATTAGGCTTTCTAAACCCAAATTGTTTACATCACCGCTGCCTGTGTGGAAGATCTTATAAAATCTTATGGATAAAGCACAAAATGTGAATAAGGTTTGGAAAGGGATAAACAAGTTCCTGTAAAACGCCAGTCGTCGCTATACATATTGAAAGGTGCCTCACAGGTAGGTCTTGGAGCATGTTTAATTTGCTGTATTGCAAATATTTGATACCTCCATTGGTGTCTGCTTGCTATATCCGGAAGTATAAATAGAAGCCAGACAGAAGGGTCAAAATGAGTACCTTCGACTTTCAGATATGCCACAGTCTGCCCTCGGTTTAGATTTGGATGTTGCAGCACAAAGCGCACATAGAAGAGATTGAACCAGTTATGCAAGTGCCATTATTATATTGTCCTACACCCAATCTGTTCTGGTTCTTGATCTTAGCTGTTATCCCCCCCTCCTATGTTTCGTTACACTTTTTACATCTCAAGCTAAACGCAGATTCCCCCATATTTAGACAAAAACATTCCCTCATCATCATAAGTCTGCAGCGCGTCCTCATTTGGCCTGGGTTTCTACAGGAGAAGGAGATTCTTGCCAGAGTCTGATTGAGAGTTTGGCAACTTTCCTCTCCGACTATTTTTGGAGCTTAATACACAAAGCGCCAATAACCAGAGGCCTTGTGGGATTTGCATAAAAAATACTTGTCACTGGCTACCATATCAAAGCAAGCACTTTAGCAAAGATAAACAGTGTATAATGCAGTGACTTAGATAAACAAAGATGTACAAACTTGGTGTATTAATTTATATTTTTCTAACATGCTTAAGTCCTTTTATAAGTTTCATTTACTTCTTTGCAACAAGACGTTGTCGTATGATGCATGTATTATGGTCTTTCTATGTGGTAGGTTTCCGAGGCCTTCCCATTGAGGACCAAATCACCCTGATCCAGTATTCTTGGATGTGTCTGTCCTCCTTTTGCCTCAGCTGGCGCTCCTACAAACACACCAACGGTCAGATGCTCTACTTTGCGCCGGATTTCATCTTCAACGAGTAGGACAACACTTTCATTTTTTTGTTTCTTAGTTTCTCGAATACTAAATCTCCACAATTATATGGTAAATAGGTCATGATTTCCTCAGTAATTCAGTTTTATGTCTTAAAAGGACAGTCCAGGCAGGTCCAGAGCCTTTGATGCTCTCATACTGGAATAGCTCCAAATTATTCCCTGTAGGATGTGCAATTCGCCAAGGCAATCCACTGTTCATGGAGCATTAGAGTCCTCAGCAAACTCAATTAAGAGGTATTAGACATTAAGGGCATTAGAGTTGGCAGCACTGAGACCCATTTGACCTTGTATGCTGATAACCTTTAAGCCAAGCCAGACGTGTCTAGCCTTACTTTCCTACGGTAAATAAAATTCTTACTATAAAATAAATTAGGGAAACATTAAAGTTTTTTCCCCAACCCATTTATCCTGTAACAGATTATATATTTCAAACATTCATATCACGGGCTGTATATAAGAAAAAAAATGCCCTTTTAATGTTTTCTTTTCTTTTTGTGTAATATTCAAGATAAATAGTTATGTATGAGTGAATTAATTTTAATTAAGGACTAAGATAACCTAAGGTAACTAAGATAAGATAGTAAATTCAAGGTGTGTTCATTTGGAACCTCAATTTAATCACCTTTACTCGTATAGTAGCGATTTCTTAAAATTAGTTTTATTAATAGAAATGTTAAAGCATCACTAAGTAGATTATCAACCTTCATAAAATATTTTTATAACTTTTGCTTTAACCGTCACTAAGCAACTTTGAGGAGGGTGGCAGGAACCCTGCCACACAAAAACAACTACAAATGTGCTGACTGCTTTACGGCATACGTCACTTATTTCAGCATCATCATAAGACATTGTTTGGCCACAATCGGATTCATCACCTTATCTGTATTCATCCTTCACACAGCCACTGAAAAGAAATGTACTTCAATCCAACTGCAGGTGACCAGAAGATCAGGATTTTAAGACGCTATGTGTTGGTCCTCATGGGAAATGCAGTCTTTCTGCAGGCTAAAAACAATACAGCTTTTGTCCACTGGCCGCCAAAATCTAAGTTCTGTAGTGTTTCTTTAGGTTTGAGGTATTTCCTAATTATATTTTATAATAGGAATGTTTAAATTGAAACTACTGGACATCCATTTAAGCAGAGAGTCTTAACAGAAGTCTTAACTTTATTGGTGAAAACCTTGGTTAAGTGTTCAGACTAGCAAAATGTTTCTGGTGGCGACAGTGATATCGGAATGCACTAAAAACAGAGGAATATTCTCACAACTTTACAGAAACAGTAAAAACATTAGATCTTTTTGAGGGCTAAATATTTAAAGGTGAAGGCAAGGCAAGTTTATTTGTATAGCACATTTTCGTGTACAAGACAATTCAAGGTGCTTTACATAGGAAAAAGGAGCAGAAAATGAAATAACAAAATCAGCTTTAAATTTAAAAGAAATAAAATAAAATAAAAATAATAATAGTAATAATATTCTCAGTTGCTAGGTGAAGGTGATCAAAGCTTTTCAACAATAGGCCCCTTAATATTTAGTAAAATGTTTGAATAGGGGGGCAAGTGGATAAGAAAGCTCCTGTTAGTGAGCCTTCAATCTGGTGATCATTGTAACGTTACGAAATTGATCAGAGTGCTAGATCGTAACCTTTGTAGGCATCATTCAGCTGAAGAGCAGGACGAGTCTAGGTCATGTTTAAAAGCTCTAACTAATAGCTTTTGTAAGTCAATGTCAGTGGGTCAATTTGTCCTAGATAAATAAAAAAAAAGCTCTCGAACAAACATTTGTGTGAAACATGCCCACAAACTGTGTTCCTTTGTCCGCATCGCTGCGTGCACAACAGCGCCGCTAGTCCCTTGTTTCTATAGTAATTGCCAAGTAGACCAGAGTTCAGTGATACTTGTTTTGCATTATGTCAGATGAGTTAACAGATTTTCATACCACATTTTTAAGTGGCCAATTAAGGATCCAAAACCACCCATTCCATATACCTGCAATGCTACAGTCCACGATCCAAATAAAACAGCTCAATCAAATCTAATGCAGTAACAGTGTTTGAAATATATAGCAGTTTGGATTCAAAAGCCAAAAAAAAAAACTTTGTGGAATAGTTGAAAGACGGTAAATTGTCTGCAAAGATGGTTTCTTGAATATGTGGGAAGAGAGGAAAGGAGTTCCAGCTGGGAAAATCAGCTGTGATTCTTTTAGCAGTAAATCCTGGTTGTTGTGGTTACACTTTATAACTTGTGTCAAGTGTGTTTGAAACCTAAATCAAATATCATAAATGCAGACCACATTCAGGACAGATCCAGTGATAGATACAGCTTGGTGTTCTAAAGTCATAGATGATGACAGTTTCAAACTTGATTGACCCTGAATTAAATTGAAACCCAATTAAAATCACTTTCACAAAGTATGACTAACTCCAAAAAAAAGCACTAAATGCAGCAGCTGCATTCGTTCTAGCTTCATAAACAATCCATGTGGGGAGAGATTGTTGTAATTTTCTTTTTTTTTTTTTTTT
>JAVLVB010001185.1:1390480-1401985 GCA_032876305.1 Orestias chungarensis
AATGAGGCATGGGATATTTTCCTTTTAAGAAATGTGGACAATCATGTAATAGTGGATATAATCATAATTCTGAACACCAGCTGCATCAGATTCATGTCAGAACATACAGTACATCCTTATAATATTTTGTTAAGAAACTCAAACCCACAGCATTCATTCAATGGTTAAAACTTCAGGACACTGTACCAAATTGACACAGTAGCGTCCTGTTCTACGTTCTTCCTCGGTCCACTTTTGGCCGACATATCCAACGACAAACACTGATAAGCATCAGCTAACGTGTCTCTACGTATCATCCACTGGTGTTACCCACAAGTTCGGCAAAACCTTGGCAAAATGCTTATTTAAGGTAACTGTTTTTAGGTCTTTCCTCATTTTCTTCTTGGAAAGTTCAGAGTTGTGCAATAAAAGAAGAGTTTATTTGGGTCTTTATTAGCTTTTGCAAAAAAGTAAGCGGATCCAATGATCAATAAATTCTTGATAGGCATGCAAAAAGTTTGCAAAGGGACTTCGAAGCAGAGAGGGGCATTATTCTCCCGGAGGAAATCCTTTCCCAGAAAGGTGGAGTGATCCTCTGTGTTGTCTTGTTAAGAAATCGCCTCATCATAACATAAATGAGCACCATCAGTCAAAAGTGATATCAGATGCAACATTTCCACATTGCCAGCTCTGGTTTGATGCCCCCGCACAACCCTAATCTTCATTATTCTATAGAAGGGAAAGCTCCCAAAAAAATTTAAAAGGCATCACCATTTTTTGGGTGAGATTAATCCACAACAATGTAATATGAGAAGATGAAGGCATAATGTTTTATTTTTTGTTTCAGGATTAGCCGATTTACCAAAACATGTAACATTACATCTGCTTATTTTTAAGATAACATTAACCTTATTTAACTGTTGAATAATGTACAATATTTAAACTGAAAAGTCTTTATGATTCAGTATAGTATGAGTTAGTGGTGATCTTTTTTAATCTAATTACAAAATATTATTATTGTAGGTTGTAGGATAGCTTTTGGACTAGCGTACTTACAATCTTAGAGCAAGTGCTCATTTTAGGAATCAATTAAAATGTTTAAACAATTTTAAACTGACTTTTATACCACATAGTAAAAAGTACTGCAAAAAAAAAAATATATATATATATATATACATATATATAATAAAGCAGTATCACACGAGAGGGAGTGCTATATCGGTGAATATTGGCACTGGTGCTATTCGGTCGTAGGCACGAGGCCGCAGACAATCACACGTGCCGATATTCACCGATATAGCACTCCCTCTCGTGTGATATTGCTTTTATACAACAGTTCTACAAACACATTTTATTACTTAGCAATATTACACCACAAAATATTGTGATTTATTTGTTTATTTGATGATCTGTTGGTTCCGCCAATACAAATAGTTCCTTGACAAGGCTGTTGCCAGGCAACGAACGGTAACATTTTCTGCGCACAAGCTGCTTTGTATCATTTAAAATTAACTGTTAGAATACCGATGTAGCGGACTGATAGACCTAAGAACAGTCCCAGTATTGTTATCGATGAATATCAGCTCTCATGGAAAGTCTCTTGTCTAATCAGATTTCTCAGTCAGAACTAACTGTTGTATAATTAAGGATATAAAACAGAGTTTAATAGACTTATATAATTTCTTGACTTGCTTTGAATGAACTCAGACATCTAAGGGACGTTTGTTTACTACTTTATTGAATAGCTTTTGATTTTTTTTTTTAAACATGAAAATCAGATAGTGATCCAAAACCTTTTATTGCATTTACTTTAAAAACATTTCAATAATCCTTGAAACAAGTTTATCAACAGAGTCCCATTTTGCTAAGAAATGTTTCTTCCCTTTCTGCCTTCAAGGCATGAACCTTGTGTGACACAAGGAACTATTAGCAGTGCTATTCTTTTTCCAGAAAATAAAACAAGAGCATTTTCATTCTCAAACAATAATAGGTTATATTTTCGACTCTAAATGTCATGTTTGACCATTTTTGCATTTTGGATAAAGTCATACCATATTCAACGTTTATATAAAATATACATATTTTTTGTTGTTGCTTCTTTTAGCACAAGGCTTTAACTGCACCACAGTGTTTTGGTAGAGATTAATTAAAAGAAAGAGGCTAAGGAGCTAACACTGCAAAAAAAAAAAAAAAAAAAAGTCAAACAGGTTTGAAAGATGATTTAGAGTTAGTAAATGAGAGCAGGTGCACAAGAACCGGGAGGAAGAAAGAAAGGACTAAGACTACAGCAGGATGGCAGAACTGCTCCTTCTGTTGCTGTGGCCTCCCTCTCCTCTCCTCGCTGGTCCTCTGGAGGTTTTCCAGAGATCCCCGCTGCACTTAATAAAGGCCAGTGAAGCGCCAGGCATTGCTCCAAGACCTGCTATTTTTCTGCACTTCCTTGAAACCCCGACTGGAGTTCTCAAAGAGCGGGTGGGGATAGATCAGAGTTGCCTCAGAGCTTGTTCGTTATAATTTGGGTTTTAAACGTCGTCATAGTATTCCTAAAAAATGAGGGATGGTGAGAAACAAAACGTCCTGCGCTTGACTCCTCATCGTGGTCCAAAGCCCACTCGACAAATTGTCTGTACTGGAAAGGAGTTTGGTTTTATTTCCATTGTAGGAAGAATGGTTGGATATTGTTTACAGAGGAGGTGTCAAAACTCGTCAGCTGAGGAAGCACTTACAGAGCCTGGGTTTGTGTGTGTGCCTTTGGGCGGGCTTGTAAAAGTACATTTGTATGCTACATAAGGTGAAAGAGCAAAACACAAAGAGGAAAACTGGGATAAAGAGAAAAAGAGACAAGGGCTGTTATTTCTCTTTGACCTTGGCTAAGGTTTCACGGAGCCTGCGGTGTCTTATGACCCTGTTTGGATTTGGTACAAAAGCAGTGGCCTGTTCAAACCAGTTAAGCTCCTCATCTCCACACAAACACAGAGGGTCTGCATTTAAAGCATTCACCTATTCATTTGGTTCGTTCGTGTGCTGGGTATTAACGTTTTTCCTACTCAGGCTAATATCAAATGGGTGATCAGGCAGTTTACTGGAGTCCACGGAGCCTTGATCATCACCCATTTACTGCAAAGCACGGCTGATCTTTCCTCTTACATGCATAAGCCCTGTTTTGTTTAGATAGACATACAGATGGAAGGTCAAAGGTTCATATTCAGTCATCTTCGCCTTGTTAATTACTGTCTTTTAATGATTTACTTGAACTGTTATTTCTATGATGTGGAATTATTATACAAAACAAAAGCTGCCCTGACCCCAAAGGAGACAAATTTAGTTCCTAAGTTTGAAGTTACAGTTGATTTTTACTAATCCCCACTTTCAAAATCAAACATGAATCCCAACTGATGTTTTACTAAAATCATTTCTATTCGTTTTTTAACATTGACCTTTAAATCATTGGCAAAAGATCACTCAAAATTACACATTACAGAGTTCCTCAAGTACAAAAGGAAATATCAAAGTCTATTTTTTTTTTGCATCATGATTTTAATTAAAAAAGAAAATCACCCTTGCAGAAATTGTATTTTACAGACCAGACAAAGTCATAAACTTTATTGTAGAACCAAGTATTGCTATTTAAACCTTAAGTGCTTAAACTATGACTGTTTCTAAGGCTTTTTAGTATATGAAGGGCTTTCCTTAAGCTCTATATGGGTTGGACTAGAATATTCTCTGGTATAAAAGACCCCACAAAGCTGAAATGCCGTCAACAAAATTATCTAATATTCAGGTCATTATGGGACCAGAACGACCATCAATCTGTCTAAATTTGAATTTAAACCAGTTACTTCATCATGACTGGCCATGAAACACAAATATGTTATTAACTACAACTTAAAAAGAGAAGTGCAATGAAAGAACTTAAATGGCAGCATTGATTTACTCACAAAGCTCAGTCCTCTGCTTTTTTATGCTCTTTGGTGTAATTAATGTATAAAACAGTGGATTTGCATTTCATATGTTTGACTTCTGTGCTGGCATCTCACAAACCTGAGTCAACACCATCAAAATACAGCTGTTTACATGAGACAAACACAGTCAAAGATGAATTAAATGTAATGCTCAAAGCATTTAAATAGCATTTGAATAGATTGAAACCATTTTGAGTTCTGAAGAGTTAAGCTTAGGTTAGAGCAACTCTCAATCATGACCTGTGGATGGTCGGAGAAATATTCTTGGTTGAACTTAAAGGCAGAACTTCACGCAGCTGGACTCCTTCCACTTTGCAAGGTGCATTGGTCAATGCCACGACTGTTAAAATGTGCTTCAGATGTCAATTTTTTCAGCTGTCATGTTTTAAAAGAGTTGCTGCAGATGATGATGCTTTGATCTGCAAAGATGTCTGGTAGCAGTCAGTCTTGAAATGAATCTGAAGAGGCCTCTGACTGAAGACTATTGTTCGACCATCTAATGGCCATAAGGACATTAGCAAGATTATATATTACAGTAGCGTGTCCTAAATTAATTAATCAGTTCTTGGCAAGTGCTAGTCATCCACCTCATTTGGTTTTGGTTCTCCTGTTCAAATTTCTGTCTGGAAATGTTGGAAGTTGAGGGTAAATCCTTGAAGATTACAATCCCCAAAAGATAAATTTTGAACTTGCTCCTCTTCTTTCTGCCTTTTGGTATTGCTCTGCAACCACCTTGTTATAGTTTACACACGATACCAACTATCTAAATGTGAATAAGGAGCAGTAAAAGGCGTTCTTGCTGAACAGCATCAAAACATAGAGGGATTGTCCAAAAAAAGCAATTCCTCAACTAAGTATAAAACAAAACTCTTGAAAGAAAATGAATCAGAATCTAACCAACATGCTACAACCATGAGAAGAACTTGTGCCTGTACATCTGATGGCTTTTTCTGTCTTATGTAAATTAAAAAACGTTATAGGTCTAGGAAACCTTTCATTTGATCTGTAAGAATGTAGATTTATTCAAATCAAGAACTATGGTCTTGTTCGAGAGGCTCTGTAGGAACAAAAATCCTTTTGACACCAAATTATACAAATGGCCTATTTTTGGACCACATGTGGAGAAACCTCTTCATTCCAGGTCATACTTCAAAACAAGGCCTACTTGGGTCAGTGGGAAACCAACAAAAGATCCAAATGTGGCCCTTCGTTTTTTCACGTTCTCATCATGTCAGCCATGAAATGCAGCCCCAGAACTCCCAGCCTCCACAGCAGAGAACAATCTGTTTTTCTATCTGCTGCAGGCCCCATGCACGTTGGGCCTGGAGGTGTCTCTGCGTTAAAGCAACAGCGAAAAGGATAACACAGCGAGGCAAGAAGGCAGCAGAGCACACGTCTTCACATTTACAGTGTTTTATCCTCCGAGATTGCGATTCAAACACATCCCGTCAGTTGTGTTATTTTGTAAAATCTTCTACAAGTAGTTTTAGTATTATCCGAAGCTCTCTGGGTATTTACAAGTACGGAAGAAAATATCAAGTTTAACATTGCGGGTGAATATGTGTGTGTGTGTTGGAGTGGAGTGCTAATAATAGTGCAGTCTGCTGTACAAGAACACAATAGCCGTGAGTTTGTAGGTTTTTAGTTTGACTTGGCAACCTACATTGAGTTTACTTCCTGCTGAATCTTGATGGACGGCTACAGTTTTTGCCCCATTCTCTCCCAGCCAACACATGAACATCTTGGTCTCATATGGATTTTGCTCTAGTTGAATCTCAGTGAAGAAGTGTCAGATTCCAATCATCAAAAGCAGAAGTCCCACATTTTTTTAGCTCTGTTTCATCCCCAACTCACCTGAATCCAGTAATGAGGTCGTTAGTAGGACTCTGGAAAACTTGGCTGCATACTGATGAGGCAGTCCAGGACCAAAGCTGCATGGATACTACGTTTTTTGGGGGATACTATGATGATTTGATTTATCCATTCATCCATCCATTGTCTGTACCCGCTTGTCCGTGCAGTGTCTGGTACAAAAGGCCCGTTCCTATCGCTAGCAGTAATTGGGCGAGAGGCGGAGAAACACCCTGGACGCGTTGACCTCAGAAAGTCCTGCTGAACCCCACAGTGATTTTACCTAATATAAATATATGCCCAACCTGTTTTATGCCTTTATAAAAAGTCTTTCTCTTTGTTTTTATCTGATGTGCTGCTTTTTAAGACAATTATCTCCTTCAGTTTTTAATGTTGTGTAACTGGACTGATTTTTGTGTCCGGTTTATTTTACTTTTAGACAGTTCTTATTATAGTATAATAAGAGTGTTTTTGTTTGTTCATTTGTTTGTTTTTTGTCTTATTGTTAATATTATTTTACAAATAATATCAGAATGACAACCCCCAAGTTTCAGAGGTTTCAAAAGGGAATTTCCAAATCCTAACTAGCTGTTGCTATTTATGGTCTTGTCATTTATTTTATAACTCAGGTTGTATTTATATCATTTTGTGGCGTAAATAGGATCTGGAAGTTTATTATAAAATTAACACAAACTGAACTGTTTATCAGAAAGTTACCATATGGAGTAATCATATTCCACACGTGGCAAGATTGGGTTAGATGCTTTGTCTTTTATAAAATGGAATAATAATTTAAAAACCATCTGTTGTACTTAAGGTTTTATTTGATTAATGTTAAAATTGATTATATGAAATGAAAGATGTAAACATGGCAAAACAGACAAAATCTACAACCTATGGGATTTATACTGTTTAAGATTGTGTTCATTTTACACATATTTCTGTTGGTCCACCACGGAAAATCTCAATAAAAGGAGCTAAAAATGTGTGGTTTTACTTCAACAAAATGAAAACAAAAGGTTATGGGTTTAAACTTACTATGAGAAATGTTCCTAAAGCTTTAATTGCTGTTTATGTGCTACTATAGTTTTTACCTGTGACTTTATTTTATTTTTTGTGAAGTTTTATTAACATGAGCTATGTCCTTGTCTATAGATCAGCTTGAAATGTTGCATGTAATATTAGTGATTCGCTAAAATGGATTAAACCAAAAGCAGGAAAAAAATGCCCCCCAAAACAGGCTTGTGTGTGGGAGTCGAAGCCTAATTCAACAAGCACCTCTAATTACCCTTTACACAGTTCCACATCTCGTCATTAAAGGGAACACACTGGTGGCTGCATATGAGTTGGCCCGTTTTCCGCAAATCGTGTTAAGCAACCGCTTGCCAGCCGATTCTAAACTGTATCGAGCTTTTCTCCATGTTGTTGACATTTCAGTCTGATTTTCAACTGTGAATGTTTTCCTATTTTGGTACGTTGAAGTCATTGTAAGGAACTGCGCTTTAATGCAGCCGATTTCTCCAAACTCTCCATTGGCCCTTCTTTTTAACCATGCAGCCTGACAGAGATTTAAAGAGAAGCAGTAAAAACAAGTGAGGTGGATTAGCATCACTGGGAAATAACTTGTTACACCATCCAGGACATGTTCCTGTGAAATACTGCCTCTGTTGCCTGGAAACTGAGCTGTTAGCATGTCATACATGTCTTATATCAGAGCCTATGTGATTTATAGCAAGACCTACTGCTACTGGAGAGATTTCTGCCCACAGGGTCACCATCTATCATGACTGAAGATATTTGGATCACAACAAACATTCCTTTTTAAATGCCATTTTCAGAGATGAATGACTCTGAGTGTGTATGTAAATGTTTAGGGATGTGTATTCAACCTATTTTTTTTTTTGGCTATGTATGCTTTGGGATGTTTGGGACTTACCTGTATTTTTAAATTGAAACACTCAAAGAATTTAGTACACCTGTTTTTCAAGTAAAACAAAGAAATGTTTCTATTTTATTTTTGTTAGACTAAGTCCAGATATTGTTTGTTTTTTCCAGTTCCCAAAGAGGGTCTGAAGAACCAGGCTGCGTTTGAGGAGATGAGGGTTAATTACATCAAGGAGCTCCGGCGTTCTGTGGGAAAGGCGACCAACAACTCCGGCCAGACCTGGCAGCGCTTCTTCCAGCTCACTAAGCTGCTGGATGCCATGCATGATGTAAGCCTCCCTGACCCGTCTACACTCAACAGGCGTCTGCGCGAAGCCTAACTTTTATTTATAAGCCCTATTCTATAAACTGCTGCCACTTTGGCCTTCTGCTGCTAGAGGAGAGGTTGAGTAAAAATGGCAACATAGTGGATTTTGGATGATGCTTTTGTTAGTGGTTCAATAGCATTGTGTGGTTTGCAGTGAGGATAATTGCCTTCCCGGGGGGGGTTATTTTGGAAGAGGCAGTGATTACTTTGTATTGGTGTATGGAACAAAAGAGGATCAGCACCAGCTTTCGGTTTATTGGATCAGGGCGCTGAGGTGTCACTTCAGGAAGTCACGTTTCTGTGCATTGGTTCAGCTGGGGCAAGATCAACAAGAGAGAAGT
This sequence comes from Orestias chungarensis, assembly GCA_032876305.1. Lineage (NCBI taxonomy): Eukaryota > Metazoa > Chordata > Actinopteri > Cyprinodontiformes > Cyprinodontidae > Orestias > Orestias chungarensis. The sequence continues at coordinate 1,398,865 of JAVLVB010001185.1, forward strand.
CATAAATATAACCGAGTAGAATTAATTCAGCCTCATGATTATGTAATTGGGTTTGTGCTGACAGTGTGACCTTTCTCTAAAACTGAGCTTGCCGGAGAGAAATAAGACGTGCTGCCACCAAGTGGTTGCTGAATAAAGCAAGGAAGGGAATTGTACCTGAACAGAGAGAGAGACGTAATTAAAAGTGCATGTTCTCGATTCCTCGTGACAAGAAATGGGGAGAAAACATATGAATAATGACCTGCTATAGCGTTCTGCTAGAATTTTAACTTATTTTGTCAGGTTACAATCAAAATCGTTTGGACAAACTATCATAGATTAATCAGACTTCTTTATTTTTTGGTTACCTTACTGAAGGCAAAAATGTTACTAACCACATTTTGCTATAATAACAGCTGCAACCCACATCCTCACCAACATTGCACATCCAGTGACTTTGGTCGGCCGAAGTGCTAAAATCACTTCCCAATATATTTGCGGCATTACAAAAATCGCCTCATTTTGTTCTCAGTGTTCTCGTGATTGTTAAAGGATGTTTGTTTATTGCCCTCGGACCGCAGTGTTACATTTCGGTCCGACTACTCAACATCCAGGAAACGATTTTCATTGAAGAAGGCTGGATAGGTTTTAAGAAGCAATTGTTTGATGCCTTGAGGAAGTAAATATTTCTCTGCAACTTCCAGAAATAGATAAAATCTATCTGCCTCATCTGTTGGACCAAAATAAAATAATATTTTTAGCTCATCAATTGATTCATTCAATTGATGATTTATTTAAAACTTACTAACTTTCAACATAGTCATTCTTGTAAATCACATCTATATTTTATGTGCACCAAAGAGGCCGTTTTGAAGAAGGTTGGCACGGTGTTTCTAACACGAAATCCCTCCAACTATGCGAACGCGAATTTAGAGTTCGCCTTCCTTCATTTCTATGAAAATTTTCTCAATCTAATGCATCTGCTTAGATCTAAACTATGTTTGGAATGATTGTCTTGCTGAAAGGTAAATCTACAGCAGATTTTCTTCCAGGATGATACTGCCACTTCCATTTTCCACTGTGGGTTATGTGCTATACTGGTTTTCTGTCCTCTTCGTGTTTTTTTTTGTTTTGTTCCTTGTTTGATGTATCTTAGAAATCAGCTTTTTCTTGCCACTCATCCATGAAGGTCAGTTTTGTGAAGTGATCCAATATTTGGTTGTGGACCTCTGCAACTCCTCCTTAGTTAAAGTACACGTTTTGGCTACTTTCCTGATTTAACGCTCTACTTACCACATCAGTTTTGTGTTTTTTGTTCCCATTAAGCTGTTTGTTCACTAATGTTCTCTAAAACAGAACAGCTGGATTCATGCTAAGGTTAATCTACACGCAGGCAGAATTTACCTTGTTAGAGAAAGCCTAAGGATAATCGCTTAATCTGCATATGATTTAGGTTTGTTGATGGGAGGAGTGCGTGCCAAAGATCTTTATTAAAGAAATATTTGAAAAGTTTGCATTCTCTATATAGTTTATCATTATACTCCTTTAGGGTTAAAATTACTCCAAACATTTTAGTTGTAACCCCTGAAAAAATGTGCCAAAACATAAGCAGTATTAATATTTTTGCAATGTGAGTTTCATCAAAGTGAGCAATGTTTTTATTACATCATGTGTTTGTGACATGCAGCTCGTTGGGAACTTGCTGGACTTCTGCTTCTACACCTTTCGAGAGTCGCAGGCCCTGAAGGTGGAGTTCCCCGAAATGCTGGTCGAGATCATCAGCGACCAGATACCAAAGGTGGAGTCAGGCCTTACTCACACGATCTACTTCCACAAGAAGTGACTCGCTACATAGCCGGAGCAGAAGTGGCAGTAGGAACCTGGGAAGCAAGAGGGGAAATGAGGTTCAGGGAAGGGAACGTGCGAAAGAAAGGCCTGACCTGTTGGCACCTTACCCTGCAGCCCTCTAAGGCGGCGTCCCCGCCTCAGACCACAGTCCAGCAGAGTGTTGAAGAGATTTGACCCTGCAGTCACCATGAGCATTTTAGAGCTGTGAATAGTTTGAGGCAGGCACGACGTGACGAGATCGACTTTTGACAAACCTAACAAAAACATACTGATGTACACCCATGCAACCCCGGCCCAAAGATGAAAACAGTATTCTGTGGAGATAAAGCCATAAAACATCTAGAATATATTCACACAGGAGCTAGAAGGATAATTAATACACTTTTCATGCCTTCCCGTAAATGCACTCCACATGCACTATATTGAGATTCCCTTACAAATCCAGTGAAGAGTTGTTTTTAATTGCAAATATTAAACTCAGCTTATGCAGTTTTTAGAGGAATAATAATACTTGGAAATATCCTGCTTAGACTAGTAAATTAGCTCTGCGTGTAGCAGCAAAGGACTTCATGTGGAGGCTGCAGGTCTCTGTGAAGATAACCCAAGGGCTATACAGATATCATCATAAGCTGAACAAAAACACAAAAGTCTAAGCTTGGTTCACAACTCTGCATCGTGACGGCCATTAATGACGTTGACAAAGGTTTAAATATGTGTAGTGAAACAATCAAGACGATTATGCAAAAAGTCCAAAGCTTGACCTGTTTTGAAATGAATATATCTCCTGAGTGCTTGCACATAAAACTCCCTTGACTATTTCAGAGACATTGTGTTATATTGATGCAGCACTTCAATTTTTCTGCAAAAAAAGAAAAAAGGAAATAAAATAAAATAAAATAAATGTTGCCGGATGAAAAAAAAATGCATTCAAAGAAACTATTTCAGAAAGAGTTGGCTGATAATGGATTTGACTGAGGTGAATATATGGTAATAGCTGTTATTTGTGTTATCTCCAGAGCAGCTGTCCAAACGTCTGTTTTTACCCGCAATGAAGCTAAACCAGCCCTTTGTGAAACTACACTAATCTACTCTTACCAGAGACAATAAAAAGCTTTTTTATAGAAGGGTTCGTTTTCTTTGACACGCCAGTCATTTTACATTAAGGTGCTTAATTTCTACAAAGGCGGGACGTAACATGTACAGTGACAAATAGACCATACACTCATACACTACAGTATATATATATATATATATATATATATATATATATATATATATATATATATATATATAT
>JAVLVB010001185.1:1402085-1416261 GCA_032876305.1 Orestias chungarensis
TCCTCATCTGATGTACAGAAGATGTTTTTAGGTACGTGTTAATGAGGGGCTGATTTTTCTCCTGAAATGTTCCGTTCTCCAAATGTAGATTCCTTTTTTTGTTCTTCTTTTTCATCCTTTATCTGGGCCAAGTTGTATTACTTTAACCATGGTCTTCTGGACCTGTAAATCGTCTCACGGCCCACGGGTTGTGTGGATGGTGGTGGAAATCTACGATGATGCTACTGAAAAGCGACAGAGTCGCAGGAAGAAGATAACGAGTGTGTGGGGAGCCGTGATTGTTATCCAGTTAATGTGCCCTGTAAGTGTGTGTATGAACTTTGTGTGCAGCTTTATTCTTTTTTTTTTTCTCTCTTGGAAAGCATGTGAATAGTTTTCTCTGCTCTTTCAGTTTGGGTATGCACACATGTCATAGATTTAGCCATGTCCTATTTCCACATTTTAGATTTGCACGGAGGAGGAACGATGTGAAAGCAACCATTCGTGCAGCTAGCAAGGATTGTTTGTCTCTTTAAGCAACTGTGATAGCAGAGGGGATTTCAGTTTCTAAAGTCGGACAACATGACATTAGCAACTTCGCCTGGTGCTGGTGTGCTACATTAGAACACCAGCACCTCTCGAAGCCGTCCCAAGGCATACGCAATCTAAGCAACACCATCCTTGAGTTATAACACTAAATATGAATTTTAGGAAAAGGAATATGTCCTTATAGAGATGCACTGATGATGAGCTGATTTTTAGCTAACTAGTCAGAAATCAAAGTATTCAACTCAATTCAATTCACTCTAGAAGAGTCTGGCTGGGCCGCTGCAAAACCCTTATTCACTTCCTGTTTGAAAAAAATAACAACACCAATGTGAAAAATTTAAGCTTAAAGCAACACCAAGTAACTTTTCAACCTTCGTAAAATGTTTTAATAATCTTTGTGATTCTACATCGACTTACAGCTCGTTGAATGACACCTCTATCATGGCCCGAGGGCGTCTGTATCGCTTTAACCGGCACTAAGAAAGTTTGAGAAGGGTGGCAGGAACCCTGCCACACAAAACAACTACAAACGACATACTTAATTTCCTCAGTTTCGTATTTTCAACATCATCATATGACATTGTTTCTCCACAATTAGATTCATCACTTCATCTCTATTCATCCTTCACATAGCCACTGGAAACAGAAATGTACTTCAATCCAACTGTAGACGGCCGAGAGATCAGGATTTTACGACGCTATGCACTGGTGCTCATGGGAAATGCAGTCTTCATTCAGGCACAAACATCACCGCTTTTGTTCACACTGGCCACCAAAATCAACCAAACTGAAACTTCTTTAGTTTTGCTTCAATTCTAATTACAACTATTGGAGAGTTTTCGGCAGATAACAGGAAGCCAGATTTTATTATAACAGAGTTGCTGTGATTTGTCCTTATGAGCTTTTAGCCTGGTCTAGCCTGGATTTTGGAAATGTTGGCAACCTTTTGGAAATATCAACGTTTTCGAGAATTCTCATGGAGGCTTTAGTTTCACTTATGCTAACAAAACTGATTCACTAACTAAATATTAAGCAAGTACATGAAGATAGAAATGTAAACTCTGTAATCCGTTGTTTTAAAAATGTTAGTAAAACTCTATTTTAACAGCAACTCAATCATGTTGTAGTGTTTGAGAGAGTTTGATCGGTGCATCTCTACAAGTTACTTTTTAACCAGAACTACACAAATTAAAATTTAAATCAATGTAAGATGTCAATAGGTTGTAACCATGCAAAAATATATATAAAAAAAAACAATTAATAACTTGATTTGATACAAATATTTTTGAAACTATCATTGTTCACTCATTTCTCCTGCTTGTGTCACATTTCATGTGCACTGCAACTTGCAACTTCAAATGAAAGAAGAAAACAATAAATGCATAAAAAATAAACCTTCCCTTGAATGCAACAGTCTGACAGATGCGAAACCAAATTAATAAATCAGACAAATTAAATCAGGGCCCCAAATCAAATAAATAATCTTGGTTCGGCTTTGTAATCACTCCAGACATTTATGTCTCCTTTTAGTTGAAGTTTTGTTTTTAAGCAAACAGATGCCAGAATCAGGGGTGGGGGTGTGTGTGTGTAAGGGGGTTGTGTTATATGTTCTAGATAAATTCTGGACAATATATATAAAATAAGAAGTAGGCCCCATTCATTTCTGCTCAGCTGATATATAATTTTTTTTGTCCACTGCAATAATTTTCAGAGAATACTGTTTTACTAAGGCTTCATTTTACGCTTTACTTTGTCCCCATTAATTGTCCTTTCTAAAATAAATGTTAACAACAGTTCATAGAATGAATGGGAAAGTATTTTTGAGAGAATTATATTTTGCAGGAAAACAATATTTAAGTACTTTGTCTAAAAAATATGACCTTTTTGTAAAGCAAAATGTTATTGCATGCTTTTTGAGGAGATGTTTACATGTACTTAAAAAAAGGGAAACTTGTGCCTTTTTATCTCACCTGATTTACAGTTTTACAGTGTATATTGTAAATAATAAGGCAAGTCTTTATGTTGAGTGTAGTTTTAAAACATTTCTACTTTAACCATCTTGTTAAGCAATTGGAAAAGAAGGTTGTGTTTTTCCACTCGACATGTTCTTATTGTTGGCTCACAGAGTGATGGTTGGCACAATGAGATGAATGTATCATATATTGTGAGAGGTTTATGGAACATACTACCTTGAATGTTAGAGAGACTAGATTTATTATCTACTCATTAAGGATATTTTTTATTTTTATTTTTTTTCCATTATTGTTTCCTTAAAGAAATTTTAAAAAAAATCACTGTTTTGAAAAATGTTGTAAGAAGCTACAACAAGAATCCTCTTTTCTTTTGAGGCATACCGTAACCCATAGCGACACAACAGATGAACACTATGTAATAAATCTCAAGCGGTCACAAACGGTTGAGACTGGACCAAGGACGTTAAAGCAAGTTCTTAACGTTTTAGCTTAAAATACTTTCCTATAACTTGTGCTGGTTTATAATTTTATTACAAATTACTGATTAAAAAAGAACAATTAAAGTTTAGCTAAACTTTATTCCACCTAAAGCAGGGTAGATTTAGGATGTTCAACCTTCGCCAATCTCCCCAGACTGGACCCATTTGTTCCATGATGGGAAATGCTTCTAAGCTTTGAGTAGACTTTAAAAAATTAACATTATTACAGGAAAATATTCAGTTACAACATTAATACAAAACCGATACACGTGCAAGAGATAACTCTGATTATTTTTCTTTTTTTTTTGTAAGTGTGTTCTGTGGAGTTGTCCAGTATCTACCTGTTGTAGAGAGTAGTTTGAATAACCTCTGTTGGAAGAAACAAATAACTTAATACCAGGAAGTGAAGCTAATTTGGTGTTAAGAAGAGCTCATCTAAAACGTTTGACGTTTGAGCAGCAGATGTTTCATACATAGAATCGGATTTCAATGTAATGAATTATTTTAAAGCCAGTCAGGAAGTATTTACTAACCTAAAAAATATATATATAAAATATATAAAGGTCATGTAAATGAAATTAAAAAAAACAAAAAAACAATTGCTTTACTGTAGACTCATTTACTACAGTGTAATTTGCCCCTGATTCTTGTTTTCTTTAGCTGATTTACAATAGATTGTGAAAACTATATGGTTTGGGTTCACTATTTGTCCATTTACATTCGCTAACATTATGGGACAAGCAAACAATTTTGAGTAAAGTTGTGATATTTGTATTAAAGCAAATAGGTTGGATCTATTTTAAGGTAAAAATATATTGAATCTTGTCCTAGCTGTAACTATCGATTAACTTGACACTTCAATTAAAACTTGTGTTCTTCCAAACTGATCATTCTGAAAGCTTTCAACAGGTAACATACTGACCAATGACATATCCAGAAAACTCCAGTTCTTTAAGTTCTCAATTAGAGAAGTTGAGGTACAAACGCGGGGTGGGGGCGGTGGGTTAAAGAGTGACAGCGTATTATTGAACTGGGTACATGGGGAGTGTTGGAAATAAGTGAGCATATAAATCTATGTGTGCTCAACTTGCATTGTTGGTAATTCGATAGTTCCAGCTGTCACTTTAGCATAGTGAGAGAAAAGAAAATCTTCTGCAAGTAAGTGCAATTCAGCAGACATAGTTGAGTTGTATTGACATTCTCATCCAGGTTTCAGCAAAAAGTAAACAAGAATATTCACAACTGACAAACCAGCTCAAAAAGAGGAAGCAGATTAATGTACAATTTAGGTTTTTTTTTGGTCATCAGTCATTTCCTACTGCCAGATAGAAAAGTTTCCCAAAACTCCAGGGAGCTGCAGTCTCTTCTGAACAGTCCTCTGAACTCACACTCCTTTTTGGCTTGTTTGTCTCACGATTAGCCTAACTGCTGTTTCTGACACCATTGCGTCATTGTGTGTATGGAGTCGTGTCATTGCCGTTTTCGTTTTTAGAGTTGTGAGTCGAGTGTAGACAGACTAAGCCATATCTCCACGGCCATGGCAGTGCATTATTTATTAATGAATATATACAGAAATATACAAAAATGCTTTTTTTTTTCCAGTTCCAAAAAATACCTTTTTACTCAGTACAGGTTTTCTTAGCAAACATACAGTAAACCTCCTTCACCAAACCTCCTTCAGCATATTTTGAAACCAGTTACTACTGTATATCTTGATGCAGAAATTGCCATACTTGTGTTTGCAGAAATATTGCAAGATTCTAATAAAACAATTACACTGACTGATTGATGTGATCTAATTATTTGTGTCTGTGTAGTTTCAATGATTCTACATAACAGAAACTTGTATATTGTAATTAACGCTCAATATACAGTCATACTCAATAAATTTGACTTTAAACTACATTTTTAAAAATAATCTACTAAATGAAACACATTATATACATCATATGTATATTTATGTTTTCTGTTGGTTATGATTATCTTGTTTACAGCTAATGCTTTTATGATATTAAGGTTTAGTTCATATTTAACAGAAGTAAGAGCTTAATGAAATGGATATGTAATTCTTATCTAAAGGTTACTTTGACTAATCAGCCTTTTCAGAACACCTCAAATGGCAGGTATAAAAACTTGGTTTGCTCTTTTAAAGCCGATATATTTCTTTTTAATTATTTGCTCTTTTGTCTTTTATTCATGATTTCTCCTTGAGAAACTCCTATAATCTCTTTTGATCTATGAAAGGTGCATAAAAATAATCTTTTGAGTTCAAGGACAGCTCCTGATACAGTGGAAATACCTAAAATATTCAAAGGAAACACTTACCTTACCTAACGCACTATTGGATGCCAATTTCAGGAGCCGCATTCATTTTTCTTGATTGGCTTTAACCCAACAGTGGGAGATAAAGAAGACTGTTTAGGTATTACTGCATATTGAGGTACATTCCATCTCTGAACTGATCAAATAAGCAGATATACGCATTTCTGAGGAAATGTGTTATATATATATGCAAACGCATATTTATTTCATTAATAAGGAATTTACTCCTTAATTTTAGTCATCTGTGCAAATTTTGTTTAAATTTCCCTGTGAGATAAATAAAGTATTTTACATTTATTGATTTATTTCCATTACATTTTAATCACAGTGTTATTTAATCTTTAATAGGAAATACAGAAACATGTTTTTGTTTGTAATATGTGAGAACGATTGTTCACTCGAAAGGAGTTTTTCACTTCATTGGATAGATTATTTTTTAAGGTGTTATGCGGATGACTGATTTCTGAAGATTAAAATCGTTTCATGCCAATTTTACCGCGCTGCTCTAGAAATATGAAAAGCCCATTTTGTGTAGATCCTAAACAGACACGCGTTCAGTGCCAGGAGAAAAAAATAACGAGCTACAGAGAAATATGGCACAGAGGAGATCTGATGAGGAGCAGCAGCAGGTACAGCAGTTTAAAGGAGGGAAAGGAATGTTACAGTAGAAATGAGCCTGTGGAGAAAAATCATCATTAACTTTGTTAAAGTCGGATCCGAACAAACGCCTGCTTTGCCAGACTGGAGAGCAGACAGTATTACTTTTTTGTTCACCCCCCTCCTCCTCCTCTCTAAATCACAGCCTTCTCCAAATCTCCCCCAGATTTCCAATTGCTTTCACTTGTAGTCGTGCCAGACAAACAGAATCTATTGGATCAGGCTGATTTCACGGCTGCACCCGCGCACATGGCAGCTTCTGTGGCCCACTTTATGTGCCGAGGCTTCTCTTTTTTTCACCCCCCCCCTCCTCTCTACACTCTCTCCTTTATGTATGAAATTCACTTTACTGCGAAGTCCCGCTGAGTGTTCACCCTCAATAATACATCAAGTCTTACTATGATTATGTTTGAGCTATGCTCCCTGAAGGAAATGCACTGAGACACACAGAAGGTATTAGGTTAACGTTAGCTCCGCGGTCGCATTCGGAGAGATTCAAACATATTGTCCGCTTGCGTCATTTTCTCCCAGTAGCAGGTAAACGGCTCAGGAGCTTTGATCCGAGCGGAGTCACGGTGTGTTTTAATGCTGAAGGACACTGCGTCACGGGTAGCAGAGGACAGCTGGAACACGTCCAGAACCAGGAAGCGGGAGAGGAACAAGGCTCTGGAGAGTTTCTCACAGGCACACCTACATCTCGCTTTTACCAACATACAGCATATACAGCGTTGTTTTACAGTCTTTTAAATGAAAGAAAAAAACTGTCTCCACCTCTATACACGTGTGTTAAAAGGAAATGTAGAAGGGATTTTTCCTGTCTCGCTGTTTGTGTGACGCAGTTATGGATTTTAAAAAAATAGGCTGCTCCAAAGAGAGACGGCCGTTTTATAATGTCAAAGATATGAAAGGATGATGTTGTTTTTCTTCACTAACAGTACCAGTTTCAGTATCTGGAAGGTTGTTCAGGGTTGCTGGGTGGAGCACTTGTTTGCAATGTTGCGCTGCAGCAAGTAGGTCCTGGGTTTGAATCTCGCCTTCTTCCCACAGTCCAAAAACATCAAGTTGGTGTTCATTAGTTTTTTCTCATCCCTGTAAATGACTGATAAACAGTTCATGGATTGCCCTGCTCCTGAAATTACATATGTACTAACATGTTATCACTAGAAATTAGACAAAATATTTGGTAAGATTCGTCTTACGTGCTGGTTGTCCATTTGTTTATTGTTCTACCTATAGATGTATGGGTCACCCAACAGTTTATTATACATTTTTTTGTCTTTCCATCCTCTCATCAATCCCTCTAGACTGTGGTTTTTACAGGTACTGGCATTCATTTAAACTTTGATGATGATTTTCGTGTGACTGTAACGTTTTGCGTTTGTTCTCTAAAACAAAAAAGTCAGCGAGACAAAGGATTTTGCTTCAAAAGCTTAAAACACAAAGTTTATTTATCTGTAGTACTTTGATTGTTCAATTCCCAGACTCACAAAAAGTGCCGGAAAGTATTTTATTAACTTCCTTCCATTTTTATGTTCATGCATTTAGCAGACGCTTTTATCCAAAGCGCCTGACAAAGTAAACGCAATGTTAGTTATTATAGATCTGACCATCAGCTATGGAGAGGAAACTCCCTAGTCAGTCAGTAATGACAGGAACTACTGTTTACTAGAGCAGCAGAAAGGTAAAGGACAGAGCTACTTTTGAGAAAAAAATGAAATAAAATTGGAAAATAAATACAACAGAACAAGAACAAGAAGCAGGTAGGGAAACAGAAGAAATGAGGACAGACAGAGTCTTGGCTGGCTTTCAGTCTGAAGCGAAGTGAGAGTCAAGGCAGGGTAGGACATCTTTATGATTCAGCGACGTCCCGGGAGAGCGATGGTGATGACGGGCCCCCGTGGGGTCGGCGGTGGTGGAGGAATACTTTGCCCATCTCATTAGCCCTGCCTCATTTCATTATGTTAACACCATGCTTGTAGTTTCCTTGGGTAGCTGGTGGAGTCGCACCACAGCGTCTTAACCTTGTGATTGTAGTATAACTGGAATGAGATGGTCCATTAAAATTCCCTGTCTCCAGTCAGAGGACTGTTTAAGAAGTCTATTCGCTGTGTTAATTACAAACATGCAACCTGAGAATTAACATGCATGAGGATTTGGTTTTTATTGAATCATTAGGGAAAGTATTATTCTTTTTTTTCTAGTTTAAACCGTTAAGGGAAAGTTAATTTGGAAGCAGCCTTAAGGCATTTGGATGAAACTATTGCTTGGATTTCACCTCATAGCTGGATCAGTGTCCCTGTAAATATGATGCAACAGGCGAGACATCACAAACCAACTTTTTTTTTATGTGTTTAACTTTATTATTTCTATAATTGAAGGTGTGAAAGCCTTGAAAGGATTTGGGAATGAATCAGCCCTTGAAAACGTTTTTTTTAAACTTTGCTGCAGGTCTGATTGCTAAGTCAGTTTCATAGATTTTATGTTAATAAAAAAATCAGCTCAAACTATAATGTAAATAACTGAAGTGTGTTATTTCTAAAATGTTATGTACAAAAAAACATTTTTTTAATACTGTTCCTGAGATTTGGAATGGAGCCTTTATACTGCTTTTAGTAAAAAGCGATGATCATCTTTACTAAATAATTGACCCATTGTTGACATTTAAACTTTTTTCTAGGCTATACAGTCTGGTTTCAGAAAATAACAGCACTGTTTCTGCATTAGCTTGTTTTACTTTGTGGAAGCCTTGGAAACCAAAGAACTGGGGCCATAAGGCATCTGGTATATTTCTCCACCTCTGATGACAATTGTCTACGATTAGGGAAACTTTATTGGGATTTTTTTAAGCACAACCAAAACTTAATAAACAGAATTTCTGCTATAATGATCCAAATATTTACAAACAAATTACAAAAGGGATATGAAGCGTAATGGAACTACAGAGCTTTAAACCCAAGGTCATTGAAGAAAGAATCACTGGATTGAGATGCATCTTCTTAACTCTTTATTGGGATTTTTTTCTATTTTAGTTTCATCTTGCCAGGATAATTTGAGTTTAACAATTTTCATCAAGTTGTTATTTTGTGTGCATACTACTTGCATGTAAAACAGGTCACTCTTGAAAATACGACTTCATGTCCCAATAAATGCAAACGTAAATGTAAAATAAAAAAGTTTAATGTAAAATGTCATTTTAAACACGTTAACATTTGCATAACGGTAAAGTCTATAGTTGTTTTTTATTTTATTTTATTTTTTTTACAATTAAATCAAGAAAAAAAAATACAAGACAAAAATAAGATTTTAACATAATGTATGAATCAAGGCTTTGTGTCGCAAACTCTAAAAAAATAACTTAGTTGTTCTTAAGCTAATGTGCAAACAGAGTTTGCTGAATGCCTAAGGGCATCGTTTGTTTGGAAAACTACTTTGCAGTTTAACCTTTAACCTCCTGGATGCTGTCTTTAGATGTTGCTTAAATTTTTCTACATCATGCTTTGTCCTTATGATAGCATTTATTTTATATAGAGCACCAGTTCCTCCTGAAGCAAAACAGCCACATAGCACCATGCTGCCACCCCCGTGCTTCATATTATTTTGTTCCAATTGTCATCATGGCCACACAGTTCCACTCTAGCTTCATTATACAGCAGGACATGTTTCCAGAAATAAAGATCTTTGTCATTGTATATATTTGCAAACTGGAATCTGCATTTTTTTTTATGTTCTGGTTTGGAATCCCCCACACCAAGGACATTGACGGTGTCTTTCCAGATTTAGCCACCATCTTCACAAGGGGTTGGACTAGGGTTGATTTACACATTTCGAAACAAAACCCAGCTGATCTCTGAGACACAGAACCAGTCTCTTTCCTCAGAAGTATATTGATTCAACCTTATGTCCATTATATATATATATATATATATATATATATATATATATATATATATATATATATATATATATATATATATATATATATATATATATATACTAACTGGAATTCATCTACAGGTTGGCCTCAAAGCCAGGACTTTATCACCTAGGCTCTCCCTTATTTTCTAGAGATAATATTCATTCTGCATGTAAAACATTTAATTTGAAAACAGTAATAAATAAATAAAAATGTCTTTAGTTACTGGAACATTTGGCAAATAAATATCATTTTGGTAACTTTAACTGACATAAAACAAGAGTTTATTCTCATGAAACTTTAGGCTGTAAGAACACTTCTATGTGTGCCCAGTCCAAGTTTTAAATGCACAACATGTAAAAAATAAGATTTAAAAAAAAAAAAACAGTTTGGGTTTTAATGAAAACAAAAGCAAAAAAAAACAAAACATGAGATATTGCCGTTAAAATAAATTTTAATAGATAAAAAAAAAAAAAAAAACAGACCTAATTTTAAAAATGATTGCACAGCGAACCGAAAACCCCCCCAACAAAAACATCTTTAACCTTTTAAAACATTGTTGAAAAAAGTTTAAAATGGGGGGGCCTTTAAGGATGACATAAATTATCTTAAATTACTGGAACCACAGCTGAACACAGCGTGCTAAACCAAAGCTCGCAGAAACATGACGAGACAGAATGTAAAGTTACATGTTTGCATGCAAAACAACAATCTATAGGCAAAAGATAAAAGCAACCCTTCACAAAACAGACTGAATGTACTTGGTTGTAACCTTTCAAATCTCGTAATACGAACACAGCACAAGTTCAAAATGTAAAATGTTTTTGAGGTACTTTGACATTCAGCATTTGTTGTAGTAAATATTTTATTTCTGCTCAGAAGAGGAGCAACGTTAAGAATAAAAAAACATACTTGGCTTTGCGGTTTCTAATGACCCCGATTGATGCTGATGATCGTGAGGTAATCCACCGTTTCTGAGTGCGCCGGCAACAAAAGGTGAACAAAGTGTGTTTGAAATTCAAATCTCATGCTATGAATGTGCCAATTTAATTAAATTACCGCAGTGAGGTGCCTCATTTTTAATAACAAAGGTACAAATAAAACGTTTTACAGGTGAATGTAGCCCCAGGCATACCCGTAAACCCATATAAATGACTCTGTTTCTGAGTAAGGCACGCCGGTACGTCCAATCATAATAATAATAATAATAATAATAATAAAAAAGGTCTAAAATCGATGGTAAAACGCTGAAGCGGATTGAGTACTGGAGTTTCTGAGGATCTCCCTGTGACTTTGAGCTCATGGATACCATGTATAACAGGGCAGAAGAGAGTGAGCTCAGGCAGACACCCATTACACCCATTTTCTGGTGCTGCTGCGAAATTACTAGGATACTAGGAGGCTACAGCGTGTAATGTACAGCAGAACATTGAATTTACTACTTTGCAAATACGACAAAAACTGTGTGAACTTTTGATTTTCTCACAAAACTAAAACAAGCTCTAAAATCCATGACCAAACCTACCTGGCAGTCAAAGTTCGTATATTTGAGTATGGGATAGTTTACCTTTTGAAACGTCTGATATTACTTGGACACAGACTCTGCTGTGAATCCTGGGTGAGTGGAATAAAAGTCTCTATAAATATTTCCATTGGCTTTTACAGCATCTCCACGTAGTTTTCAGGGATCAGACCCCTCTTTCCATCCAGCTCCCCCTCCAGCCAGCCGGGCTCTCTCGACGGCGTCACTAGGGGAGAGGACAGATCGTCATAGTGGGAGGATGGAGAGGGAGGAACAGACATCAGACAACAGTCTCCGAGTGTTAGAGGTCTGGAATTAAAGGAGTCATACTGATTTCTCCTATTTTTTTTCATCAAAAAAACAATGCAGGAACTTTTCCTAGTGCTTAATATAAACAATACAACAATCTCTTTTCTCATATGAAACATTCCCTCCAGATCGCATGTGGAAAACTGCAAACTAGAATTTAAATGTTTTTTTTAATCATAAAGCCAATATTAAAGTGTGATTACTGTAGCACATAAACGCTACAAGACTTAAAAATACTAATCATTTAAATGATTTCATTGTTTTTAGTAAAAAAATTGGTGAATGACATTTTTAAAGAGGACCATCTATTGTTTTAATTTTCCATATTTATGGGACAAACTCATTCAGCTGTCCTTATTGTAAAAAAATCAATAATGGAAATCAAAGTTTTGTTGAACTCCCTTTTCTTTCAAAATAAAAGTAACTTCTTACATGTTTATGAAATCCTTTTCTTTTTTCTGAGGCTTTTGATAGATTTTATTTTGTGGCTACAGGGGGCTTATTAGTCTCTTTAGATTAAAAGGTTTGATGACGCGGTTTAGTGAACTTGGCTGCTTGAACTCAAAGATCATCTGTTTGTGTTTAAACAATACGTTTAAATATCATCCCTCGTTTTTCCTCTACAGATGTGACTAAAGCTCAATGAAAACTTTACTGTCCTCATCTTTCTCTAAAACTTCAGATCAGATTGAGAGCCTCAGATACCCCCTCCCCCTCCCAAATCCAATACCCCAGAGCAGGTTCTGAGTGAGCGACTGGAGTCGGAGAGAACACTTACCATTGCTGAATTTTGCGCCAACCTGGAAGGAGAGCTCTGACTCGTGCTCGGCCTCACATGGGTACACCGCCTTGGCTTTCCTGCAGGTGACACTGAAAAATGAAGGTAATCAGCAAGCTGGCGGAGCTTTGGGGAGGATTACCGTACTGTTCAATCTGGGCAGAGGGTCTGCCTGCTCATTCATGGGTTTGAAACAGCAAAAAATGGGCGTTTGCTGCAAAGATAGGCAACAAAAGTACATGGCTGCAGTGGTATACTCTTGTTTTGCCCCATCTGCTGCCCAGACAGACTGGGGAGCGAGTTTAAAGCACACCTACAAGCACGTACATATGCAAGCGCACACTGTGCGATGCGGTTGTTGCAGGTCTGGTACAGCGGGAACATCAAAACACGTTGCCGACAACCATCAAGGGAGATAATTAAAAACTGGCGGCGGGATCCTAAAGTGGGTTTATACACACAAATGAACGTCAAACAGACATCTCCCTCGACGGTGCTTAAGCTTTTCAAAGTGACATCCGTGAGTTTGGAAAGTGAATTTTAAATCAGTTTGATATGAAAGACTCTGGGAAGAAAAAAAAAGAAGAACATACTTAAAGTGCTGTAAAGTTTTTGACAAAAATAGGTATTTATGCTCTTTCCCTTGACAACACGTACAAACTGTCCCTGCAGAAATACTGTTTTGCAAAACATTGCAAACTATTATCTCAAAAGCCGGAAACATTATTATGTTAAGTCTTGGCGTCAACACAAGATGCCCTGATAAGTATTTCATACTCTTTGCACTGAGCAGCAATAACGCAGGATGGAAAAAAAAAGGTTTGCGGTCACAGAGTTGTCAATACAATAATGTTGAGCGGAGCCCTCATACGGTGATTTCTGGAAGAATGTAGAGCAGCTTTTTGCAGAAATGAGGACTCGCATTTACATGAAAATACCCTTAATGGAGCGGATGGAATTCTGCAGAATTTCACAGCGCTGAACATTATGTCAGATTACATTCTAAAGCAGGGATCCTTCAGAGATGCACCTTCTGTTATCTTTAATCAGACACGATTTGTGTATTTTTTTAATCTTTTGCTCCAGTTGCAGGCAAGGAAAAGTTGCATTTATAAAACTTATCTCCATATAATTGTAGAATTTGGGGGTCTTAAGGATTTAATTGCACAGTTGTAACTCCGGCTTGGAATGATTGTGGAACAAAAAGATTAAACTAATTGGAAAAGCCTTTTTGGTGGATTTTCTATCATCCCTACAAAGTATACATACTATTAATTGTTTAGTACCGTTATATATGTCTTAAGTAATGTTTCAGATTGTTTTATAAATTACCTTTTTTTGCACAGTGAAGCAAGAAGTTCCTGCTTTAAAATCTTAGCATGTGCTACCTATGAATGCGTGGGTTCTCTGTGTACTCCAGCTTCCTCCCACAGTCCATAAACATGACTTTTAGGTTAACTGATCTTTCTAAATTGTCCTTAGGAAACTTTCCAGCATGTACCCAGGAGATTGGCACCATTCTCCCTGCTTCCCTGTTGGGTTTAGACGGTAAATGTTCTGAATAAATTCAAACGGCAGTCATTATGCACCAAGTAGTTTTTCATGTTTGAAAGAAGAAAGCGAAATGTTGTCTGTAAAACACTCACACACACATATACATATATATATATATATATATATATATATATATATATA
>JAVLVB010001185.1:1418496-1469715 GCA_032876305.1 Orestias chungarensis
ATATATATATATATATATATATATATATATATATATATATATATATATATATATATATATATATATATATATATATATATATATATATATATATATATATATATATATATATATATATATATATATATATATATATATATATATATATATATATATATATATATATATATATATATATATATATATATATATATATGGCATTTAATGATTTAATAGAGGCCTGTTGAGTCTGAAACTGAGCTCTATTACATTATTCATTATTTCTGTAAGTGCTGCTAACCTTGAGGTGAATCTGCTGGCACGTCACTACTGGGACATCTGACCTCTTTTTTTATGGGCCTTTTAAGAAAGCATTTTAAGGTCGGACAAAAGTGGTTTTTTGATGTTCTAATGTGTTTTTTGAAAGCTTTAAAAAAAGATTACTCCAGTGTTGGGTCCCTGACTCGCCGAGAGACGTATTAAACAGCTGACTTGTATGACCGTAAGGTGGCTTTGCAGGTTAAGAGGGTGTCGAACAAGCTGCAGAAATTGAAAACAGAAAGAAGACTCAGAACTCATTTCAGATGACAGGAGGAAGACAGTGAGATATTTGTTTGTGAAATACAATGCAGATTTTTTGAATAGAGCAAACTTTATAATGTAGGAGCAGATTTTTGGACACTCTTTGTAGACTTACTGTGGTGAGGCTTCTTAAAAAGGGGACACAGTTTTAAATTTTTGATTCGTCGCCCTTTTTCTAGACTCTTCAGACTACAATTTGATTGGAAATGACCTGATATTCCTTCCAAAATTGATCCGTTGCAGTGTTTTTTTCCACTGAACTCATGTCGTTGGTAACCCTTTCACCTACACATCGTTTTTAACACACACAACACCTGCATGCTTCAGATGACGAACAGTTACCAGAATGTACGGTATTTTATTAGTAGCATCTGGGTGTTGCTTTTCCTAATTACATCCAGTTTAGGCAGCAGGATCTATTAACATGTAAAACTGAAGTAATTAAAACAGAGTTTTTGAAAGGCCGGCATCTTCTTTCTTAATTGAAGCCAAAACCACCATTCTTATTAATGTTGGTGTAAAAATGGTATTTGTCAATTTAAAAAAACTAAACAGGGGAAATGAACGGCTGTCCTTCTAATGTCCTGG
Source organism: Orestias chungarensis (assembly GCA_032876305.1). Classification (NCBI taxonomy): domain Eukaryota; kingdom Metazoa; phylum Chordata; class Actinopteri; order Cyprinodontiformes; family Cyprinodontidae; genus Orestias; species Orestias chungarensis. Next base: position 1,419,646 of record JAVLVB010001185.1, read on the forward strand.
AAAGTTCCAAAAGCTATCAGAGGTAAATTGATTTGGGCCAAAATTGTCTCCACAATTACAGCCAAGCCAAGGCCGAGGAAATTGGCTCCCCGACAGAAATAGCAACAAGATTTAGATTGCTTTTAATGATTTCAACAATAACAACAACCCCAAATATCATTAAACAGATTTTAGAATATCAAGGTAAAAAATACATGCAGGACGGTAAACAAAGTAAATCTATATATACCAACTGTGCAACATTCCAGATTTATCATCTCAACCTACTTCATCTGCTTTTCCCAAAGTCATTTATAAATATCCTTGTTGAACTTTGAGGACTAAACAACAAAAATCCCTTCTTTCACACAGATGGCCTCAATTCTACAGGGATTATCGATCATATTTTCACCATTTTAAACTTTAAACCAATAAAAACAAAAATTCTCCATAACCGTAAAATTTTGATCAACAACTTTAAACCTTAAATTATTGCTTTAGTTGGATAAATTATTCAATTTTTTCACATAGTATTGCTACAGCCGCAGTACAGCCACACTCAAGAGAACCCGACAAACTACACAATTACAAATTAAGCTTGTAGGAAGTTAGCGCAAATATTATTGTTGGTGATTATGCACAACTCTGATTCTTTTAGGCAAGGATTGAGGGGGTTTGTTAGTTCTTCTAAACGCACAAACTAAGCTCTCTCCTCTGTAGAGATTGGTTGAAGGATAGGAAATGTCACAGTGGTAACAGAATGACTTGCAGTAACAAGAAACATAAATCACACTAAATAGCTGACAAATAAAACCTGTATTGTAGAATTTGTTCTAATCTACATTATTGAAGCTGGGAGAAACCAGAAATGTACAAATGGTTTACTTCTGTAAACCATTTATAGAATATAATTTAATGCATTGAGAAATCAAATATAAAAAAAACATTTTATTTTATGCCATTATTGCATTTAACAAATCAATTTTGCAAAAGGCAGATTTTATATTTATTCATAGGATGGGTTCAAGACAACTGAACTACTGTGTTAAAGCCTTGTTGATCCTGGCATGGGGGTGAACAGGGATATCGATTGTCTTCACAATAAACGAAGAAGATTGTGGATTCCTCTCCCGTCTGTAGTCGAGAGCGGGATCAAGACTGCAGCCGACCTCCACCGGCTATTGCCATTGTGGGTGGGCAGGAAATCAGCTCAGATCCACAATCTTATAATCCACAGCTGTCCACCAGAGCGAGGTTCGGAGAACCGAAGGCAGGACAGACAGTGAGGGGGAAACAGTAGTAAAGTCTGAATATCCGATTTTTTGAGGCTAGGGGGAACAGAAAAAAAGTTGTGACTGAATTTGTGGAGGGGAAGAGAAATAAGGTGACTCATGCCAGTGAAGATAAATGAAGCCAGAGCTAAAAAACAAAACAAAAACTGTAATGCCTATGTTTGGGACGAGGCAGATTCTACAGAAAACCTCACAAAAAAATAAATAAATAGAAAAAGAAATTGCTGCCCTGGTGCTTCTCTGGTCAGATATCACATTTTTTTAGAACTCCCTACAAGTAATCCAGCAACTGCAATCCCTGCTCGTTTTGGCCGAGACAGACGCTGAATCCCCGGGTCCGACGCCAGCGAGGCGCTGTGCTAACAGGTCCCACCACGTCGCATGCTCAGATTTATGAGTGGGCAAAGCCAGGATGACACCCTGTGACATATGGCGCACGTCTTCATAAAAAGGCACAGTGGCCGCAGCTATAAGGGTAAACAAGATGAATATCTCTACGATGTCAATACGATTTACACGGCCAACGCACGGCCACCTGTCTTACAAACAAATAAGGCCTCAGATTTACGACCTCCTCCTGGCCACTCCTTCCGCCCTGCGACGTGATACCACGTATGTGGGGAAGCACAAAAACACCCATCCAAAAAAAAACAAACAACAAACAAGATGTACGCTTTAAAAAAAATATAGTCTTTTCTGGTTAGTCCTGCATCTCCTGAGATGTGCCCATCGCAGAGGTCACGGAGCAAATAAATCACTTGGTCCTGTCAAGTTAGAAGGTGGATTTGTAGTCTTTTTTTTTTGTTTAGCAGAGGGAGAGGGAACAATGAATGATAAAAAAAAAGTCTACTTCAAGGTCAGTCTGTAGACATGACACAGCAGAGAGTCTAACATCTGCAGTATAACCCAATAATTCATCTCTCGAATCAGCATTCAAGGCAAGTCCTGACCTGGAAATCAAGGACTTTGAGGGACCGGGGACCAAATGGGAAAGCTAGACAGACGTACGCAACGCCATGACAGTTGTATCGCACTTTTCACTTAACACAACGGATTATGATAGACTGCTAAACAATATTAGTTTGTACATAACTATGATCATTTGTTTCGGGCTCACATGATCTTGTCCTAGATAAATGATCAAAAGCTTTTTAGCTATTCTGAATTGAAATCCTTCACAAAACTCAACCCAAATCCCTGTTGATGTCTGTGTCTAATTTAAAAAGTATCCCTGCAAGTCACTTGGGTTCACTTTGTCTAGAAAGTTCACAAAATGTCTGTATGTTCAGAACTTATTATGTTTTTAATGCACAATGACAGTAACAGCAAAATGGAGACAGTATTGGTGGCTGCAGCAGTGTAATGTGACCTGTGCTGCCTTTCTCAGTTAAGTGTCAAGGTTATGGAGCAGGACAACACACTTTCTGTAACTTTCGTCCAGAACTGGACTGAAAAAGGTTGATCAACGAGTACATTTAAAACATAAAACAGTTAACCAGACAATTCAGCAAGCTAAAACATACTAAAGATAACACTGACCACATATTAGTTTATTAAAAAATGTGACTTTAGGTGTATTTTCGCCAATGGAAAGCCCTAAAACTAAGTAAAAAAAACAAGTTGGATGGAAAAAAAATATATCTTAGCCTTTTAAAGGTCTTTAGACATTTCCTGCAAGAAAGTCAAGGCAGAGCAAACTTGAAGGATTTTTAAAACTAGCTCGGTCACCAGAGTAAAAGGTAAGCAAGAAGTAATATTCTTTCACAAAAAATCATTCAGTTCCTACCTGAGAGAGTGTGTTCTTCAGCCAACAGTTAGGTAAATAGCGATTTTTCATGTGTAACAGACATCTTGGATCAGTGAACCATTATTATTCTCCCCCATATTTGCATACATTTGTAAAGTCAGCACTTATGGTGTGATATTATTACAGTTGTTACTTTGGACGCCCTCCGTTATTGACTGAGTAATTAAAACTCAGTTGCAGCATCCCTACAGAATGTGTCCAGAGCAAACGTGTTGGGTTATTTTAATTCATCCTCAAACACGGCCACAGATAATCACCAACATGGGTCATCGCAAAAAGCTGGAATTTTTTGTTTTGTCCAAAACAATTTGACCAAATACCGGTTGTATAGATTAAACAGATTATATGTCTTAACTGTATCTATTAACCTAACAGTAATTAAAGGTGGCCAAAGAGAACCCAGAAATTCACATGCATATAGCGGATGCTTTTGTCCAAAGCGACGTATAAAAGACGGTTAAACATTGAACTACAAGATAATTTATATTCAAACTAAACGCAGAGACCTCAGGCTGGGATTCACAACCAGGACCATTCATCCCTACCAACTGCACCACTGTGCGGTAACATGAATAAGACAAATACTTTGTATTTATAAGCGTATCAACCATAAATGTTAACAATAATTCATAAAAATGTGAACAATTACATTCTTTGATGCAAATGTAAAAAAAAAAAAACTAAATTGTATCTACCTTTTTTCAGTCAACACCCATTCACACAGTTAAAAGTCAAGATAAAAAAATAAATAAAAAAAGTTTATTTAGAAGTGTGTTACAGAAGTTGCTTGATCACTAAAGAGAAGCACCCACCGAGATTTGCTGCCTGAGCCGAGGCTGGTGCCGAGCATCGGTTGGTCTGCCTTCTCTGCAGGCATCTCTGAGGCGGAGGCTGTCGACGACTGGGACGAAACAGACTCGTTGCTGCCCATTGATGTTTCATCTGCGTTCAGGTTGGAACAATCTCCCACTGCTGGAAACCCCAAAATAGACAATAAGAACAGCTAATCTGCGTGTAATCAGCAAGTTTGTTAATAAAATGTTTGTATTGTTTGTTTGTATTCCGCATAGACTAACCCTATACAGCTCAGTGATAAAAGCCTTGTTTGATTAAGCAGCTGAATAATTAATCAACACAGGGGGAACAGTGTGTCATCAGGGGTTTGTAAACTAATCCTTTGTCAAAAGAAGCAAGACAACCAAGTTCACCGTGTTCCTGGTGAAAAAGTCAGAAGCGCGATCCAAACAGGCACTTGGGAGAACAAATGTACTCGATACAGTTTTTTATTAATAAACTAAAGTTTAAAATAATTTTTTTTTATTAATTAAAGTACAAAGTGACTTAAAACAAGTGAACAGGTTTATTTTTTGTGATAATTTTATTAAAAAAACTTCAACAATGTTTAATGCCACCGCATAAAGCCTAAAACCAAACTTCTAAGCTGACCGAAAATTAAATCACTGACAATTACATTTTAGTTCCATTTTTGATACAATCCTCCTTAGCTTCCCGCCTAATGGACTTACCATCTTATAGTGGTGAACAGTTTTGAATGTCAAAGCTATTTTCCAGGGACTTTAAGCCACTTGCAGGATCCCCAATGGCAAACAACGGATGAACAGCACGAAGCAGATCCTTTATGAAGAGCAATAAAAATGGATTCGTCATCCTCTCGTCTTTTAGCCAGTCCCATTTTCGATGGGATTACAATTTGTGGGATCAGACTTTACTGCCAAAGGCAGAGACCTGGGAGGTGTGAGCCTTGGGCACAGAAGCTGGCTTTGGTGTGGAAGGAGTCTGAACTGGTGTGTGAGGTTGAGAGGTTCCATATAAAGAAAGTTAGACTCTCTGCCCTGGCTCTCCTTGAGAGGAGCTGTAAAGCCCTCCACTCTGGAGTTGCCTGCTGCGAGCTGCCGAGCAGGAGTGGGGACACTCATTTTCTCAATTTCTGTGCGTTTATGTTGGGGTTTACCCCGGTAATTGAGAGAGTAGCCTTCCTTCACCTATGTGCGAAGAGTCAGGGTTAGCAACATGTCATGTGGACATCAACGATGTTTGCCTGGGTTGGCTGACTGGTATGGTTCCACCTATTCAAAAAAGGAAGACCACAATGTGTGTTCCAACAACAGGACGCAGACTCCTAATCCCCCCTGGTAAGGTCAGTTCAGACGTAATGGAGAGGAGGGTCTGCTGAATAATTGAGCACAGTGCGTTTTTGTTTGTCCTGGCCATTGAAAACTGGACCAGCTTTATAACGTCAACAGGATCCTAGAGGGGGCTCGGGAGTTCACCCAACCAGTTTTACATGTGTTTTGTTAAGTTGGAGAAGGTACTTGACTGCATCCCTGGAGGTTTCTGGTGGTGGGTACTTCCAGAGTTTGGGTTTCGATGCCCCTTGATACGAGCTGTTAGGTCCCCGAGTGACCCATGTCAGAGGTTCGTATGCATTAATGGCTGTAAGTTGATTTAGTTTGCATCCGCCAATGATGCTGTTTGTCGATGATCCTGTTCATAACCCTCGTGGACAGAATTTCTACAAGCAACAAAGTTGTTGAGGGGATGCGTCGTTGTGGAAAATGTATTATTTGAGATGACCACTTTGGACCACTCGGATACAATCTGATTCTTCATAGCCCGGTGAAAAGGCTTTTGTTGTTTTGTTCTGCCATACGGTTCAGGATTTTAGTCCATGTTAAGTCTATTGATGCTCCTGCTTTTGAAGCTTATACTCCAATGGCATTACAGGCCTTATAAGAACCGTCTACTAAACCTTTTACAACATAAAAATTAAGTAAGAATGACTTTTTAATGGTTTTATTATCATGTTTTGATTGTAGTGGCATTCAAATTTATTTCCCCTCTATTGTAATGAAACAGCCAGTAAACATCCTAAACATATTCTAATAATGTAATTTGTGAAAAAAGGGTATAGTTTTTTCATATATTAACGTTATGGATCTTTTTATGCACTTTAAAAAAAAAAAAAATGTTAAGTTTATATCTGAGTTTAAAAACCTATTCTATTTTTAAATGTTCATCTGTTTACATTTCTATAGTTCAGAATAGTTGCACTCACTAGTAACTAATATGTGGAACTAACTTCAGCAGTAATAGAAAGACAACACACTTTTTGATAATCCACCGCAGTAGAAAATATTTACCTTACCTGTTCAAAAATGTATCATCTACCGTGAGGCTTTCTAACACAAACGGTAAACTAAATGCACTTGTCCACACTTGGTGTGCATCCGCACTAGCATAATTGCAGTAGCAACCATCAGCATGGATCAGTCTTCACCCTTTTCTATAGCTTTGCATTTGATGTGGACCTCATTCAGTTGTACCCACATAAAAAAAACCACAATGGTTAAAAAAGGATTACGCCTTCCATCTCCTGATATTAAAATAAGCCACAGTAAAGCTGGTGCAAAGAAGACAAACAGAGGCAATGTGGTAAGGAGATTTAGACTCCCTTGGTGTTGTAGACGAGGGGGAAGGGGAGGGGGTCCTCGACTGACCGTGGATCAGGAATTGCACAAGCTAGATTTTGGGACAGCAGGCCGGGCGATCTGCTTTCCTTACGCGAACCCGTGGGGGCTTCTTATGATTTCTTATTCCAATAAACTGCAGAGGAAAACATTAGCACACAAGGGCACATAAAGGCCACAGAGGAAATTACGTCAACAGAGTTTAAGCAGACGAGAGGTGGCAGTTAGCGTGTCGTATGTAGATAGCCTTTTATTTGTAGTAGGCACTCCTTAAATGACTGAATGAATGATTTCAAAGATTTCAGGGAGCGAGTGGGAAATGTACGCTGCCTTGATGTAAAATGTTATTTTTCTCGTTTTTCACATGACCGTTATATAACAGAGCAATTGGGACATTGTAGATATATATATATATTTTTAATGCTAAAAAAAAATATGTAACCAAAAAAAAAATCTGGTCTTTAAGATAATTTCACATACAACAAAACACTTGAACGTTCTTTTATACTAAAAAGTCGTACTTTTGCGATTTGCTACGTGTTACACGGTCACCATCTAACTAATGTTGTTCCGGGGCCAGTATCTGGCAACAAGATGTCAGAAGCAACTTATTTAGTTCCTACATTGATTAGACTTGTTTCTTTGGCACATAACATAGATCCTTGATTAGACCTGTGGGAAATTAAGAGGCTAAATTACCAGATTAAAGTTGTGCTCTACATATTATTTCTTTGCAGCTTGTCGTAAGGAGCATTATCCTCCTACGTTGTTCTGATCTGACGTTTAGGATAACATTCTTGGTTTGTTTGGGGGTGAACAGGGTTGAGCATGGACTGACTTAGAGATCTCCGGTTATGTGACAAACTATGATGCAAAGTTCAATACGTCAGCCACCACCAGTTCATCTCTGGACCTAGAGACTGACCACCGACCAGGAAAGCTGCAGTTTTGGAGACGACCTGACTAATTCTTCAGATTTAATATGCTCGGAAAAACATGAACTCTGAGAAGAAGAAAAAAACTTGCTGCATCATTTATTAAATCTACTAATAGGTGCCACAATGAAGAGATAACCAAAATGACTCCCTCCCACTGTAAGTAGTGCTAATGTTACACCTGATTGAGGAGTGGTGTATTCTACATGTAAGCATACGTCTTTATACTTTACACTTCCTCTTTTTCTATCCGTCTGCAGCTGGATACATATGAGACTTCTGCAGTGCCTCTCAGGACCTCTTACCATTCTGAATGTCAAGGACTTGCGGATTGTAGACGGCTAAAGGACGATTCGGTCGATTCAGTTTCTTGGACTGCCTTGTGGGAGCAGATAACACTGAGCCACCGGGTGTCAGAGGGCTCAACTCTGGAGAATCTGTGAAGATCTGCAAGGCACAAACAGGTAAGTCTCTAACCAAACTACATGCATTGCACAAAAGCTGTATTAGCAGCCGCACATCCTCAACCGACCTCACAAGTTTGAAAACTCAAGTCTTTCTGTTATGTTAGATGGAAAAAAGTATTGCACTTCTCAGAGAAAGTTTTGCAGTATATCGACTGAACAAAAAATAAAAAAAAAATAAACCGCTCTAAAGATTTTATTTCTCTCTCAAAAAAAAAACAAGAGCAGCTCCACACCAACCATAAATCACACCCTATGCAAAAATCTGGGATTAAGCTGAGGTGACTTTTCCATCAGAGAAATTGAGCCACTCTCCAAAAGTGCGAGAAATAAAATAAACACGCTTTTGGACTTGAGAAGCCTTTGGCCAAGTGGTGCAGCCTGTTTACACTAGACCATGTTTACATATAAACGTTAGATGTGGAGTTGAAAGAGAATAGGGCTACAGAGGAGAGGAAGTCTCAGCAGAGCCTCGGAAAGGATCACAGACGAGGGGGTTGGTGGGTGGGTGGGGATGTGGAAGGGAGGGGGGGAGAGAGAGACAGAGAGAGAGAGAGAGAGAAAGTGAGAGAGTGTGAACAAGAAAGACACAGAGAAGGGGAGAGCATGAGAGAGAAAGTTTGCAGAAAGGAGGAAGATAGGGAAAAAAAGTGAGAAATCTGATATGGCTGAGAGTTTCTGCTGCCTGACTCTGCAGATGGAGGTGAATGTAAAACAGAGCCTAGTGTTGGTATCTGGGGGTATCAACAGTCTGGAGTGGGACTCAGCTGTGAGGAAAGTTCTGTCTGTCTGCTCAGCTTTTCCCCTGCTCTAACATGCTGTACTTTCCAAAATGCTCCTGCTGCATTCTAACACTACATCTTTTATCACCAGACTGGTGTTGGGCACACTGGGTAGATTCAGAGTTGGGTTGTGTATACATACGCAGGGCTGCTGCTTTTTTTTGCTTTAGCACATTTATAGTCCCCGCTGGTTTTCAGCTGCCTACTGTAGTGCTCACAATCTCAGATTTGTGAGCTTGAGTAAAAATATTATTCACGACACTAAATGTCTTCAATTTAATGAAGCTGGAGAAAAAACTTTTTGGTCTCATCTGATTCAGTTTGGGGTAAAATGCTGCTCCTAACAGATTACAGACATAATCTTAGATCCCTTTCTGCTTCTCCAAAAAAACATCATGTTTTAAGGATTAAAACAGATTATTGTCTTTCTTGGGGAAACAAAATGCCATAAAGTACAATTTCTACCTCATAATGACTAGCATGATTGCATTCAGACAGATTAAGAATTTCCCCAATTGTTAAAAATTCCCACAATTAGGTGATAATCAAACTGGAGAACTATCAGACTCTAAATATAAAACCAGGTTTAAGAACCTAGGGTTCCCCCTATTGGCCAGATTGAAACGTTTTTCAAATTCAAGGACTTAACTTGGTACCTTTCTTACTTTTCTTAGGCTTGGTTGTGCAAGGAGTTCTCCTATGTGATCATTTTCATTCAGGTTTGCACAGAAATACATGCATTTGAATATTCACAAAGCAAACTACACTATATATGTATATTTGCTATATATGTATGTATATATTAATAAAAGATAGGATTGTGATATAAGCTGGGACTCCCTGCTGGTGCTCCATATAAGTGACAAATAAGTGTTTTTTTTACCCTGCCACCGGAAAGAGCTCAAGTGAAGAAGAAAACAATCCTGATAAAAATAATACAAGACATGAAAACGTATCGTTGCTTTGCCTGCACCTTCATTATCCTTCAGTATGAAGTAAATGATATGCCACCAAGGGTGGTAAACCATAGCAGCTTTCTGTTTGTCACTTGATATTTCCGCATTTTTTAATTATCTTGAGTTTCAGAGGACACGTTGCCTTCAATAAAAATTGCTGTGGATGCCAAGTCGTAACAATATTACGAAGACGATTTTACACTGCCAGAATGAATCGAAGTCTCGCAGTAGCTTTGTACAGTGGGGGATACGGTTATCTGATCTCCTGCTGATTTAGTAGGTTTCCTCATTAGAATTAAATGAACACCCTAATTTTTATCGCTCGTTTATTCTAAAACATAAACTTAAGGGAATGTTTTTACATCACTGAGATTAACAAGCGTTTTATCTCTTTTTTTGATCCATCCATAATTCCGGCTGCCAGATTGATTATGCTCCCTTGTAGCAAACAGATTACAATCAGTTTACCTAAGCAAATCTTCCAATCTAATATGACTGAAAGTGATGTAACTGAAAATCAAGTGGTGACTGGAACAGGTAGGATTTTCAGCTTGATTGGCCCTGAGTGGTGAGGGCACATTGAAGCGACCTCACATGGAAAAATTTATATTTTCATTTTAAAATTTGATGCGTTTTGGTCACTGCGGGAACTACTCTACAAAAAAAAAAAAAAGAAGGAAAATCCATATTCAGCTCGTTACCTTTTCATGGTGTTCAATGAGGATTTCCAAAACAATGTTTTGGAACTTGAGATCCATGATGGCGGCGACGGTCTCCTCCTGCGGCCTCATTAGCGTGGGACCAAACACAACGCCCAGGTTGGCAACGGTCATCAGATTCTGTTTGCTGTGAGCTGCAACACTGAAGGGTAAAAAGGAATCCTAAATATTTTAACCTATGACACATAATTTAAGTTGTAGTTTATTACTGCATAATAAAAGTTAACTATTGCAGCTTTGAGAGAGAGAGCAGAAAAATAAAATAAATCAAACCTTCTAAAAGGAAGTTAAAGGCAAGTGTCAGGGTCTTCTCTACTAACTGACTAGAGTAAACGTCTGGTCAGCTCTTACCAAGGCAAGCCACTTTCATGCAAACTTGCTTGCATCAGTTTTAGATTTGATCCCAATAGAATCACACACAATTTCAAGGGGGACATTTAAGTGATATAAAAAGACCTTTTTTATAACTGCAAAGCAAAAGGACAACAATACTTTTCCTTGTTTTTTTATCTTTTACAATTAAAATGTGTGACAAATGAAAAGGTATTTGTACAATTAAAGTGTGGTGTGCAGTTTTATTTTACCTTCGCATTAGGAGACTAAAGGTTTTGTCTGTACATTTTTTCAAATGACCTCAGATTCATTCGGCTTGGATACAACGTATCTGTAAACAGTAAATTTCAAGTCTTCCCACAGACTCTCAAATACATTTGGAGGATTTGAAAACATTCCAGGATTCATCTGTATAATTTTCGTCCATCCTTCATTAAATCTGAGCAGCCTCTCCATCTCCAATCCCAGCAACAAAGCATAATGCTGCCCCCAACATGTTTGATTAGGGCGAGGAGCATTAAGGGTTATGTGCAAGGTTAGTTTTACCACCATATATGAGATTTTGCACGGTTGCCAAACGTTAAATTATGGCCTCACATGACCAGAGAACCACCTTCCAAATTTTTCTTGTATTTGATGTCAGTCAAATACAATATATGTGGGCAACCTAGATGGGTCAGCATGTAGAGGGAACTCTTTGGACTTTTTGCTAGCAATGGTGAAGTTTTTACAACTGCTGTAGGCCAGATTTGTTGAGTACTTGACTACTAGTGGAAAGATACAACCTGAGCTGCAAATCTGTTTAACTACTCCCCAAGCTGTTTGTTCACTAGTGTTCTTTAATAAACTGGTTAAACTGCTATTACACTACAGTTGGTGGGCCATTTCTGAAATAAGTAATTGCTGTGTTTACAGATAGACAGATAGAGTAAAGGTAAATTAATGAAATGGTACAAAACACTTCAAACAATTTACAATTAATTTACTGTTCAATTTGTGCACTACTTTGTGTTTGTTACACCAGTTTCTATTTTGACGTGATGAAAGTGTGTTGTTGTAACTTAAAAAAGGTGAAATCTGAAAAAGGTATAAATACTTTATATAAAAAAAAAGGAACGTGTCAAACCTCAGTTTCAAATTAGAACATCCAGGTGGTCACATGACAGGAGAAAATCCTAATTTTAAATTATCTGCACCTGTGAAAAGATTTCCTGCTCAAAATAAGACGTGTTTCACAGCTATAGAGAGACAGTTTAAATAGCTTTAAAGGGCGCCTTTGAAGACAAAAACATTGGTGACACTCACATTTATAACATAGCTGTAACAATTTCAGATACAAGTGTGCAATTCTGGCTTTGCTTCTTCCCCTGCAGGACATGCACGCATGCCAACTTCAGAAAAATATTCAAGTCTCCAGTCTGGAGAATTTCACGCTGGATAATCCAAATTCAATTTCAATAGAGCTGCTCTATTTTTTTAATTATTTTTTTTTAAACCAGAGCTGGATTCTGCAGCAGGTTTGAATGAAATAAGATTCACCAGACTACTGCCTCGGGGAAGAGGGATTATTTACTTATCTTCAATTTGCTCATATTTAGTTTATAAAAAGCTTGCTGAGGTAAGACCTTGTAATGTTGGCGAACAATATTTGCTAAATCTTTCCTTTTATCGAAACACAAAATAGGTGATTCATGCTAGAACGCCATCCAGGGGTGAAAATAATGCTCCTGATTAAAAAACAATATTTTTTTAAAGGATTTGACTTTGCCACCCTTCTTGGGCAAAAATTGGGCTTTAAAAAACCACAAGACAAGGGTATAATAATCCTTCTTAGACAACTTTCATGAAAATTACCCAAGAAAAAGCACAAAAAAAAAGTCAAATTTGTTAGCAAGCAGTGAGTAGACATGGAAGAGATGGAGTGACAGCAGGGAAGGGGGAGTGAAGAGAGTGGGAGTGAGGGAGATGGAGAGAAAAAGCATGTGGAGTGAGAACAAGGAGACAGACATGACGAGCGGAGAGGGAGAACTGAGAGCGAAGAGGCGGAGATTGGGTGAACTATGACCACTCACTTGGCCAGATGCTTCATGAGCAGCCCGAGGACGTGTCGATTCCTCTCCGGTAGTTTGTGGACAAGGCAGTGGACGGCTTGAATGCGAGACTCGGGACTGCCGCCCTCTATTCAAACACAAAAACAACAAAAAAAAACAGCCTAGCACTCAGTTTTCACTACAAGGATATCTGTGCAATCTTAAAGTGGCAAAGAGCCAGAGCTGCTCAGATTAAATCTTACACTTTAAACAGGCGATTCATTACTGAATACTACTGATATGAGCAGAATGGAAACAGATGTCAAACTAAAGTTAAAAGCTAACTTTTATTACTTAGGAAAATCCCCAAATATTACAAGTAGAGACCCCTTTCCTGTTGAAGTACAGAGCTGTGATGAGTTGAAATTTCTCTGAATTTGGCAGCAGAATCCACATTGCTGGCAGGGGTAGGCAGCTCTGCGCTGCTGTCGCTATCGCGTTAAAAAAGGTTTAGTTAAAACCTCAGAGATCATGTCTTTAACATTTCCTCACATGTGAGTATCTGAACACCCACGCAGCAGCAGGAGCAGCAGCACACAAACACTCACAAATATAACACAAATATCATTACTATGGGAACGACAAGGATTTAAACATGGGTAGAAAAAAAAAGGCTTCTTATGGATGCTGTCATCCATAAAAAAAAAAAAAAAAAAAAATATCCTCGTTGCTAATCCATTTTTCCTCCTCTCGTTATAAGGGCATTGCGAGCTCCTGATAAAAACATCAATCTGATCCAATTACAGCACTTGTTGTAATAAGACTCAAGCTTGGCTCGGTTTGAAGGCAATTCATGCAAAAATTATGTTATGTGGGTGGGAAAAAAAAGTTACATTTTTCTTTAAAACAACTGAGGGTTACTGGACAAGTTTGATCTGAAGTTGTTGAAAGGTATGCTGTCCAATATGAAAATAATGTCTATTGGCAGTAATAGATCTAGGAAAATGTCCTTAACTTCAAGTTTAAGGGTGAATTATAATACTTTATCACTTAACATTCCTGAAATAAATCATGATCACATGCGATATCTAACTTTCATATCTGATAGAAATAGCTCCTTAAGGATTTGCTGTGGTCAGTGAATAGTGAATAGTAAAAAAAGTTATTTACAGGAAAAACTTCAAAGCGAGTTAAATAAGATTGAATTTTTTTTTTTCCCACTTCACTATATTTCAAAACTTTTAACATTGACAACATATTGTAAAAACGAAAAAAAACAAAAATGTACAAAACTTTTTTTAAATGAAGAAATTCTTTTTTTATCATGTACTCAAATTTATCAGTGACATCATTTGCACAAGATATGAAAGATATGTAGAAATATTTCAACGATAAAATGAGTACTAACAAAAACTAATCGGCATGTCTTTTCCAATCCAATTAAAAGGCGGAATATGAAAAATTAACCGGCGCAATAAACTGATTAAATGCCTTTGTCCTAACATGGCTAATACTTTGCTAATGGACGTTTTGATTCAGATCAAGTAATGGGTGTTGTTCGATACAGATTTTTCTGCAAATATCTTATCTTGGGGATATTTGTCCACCTTGCAAAACTTTATAAAATCTCATTGGAAAGACGTAATGTGACCACCACATGTATTATGTGAACGTAGGTGTTGTCTAGGTAAGTGATTCTAAAGGGTAAATCTTCTTATGTAAACCTTAATGCACCTCAGTTATTGCATTATTGCATTTTTATATATGATTCACCCCAACAACACTATTTTTCGGTAAAATTTTAAATATTTCCAAAAAAATTTTTTTTTAGAATTGCCTTTTTGCCACTTTGAGAGCCACTGTATAATCTCCTGATCAGATTTAGTCTTCATCAGAATAATAAAAATGGCATGCTGAAACTTACTTGCTGGGCTGATGAACTCCTTATAAAGTCCATAGGTCATCAGTGGCTCAGGTAGACTCCTTTCATTGGGAGAATGAGGAAGGAGGTGGAGGTTGGAGGGATGGGAGGGTTGGGGTGGGGTGGAGAAAGGAAGAAAAAATGAGCAGAGGGGACAGAAATAGCTGGTACATTGTTTTATAGTGGCTGCACATAGCAGTGATTAATGCGACTAAGCCATGGGATGGAATTACAAGCTGCATGACTTGATATAACCAAGTTCATCTGAAGGTACATTCACATTGCAGCTGGATCACTGCCAAACATATTAGGCTGAGGAGAAAACTGAGGCAGCTGACTGGCTTTACTCCATCTGGTGAACCAATACAGGTAAAATTAAAGTTCAGGCAACATTCAATACCATTACATATTAACAATTTTCTACCAAAATTCACATAAAAATAAAAAAAAGAATTCTGTAAGAGACTTAAAAATACTCGTTTGACAAGAGTTGACTTGAGCAGAAAGGTAAGTTCAAATTAATTAGTAGAGTTTAGTTAAACCTTTTCTAAAATATAACAAGTTTTTAAGAGAAAAATATGTTTTAATAATATGCCATGAATTTGTATTTTACTTTTAAGTTAAAAAATTACACATCTCAATAAGAGGTCATCGTCAGCACCAAGCTAAAGTATGGAACTGACCGGAGAACAACAGTAAAAAAAGCAACTCAAGTGAATTTATCTTGCTATAAAAATGATTTGCAGCTTCAGAACAGTGTTTATTTAGCTGAAGCCAGTCAGAAGTTCACTAACTGAGCCAAACCTGCAAGGCATGCACCCATGCACGGCCGGCCTATTAACATAAGCTTAGACTAAAATAAATAGAAGAAAAATGTCTCCATACTAGTAGAAAAAAACATTTATTCTCAAAGCGAAACGTTGTTTATTATTTTTTACATTTCCTCAACAAATGAGACTTTAATATTAGCTTCTTCGCATCCTTCAAGAACAGACAAAACTGCCTAAGCTTGTTGATACCTGAGCGTTAATGCTGTGCTTAAACTTACAGAACGTGTGCTCAATCTGTGGGGTCACCCATGTGAGCTTGCAAGCAATTCAAAATACTAGGTAATATCTTTTTAATATTACTATCATCCAAAAACATATATTGAAAAAAAATGCATTTACATCTACAGTTCCATCTACATTTTCTCGGTAAACTAGAAGATTGCAGTACAGATGCCCTTTGAAAATTATAGTATCATTTCCACCTTTGAATGTCATTTAGTGAGTTTTATTTTGTACATCTGCAAAACATGTCAAGTTTTGACCTATGACCTATGATTACTTTAGGTTAGACATTACTGATATAGATTATTAGCTTTAACTTTAGGATATCCTTACCTCTATAGAAAAGAGAGAGTAAGGTGACACCAAGGCAAAACGTACCAAACAAAGTACCTAAAAAGGAAGTTTTATTATGATGGCCTTCATTTCGATCTGCTTAAACATATTTAATTTTCATAATTTATGATGCAAGATAACGGGAACAGGGAACCAAGCTCTTGACCTAGGTGGTTTATTCTAGTAACAGGGATTATCGTTTCGGCCTAATAAAGTAGTTTCTTAAGGGTGCAACAAGTGCAGGTAAAATAAAAACCTGATGAACTTTTAGGCTAAAGAAGAAATTCAAGTGTGGCAACGTGAGGTGAGGAATAAGGTAGTAATTAAAGCTTAAAATGAGCGCAAACGTCACAGTAGCATATAGAGACATAATGAGGACAAGACTCCTAACTCAGACTAATCCCTGTAATACGTAAAAGGTAACAGGAATGAAATATTCTACATGCCAAGCAGCAAAAAAAAAAAAAAAAACACTGGAGAAGATTCAACTTCAGAAATTGTTCAGGCATATGTTAATGTTAAATCAGATTTTATTGGCCAGGTACATACAGGACATACTAGGAATTTGTTTTGGTGTAATTACACTGAGGCAGCCATTTGCGGCGCCAGACTGGTGTAATCACACCGAGGCAGCCATTTGCGGCGCCAGGTAGGCAGTAGCGGAAAGGGTCTTGCATAAGGACCCACACTGGATGCTGTGGTGTATTTTTGCACCACAGCATCCAGTATATAATATGTGTATATTGATGCATAATACGACTGAATCTTACCTTAGATAGAGCTTTAGCGCACTCGTTATTGTCTTAAGATCCCAGTCTTCACTGACTATTAGATCCACTTCATTAGTCTTCTCATCTACACAAACCAATAAGCAAAGATTTACTTTTACTTACCTGGGAAGCAGAAAAAAGGATTCTGCTCATATTTTATACAGTAGGTCGTGTTGGCCCATCTTGTTGCCGGCTCAGTGATTCCAAATACGTAAGATAAATACTAACATGTAATTAGTCATTTGAGGATAAAAGCATTGTTGGTAGCTCCGGGGACTACGCGTATCCCCAGTGGATGCAGAAAGAAGTTGCAGCTTTGTAGAGAGCGGCAAGTTATACCCTCATTATACATTTAATTAATCCCTCACTACTTCACTGACTCTAAGGAGACTTTAAAGGTGTGTGGTGCTGAAGTTTTAGTCGTACCTAAGAGAAACTCAGAAATTAGAGATGTGGAAGTGGAATTGGTCAGTGTTGAATGGAAAACATGCAGAGAAGCGTGAGTCGCACTGACATGTGGTGGTTAGTCTGATAGTAGTGTTTTATTATCATTATTATTATTATTATTATTATTTCATCTACACTCTGAATACAGGAAGGATTGTGGGTTTTTCTGGCTGCACTCTCTCCAAAAAATGACCTGTCTAATGTCAACTTCTGCAAGTAAATATTATAAGCCGAGCCTGTCCATGTTGAGGGATGATGGTCTGCACAGACTCTTCTGCCACGAATAGACCTGCCTGTTAAAGTTAGGGCAGGTATAAAAAACAACAACAACCAAAAAAACAGTAAGAGCAGCAATGCCAGATATAGTTCAGAAACAGTCCATAATGTTCTACCTTCTTTATCACTACTTATTACTTAATATGTTGGTACCATGTGATGACAACTACTTTAGTGATAGATTTAACCATAAAAATGTGTCAACACCATTAGAAGACATTTGATGAAAAAAAAAGAAGAAAACAAAAGATAATCAATCTAGTTTGACACTGATTCGTTAAAATTCTTATAACTCCCTTTTGGAAATAGTGCAAACAATAAATATAGCTGCCCTGGAACAGTCTGACAGAAACAATGATGCCATGCACTGGCGCCACTAGACCTTCTGACCACCAGATGAAGTAACTTTAAAGAGAATATATCGACAGAGCATCGTTTCAATAAACATCCCCTTATGACCAATCAGGCCGTCTTTTTCCTACACAATGTCACAAAGTTCCCATTGAGTGGGTAAATTTGCTGAAAATGTGTAATTCTATAAATGTAAAAAAAAAAATCAATTGTACATTTCTGACCTCTTAAATCTATCCCTGATAAAGTATTGATTGATTAAATTATGTCAGACCCAGTTTAGTATCCTGCACCTTTTGGTTGTATCTGTTTCAACAGAGACAGGTTAAAAACATTTAGACATCAAGTCTCCGTCGGCTGCGAAACGTCGCGTGATTGTAATGTTTGGACTTCCAGTTTTTTTATTGCAGGATAAAGCTTGATGCTTATTATACTTCATCTAATAAATCGAAAAATACTTTGGTATTATTTTGGTATCAAAATATATGTAGCACCATCTTGGCATTTGTGTTTATTCAAATGTTATATCTCGTAGTTGATCCCCATCTTTACTTTGTCTATAGACAAACACGAATGCTTATTACACCGATAGCACAGCTTACCAATGACTAACACTGACCAATAACGCCCACCCCCCTCTTTGTGTAACAAGAGCCTTCACGTTCATGAGTGCTGCAGCTCTTTACATAAATTATTTCCATTTTCAAAACAAAGACTTTTATAGAGCATGTGCGCCTGATATTTAAGGTGCTCACGAACAGAGTCCAAGGTGATGAAACGCCCCTATAGCCCCCCCATGGCCAACCACCTCAAAAATGGTGGTGAGACTTTTCTAATGCCCCCACCCCCAATAAAACTTTTTTTTATTTTTGAAGTTCAGGCCATGATTTCCAGGGTTAACTAACAAGATATAAAACTATTCTTCGTTTTAATTATCAAAATCAAATCAAA
The DNA here is from genome assembly GCA_032876305.1 of Orestias chungarensis. Taxonomy (NCBI): domain Eukaryota; kingdom Metazoa; phylum Chordata; class Actinopteri; order Cyprinodontiformes; family Cyprinodontidae; genus Orestias; species Orestias chungarensis. The sequence goes on from JAVLVB010001185.1 coordinate 1,438,532, forward strand.
TAAATCCCTAGCCTTTTTTTATTTTGCAACTGTTTTTTTATTTAGTTTTAAAACAAAAACCCAATTTAGTTTTTTTCTTGTTTTATTTTAAAAATGGAAAAACGGAAAAAACAAGGAGACAGATTTTTTACCCATTGTTCAAAAGTCTGCATTTAGATTGATTTAATCAGTAAAAGATGTGAAAGACTGAAACCAAGGCGTCTTTCACAGTTCCCTTCCCGTTAGATTATTGTCAGGGACTACTTTCTTTGTTAATTCTGCAATACGATGGGATAACTTATTTTTTCATTAATCCGTGCGTCCTTGCTGACAGGACTGTGGCCATATCTATGACTAAGAGATGACAGAACGCATGGTGGAAGAATCTAAAGTCTTTTTTCGTCGTCTAAATATTGTTTCACCCACTCAATGGGAACTGCTTCATGTATGCAAACTTTATTTACGTGTCTCTGGAGAAGATGGGCAAAAACATGAATTTTCCTTTTCCTCACAATAATCTGTGGAGCAATGAAATGTCAAGGCTGGGGCTCAAAACTTCCACCATTATCAGGCTGCAAAAGTTCTCAAAGTTTTGCAGCAAAGTGTTACAGCATGAATCTGCAGGTTGGCAGACTAGAAGGTTTGAGAGAGGAAGCTGAGACAGTCTGGCGGCTGCCTGAGTTCGTTGTCATTCTGAAAACAGAGCTGAAAGTGAGCCGGTGTCTGCCGAAGACAGCAGGAAACCACAGAGCCGAAAGAGAGCAACAGAAAGGACAGAAGACAAGGTAAGGAGTTGGTAGGAAGGGAATACAGACAAGTGAGAGGCATAAAGGCGATCGAGAAAGGCAACTGGCAGAATGAGCCTGCCAAAGGAACAGGCAATGCTGGCTCAGTGGTGTGTTAAAGAAGCAAAGCCCCCCAAAAAGCTCAAGAATACCAATAGGATGAACTGCGTTTGGGAAGGTGAGAAAGAGAGGCGGGGTTGTAATAAGTGTGTAAGGCAAACAATCACTTTGCAGCTTGTTGCATGTTAGGTAAGTAGTACAGATAAGCTTTGTCAGTCACCATCTTTTCTCATATCAACTTGAGTTGACATCAGTTACATTGGCAGAATAATTCAGGTTAGCTTCATGAAAACTAATTAAGATGTGATTAGAACCCCCTAAATATACATCTGCAGACTACAGTGATGAGAGATGTCTGATGTTACTCACCAATCATTAATAAGAGGAGTTTCTGGACTCTGGAGCTTACACCCCCAACTCTGTATAGACCTTGGTCGTTAATGCCTAATGAGCACAAAATAAAAGCAATGAAACATGAAGTAAAATGACGAAAAAAACAAACATTTCATACATGCACAATTATTAGGACATCATAACAAGTGCGGCAAAACAAACAGCGGACCAGAACACCAGACGTCTGAAACAGACGAATTACATAATTTGTACATCCACAACAGCGCCGGCTCAATTAATGTTCACAGATATGTGGAGAAAGCCTGCCTCCTTGTGAACAAATAAACTAACTACACACCCCACTGACCATTCATCCTAAAAGTGGTTCCTTTCATTTAATACATAAAATATGCGATTATTTAAATACACACATTGAATACATCTGCCTTAAATAAATGATTAGATATATGTTAAACTCACCTCTTGTTTCTATTGCAATTATCGAATTCTTCACAAAACTTAAACCCACATCATCCAGCTGGGCATCGACTAGGTAGGGTGAAAGTAAAGTTTAAAAAAACTTTTTTTTTTTAAGTATACTGTTGAATTCTTCAGAGCTGGTGCTGCTGGAAACTTACTTCCTCTTTCTTTAGACAGAGTGTCCCCGAAATAGTAACCAATCTGAGAGAAGTAATCACAAACAAACAATTTCTTAGAATACTTATACTATTATTAGTCAAAACATTACCTTGAAGCTAAAAAAAACTAAAAATTCTCTATGTCAGACACTAATGTCACAAAAAATTCAACTTAATCAGAAGCAAAATATTTGAAATATTGAAAAGTAGTTGCATATGTTGCACACTGCATGTATTCAGAACCTGTCTGGGTCCGGTGTTTGCGTGAATTATTACTTCAATGTGTTGTGGCATGGAGGTCAGCCACATCCGGCTGTCATCTCTGGTTCAAGTGTTTCAATAATCTGACTGCAACTGCATCCGATGTTCCCGAAACGTCTGTTGGCAATTCTTAAAATGCTGACTGTTGTGAGTCCTATTCAAACCACTGAATGGGATTTGTTTAATAAAACATCCATATTGGTGGTGTTCATGAGTTTTCCTTCCACTTCACCTTCCATTATTATATAGTGGGATAAAGCACCGGGAGCTGTAGCAGTTTCCACAATAATTGTGTAAACCAGAACATTTATTCTGTATTAATGTTATTTTTGTTAATTGTTCTTATTTAATAAAAACAATTTTAGTTGAAAAGATTTTTATAACCTGTAAGAAATGTTATTATCTAAACATAATAAATGCTTAAAATATTCCAGTCTGTGTGTAATGTGTCTCATACGCTATATGACTAACTTTAATTTAACAATTGATATACATTCTATTACCAGGCATCTTATATTTATGTTAAAATAGTCCCGGAAATTAATTTCAAAATTCATTGTTCTGTAAAAGTAAAATGTGGCAAGTGTGTGATGGAAATGATAACACCCTGAGGTTGACTCACAGGTTCCTTTCCGCCCATGGCGTGCATCCAAAGCTTGTGGTCATCCTCTGACAGGGCCTGCACAGTTAGCACCGTCCCGGGCCTGCGAGCGAGGCGTGCCACGTTAGCATTAGACAAAGCCTTGGGAATTACAGTACAGCATGAAACTGAGCTATTTAAGTGTCAGGATAAAACTTCCAGAGTGCTTAGCATTGTGCCTGCCAAAAAACTTACTTCCTGCCAAGGACACATTCCCCTTGAATTTGCTGTAACTACAAACATAAGCCTTCTCAGAATGGTTTATGACATCCATAATCACGCAAGACCAGATGGATATCAAATTATTCATGACAGCCAGAATGGATGTGTATGCTCAAATTTCCATTCTAAATAGGGGTTTTGCTCATCTATTAATACCCCAGAAATGAGCCAGGGCACAATTAACTTGTTTGATAGAATGGGTATCTGTTACAGCAGGGTGTGATAAATCCTGCCATTCTATAATGTGCAATCCAACACATATTGTAGGCATGTGGAATGGACCTGTTCATGAAAGGTGGCAAAAAGGTGATGTTTTTTTTCTATTCTATGACCTCTGGCAAGGTCAAATGGTTTTAACCTCTTGTGGCACTCAGGAAGCAAAACTGTGGAAACTGCTGCGAGAGCAGTTGTCACAAATGTGGTAAAAAGAGTAAAAAAACAGCAAGTTTCATTCATTAAAACCATTTCCAAAACAAGACAAACTGGCATCATACCTGTCTGTTATGTCCAGCTCCAGGCAGAATCTCCTGTCCAACACGTCTGTTGTTTTGCGGACGCACGATTTGAGCGTGATGGACTCTATCTCACCCTAAAACATGATTATTACTTAGACTTAGTTTTTTTTTTTTTTTTTTATGAAGAAAGAAAAACTGAAATGCTTCAGCAATAGCTTAGATTTATAAAAAATGTGTGCCTCTGCTTAATGTGATTACTCACAGTCTTTCCACCAGATCTGTGGTCGAAAGTCACCATGTGCAGGATCTTCTGCTCCTTGACAAAAGTGCAGTAGCGCTTGACCCAGCTTGAACCAAAGGGAGGTGGTCCTAAACAAACCGTACAGCACATGTGCCCAGGTGAGTTAAATGTTACATTTTGATCAAGCGGCATCCATGTTGGGGTTTATGGTTATGCAATATCTCAGGTAATAGGTGTTTTTTTGTTGTTGTAATGTTTACAGCAGCTATCAAAAAGTGCAACCTTTGATTATGACACATAGGGTCACGTCACGTGTTCCGTATAGTTTACATGGCAGGTCATCACAAACTGGAGAACAATTGGGAAGTGCATAAATATAATAAATATATATATAATTTTAAAAGTAGCCTAATTAGGCCATTGTTTGGATTGAAGTTGGCAAAAAAAATGTTGTTCTCTAGATGAACAAAGCTGGTACAAATATATTCGTAAAAAACATAAAACAAAACTATTGCTGTAACTGCACTAAAAACTTGGTTTAACAAGGTATTCGCTGACCACAGCAAAAGGGTTGATACACTTCTTAAACATACGTCTTTCCTGCACGTAGAGGTAACCTTCGAAGCTGATGGGGCTGGTCTGTCTGTGTTCTTGGGGAGTTTCTTTGATCCGCTTCATCAGCTCTTGCACCTCTGACCGCGTGCCCTCGAATCGAGTCCTTGTCTGTGCGGCAGAGGAAGCATATACACACTCCAGGAAGTGACAGAGGGACGACCTTCCTAACAGAAGGCCGGTACGTTTTAAAACAAGCATGGATTTTTTTCTGAATACCCAACAGACTCTTTAAAATATGCAACAAAAATTAAAACTACGATCATTACGAATAGAGAACAAAAACAGTAATGCTTTCTTTTTCTTTTTAAGAGAAAAGCACAGAAGGCAAAAATAAAAAATAAACTTAATATTACTTATTTTTCTTACATTCTGAATATTGAGCTGTAGCGCTTTTTTATAATGGTCAAAGTCCTTGGCGAGCTCATATCCCTGGTGATAAAAGGTGAATACACACTGAAAGAATGCCAGCATCTACAAAAAAATAAAATGAAAATGTGTTAACAAGTCGTCCTGCAACACAGTGACAAAACATGAAGGAAGAGTTAATTTTATTGGAGGATAGCAACTAATATCCATGAGAAAAATATAAACTGAGCTTTAAGATTCTCACGTTGGATAGATCAATAATATCCGATTTATTCTTCACCTGGTCAAGAAGCTTTTTTAAATTATTGTCAATTTTTCTCTCAGATTCTTTTTAAATATGTTTCTAACTAAAGCGCAACGGCAGAGATCATCTTTCCTGCATTACTTCGCTGTAATATAAGTAATTATTTCATTTGGTTTACTTCTTTTTTTTTACACATCACAGTTGTAATATGTTACATTTTTTTAATGAAGATTAAAACACTAATACAACCAACTAAAATCAACTCATGAGTATTGTGCTTAATTTTTACAAAAGCAACCATTTAAGATGTGTCCCTGGTGCAACACGCCTCAATCAAATGCCTAAATTCCTTCCTCAAATTGCAGTCCAGGTCTCCAGAGTGCTGCTAATGACCAGATTATTTGACTAAGGTCTGTTAAGTCAAAGAAACACCTACAATAAAGGTTACAGGAATTATATTTGCTGGTCTGCGAACGCAAAGCAGGAAACAGTATAAATCCCTCCACCAGGGATGTGTTTGAACCTGGTTTAAAATTGAATCAGGATATATTCTTGTGCTGCCATGACAATGACAGAAGTAATGATAAAGAATCACGAATCACAGCTATGCTAATCGCGGTTACACAAACACCGTTGTGCTTCTTTGTCCAGCCACTCACAGGTTCCACGCATATGTACTTCTTGCTCTCGTGGATCTCCTGCAGTTTGCACACATATTCGAGAGACTCCTCCTGAAAGTGCTGCCTCATGATTCCCACCTGGCTGTCTGCCTGGAGTGGTGGAGAACACACACCGTGATAATTACAGACATGTGGAGAAAAGCGAGAGAGACTCTCATACGTGTTTTTGCTTTGGGAAACCTAAAGTCTTCTTACTCCCCTCAAAGTGTAAGATTCAATTATTTTTCAACAAATCTACATGGGTTAAATGAACTGCTGTCATTAAACTTTACAGAAAAAAATTCTTCAAGTCTACTTTAGAACAGTGCAGGAAAAGCAGCAGCTTTGAATTTATTAAACAGAGACACAGATATACGTAAACAGACAGCTAACAGGACGGACAGGAGGATGTCAAAGGAAGCACGAATTAGGAAGAACGCTCAGTCAAGGACGGGACAGGCACCGGTAGTCAATGTCAAAGTGAACTTAACCGTTAAAAAGGGAAAAAAATGTCAGAAATAAATGGAGAAAAAAATATGCTTGTGGAAAACATCTTACATTAGCCACGAGAATAATCAAAAAAACGTATCAAATTTCCCTTTAATATCTACTCCTTTTTTACCTAAACGCCCCCAACCATCAGACAAACGCCCCAAACAAGCAACATATCGGAATAGAATGAACATTGATTTGTCTGCAGATGCAGTTAGAACCAGAACGGGTTAAATTTTTATGTGTTTGGAATTGTATGATCCAAGACAAACTACTTCATTCGTGTAACTGTGGGCGCTATGCAGCAACACAGGCAAAACAAAGCAATCATAATTCTTTTTAGTTAAAAATTCAATTGAACAATTATTCTCATTGTTGCAAAAATTATATTTCCGTGTTGTTCAGGATATTACAAACGAATAGCATAAAGAAAGAATGTATCCTCGTATGGATTAATATGCATGGTGTAAACCGTCTTAGCTCTGCTCTTGACGCTGCAGCAAATCAGTACCAAGGAAAATGAATGGTTCTCCCTGGATTGGCTGTTCAAGGCATCAGCCAACTGCATGCCAAGTAGCATTGCTCAGAGATAATTTAGATTTCCAAGCTGCATACCTTTATTTTAATATTTGGGATATGCCCTGCAGAAATATCTGGAAAATAGTTTGGAGTTCTACAGACAAAAAACGATGAACTGACTGAAGTATCACCGTTGAGCGATCCTGTAAACGTTCGCATCCTGGAGTCTATGACGTTGTCCCCACTAAGTAAGTTGAAATATTTTTTGCTGTGAATGAAGTGTTGATACAATTTACAACAACCTGATGTGACTGAACCACTGGGACTGCTTACACTGTGTGTGACATGTGTTGCTGTTGGGTAGCTTTGAATTTAGTGTCAGAGAGAACACAACAAGCAGCAGAAGTGATGTTCTTTATGTATTAAAGCAGGACTGCCCAACCATTCGATCGCGATCTACTGGTAGACCGCGGACTTATCCCAAGTCGACCGCGAGGTTATGACCTGTTATGACATGACAGGAAGTCAGTGTTGCCAACTTAGCGACTTTGACGCTATATTTACAGAGTATTCAGACCCTCTAAAATAAACAAAAAAACCCCCCCAAAAATTACAAAAGAAAAAAATAAAATAAAATATAATTTTCTAATTTTCTTCGGCCTTCTGCGCCGCTTCATTTCACCTTGCAATTTTTTTGGTAGTTTGTTCAAAGTAATGTTGCCGTGGAATTAAAATTGTTTAATAGAGCAAGAGAGGTGCCAATTTCACAAGGGAGGGGGGAATCAACCTTTAATTATTTATTTATTATCCATTAAATCGGCCATTGCAACCTCCTGGAGTTGTTGGGGGTCTTTTGGAAATGTGTACTTAAATCTGTGATTATGCCAAGCCTAATGTTTTAAGATGTTACAGTTTGAATTTTGAGAAAAACAAAGTCAGGCAAATGTCACTGTAGTGATGCTTAGCATGCTAACTAAGTTTGCATGAAAGAAAAAATTATTATAATTATGTCCTCTACAGAAGTTAAGCATTCATCCCAGGTCTTCGATCGAATCATATACAGCAACTTATTTTCCTTACTATAATAGGTATTTTTACTTCTGTTGAGGTTTTTCTACATTATAAAACACTACAGACATACTCCCATGTTAGGTAAGCAAATTTGGTCAGTAGCCTATATGCATCCAATGATGTGTTAGCAATCACGTTTCCCTCCAAATTTTATAATTATGAATTCCCTTGCTGCCTAAAGCTGCTTTAATAAAGTGAAAAACTCAGTGAAGTAATCAGTAATCGGTTCGGTACGAAAAGCTAGCCTCCTCCTCCCAGTGCCAGGTCTCCCACTAAGGTAGGAAGTGATTTCCTTTTTATTAAAACAGAGATCTACCGGTTTTTAATCTGGGTTATTTTTCTGTTTGGTTCCTATTAAGGTCAGTTATGGCTGTTGCTCATCATGCAGATTGGTGTGTGTGTGTGTGTGTGTGTGTGTGTGTATGTGTTTGTGTGAGAGAGGGCGGGTTTGTGATGTGATGTCAAATGTTTTTTTGACGCCAACAAAACGTGTTGTGAGGGTAGTTACTGCAGGCTGGAAACGATCTGTGGGGGTTTGAGATGTTGACACTGGACTGGTAGATCTCAGGAGGTTGGCTACTTGAAAAGTAGATCTTGGGACACAAAAGGTTGGGCACCCCTGTATTAAAGGTTTCTGCCAAGGGTAAATACCTCTTGTAGCTGAGGCTCCTTCTTCTTTGCCGACATATTTAAAAGCTTCTCCAAAGAGCTGTAGTACTTCTCCGTTTCTTTTTCATATCTTTTTCTTTCCGCCTTTCAAAAGAAAATACACCAAAAAAAAGCCTGATTACTTCAAAAAAAGCCAACATTTCTGGAGAATAAACGTGGTGTGCGTTTTAAATCACAAACTGTAGTCGGCGAACAATCTTAACGGGTCATTAACGTTCCAACAGATCCGCAAAAAAAAAGAAAAGAAAAAAAAGAAAAAAGTAAGGAAAAAGCAATGAATCATCATACGTTACCCTCGCAGGACCGAGCTGCTCCTTTCTGAACTTCTCAAGGGGCTTCATTAAAGTCTCAGTGATGTTTCTCATCTACGGAGAGAAAAGATGTCTCTATTATTTTACTCCTTAAAACAAAACTACATTTCTTTTGTAGTACTTACATCCATGTTACAACCGAAAAAACTCATTTTGGTGTACACAGTGCATGACACAATACTTATTGAAATGTAAGTAATGGCCAACTTCTGGTGTAGTTCAAATGTTTATATAGATAAATATCTGAAAAGGTTTGGTGTGCATTTGTACTTGCAAGCCTCAAAGCTGCTCTACAGCAGGATGTTGCAGCCATCGCGATTCATAGCGGGCTTGGTGAGTTCAGGGTGTTGTGCAAGTTTGAGATTAAATAAAAACCTTCTTCCACAAGTGGAAAATGCTAATTAAAATTGTCAAGGCTTTCTGCAAAAATTTTTTTATTATTCTAACTCTCAGATCAGACTAATATTCGTTCGGTCGAAAGATTGTTCCACCCAAAGTTTGTCTCTCTAAAGATCCTCAGGAGTTATGACCATCTGCCCTCCAGTAAAACCCCCAGTGTGTGCTGGGATCAGGAACCTCAGTTGACTATTAACAGCTATAATTCACAAACACCTGAGACCCCCTCTACTTCTAGCACCTACTATAACTTAATTTTCATTCAGAAGGTAAGAAAACCATCTTAGAGCCAAAAGCTAAGGCAAATTAAAGCCGCTACTGTATTGGCTGCTTTGAAAATGCCAGCTAATACCTGGTCAAGTAGCATCGCACCAAGGTAGACGGCCACATGTACAGAAGTCTAAAGTACAATCATGTTCTTTCCGTTGTTGGATGATGAATTTACCAGAGCTTTGGTAGATACTCAAAGCTTAGGCTTCGTAGTTCTGTTCATTTACCAACAGGTAAGGTAAATTTATATTTATACAGCACGTTTTATATTCTAAACACCTGCTTAGTAACAAAGCAACAGTAACAAAACCCTAAGATTATAAAAAAAAATAAAAAAATGCCATCCAGTTGGAAAATTGACAAACATTCGGGTGGAGAATCTAAAACTTCCAATGTAAAAAATAAGGCTCTAAGCGGTCAGGATTCCATATTCAGGAGTACAAAATGCTGTAAAATATATTACTACCGTTGAAAAACTAAGTACTGTGTTTTAAACATGTCACTTAAAAGCTGAACAGCGACATTCTGAAATAACTGGAGACGGAAGTTTCCAACTGGAGTATTCATTGGCAGTGAGATAAAGTTTGACACAGGAGAAATTATGTCCACTAATTACATGACCATCAAAGGGAACTAGTTGTACTAGATTGTATTTCAGGTAGCTGAATATAAATCTATATCCCACTTTTCAGATTTTCAGCAGCAAAAGAAAGCTAGGAATCTACTGTGCTTTTACTTGGTGAGTCGCATCAAGTGCACTAATGTTTGCCGGTGTAACACAATTTTTAAAACAAAAAAAAGGTATGAAATATTATACTGAGTATTTGGATCTTTACATTTATTTCCAAATAAATTAAAACACATGTTCATTTCATCCCTTTATGCAAAGTACAAATAGATAAGAGCCAAGAGGCGTCTCATAACAGGAACTTTCTTGAGGAGTTTCTGCTGTGCTGGCTGCAGAGCAGGTCTGCACTTGCACGCCGCTTCCCTTGGTTTGCAACCTGTCGTCATCACACTGTGCTGAGGGGTTGCTAACCGCTGTGGTCTGAGCTTGGAACAACAATCATCTCACTCAGCACTCAGCGACTGATGACGGGTCCTCGCAATCACCTCAGACACTGCAGACAGACGTTACTCGGAAACCTGACATTTACACGAAGTCTCTGCCACTGCAGAGCTGCAGTCAACTACTGTCACTAGCGACTTAAATAAAAGCCTCTAAATGACTCCAAAGTACTCCTGCTTCCTAACTACTGGGGGCGTGATTTCAGTAGCTCTTAAAAATACGGGTTTTTAACACGGATACCTGAGTCACACGTTAAGTTTTATGAGTAAGGAGTTTTACAACGGTGGACTTACTCCCAGTTACTCCTTATGAGATCCACGGTGTTATGTAAACCTGCATTGTTATAACGTCCGTCTGCACGCTAGTCATCTGTGCTGCCACTCCCAAGCAGCTGATCCAGACATGGGCACAGTGATGAAAAACTGTTCAAACATTAGCAGCAACCGAGGGACTGGTTCACTGTGTCCAGGATAATGATTTTAAATATCAAAGCATTTAACATAAATACCTTTCAGATGTGTAGCAAAGCTTGTTATTGTTGCAACATACGTGGGGAAGTAATATCTAAGAAACATACTGTAAGTGAACTACATTCACTTATTATATTTAGATGCTTTATTTGTATGCAGGTTAAAGATTAATGCCTGCATAGGAACCATGTATGGGTCTGAAAAAAAGACTTTACAGATTATAACTATAAACAATGTAGCTTTTTCTTAATAAAACATTTAAGGCAGTAGTTATTAGTAGATCAATCATGACATGGCATTAGTTTCCCCGCTTGTCACCCAATAACCACTGGAGAATGGCACCCCCCAGCCCACGACTATGCGAGGACAAGTGGGTATAAACCAGGGAGGGATCTTTTAGATTTTAATTAAAACAGCAACAAACGTGAAGAATTAAACTGCACAGAAAAGTCTGTAAACATGTCAGACTGAAAAAAAAAAACACCCACATTTCAACATCAGAAGCAGCTTCGGTTGATGATTATCATTAAGAATGTAGCTAACCTCATTACACTCAACCAAAAACCAATGAGGCGCCTTTTCAGAAATTGGTGAGTTAATGGTGACGAGAGAGATGCCAAGGTTTTCTAAAAGCAACAGTTTTAGAATGCTTACGAGTTCCCTTTGCACAAATTCTACAATGTAAAAATCCTTTAATGACATAGCAAAGAAACCGTAGAGGAGGCCATGCCAAGAAGTAAATGGAGGACCACCCATTACTCCGAAACTAACACGGATCTTAACATGCGGTTGGAAAGCTACAAGCTGCTTGTCTGTTAACTCAGTGTGATTAGAGACATGTGAAGAGAAAAAAATCAAAAGAAAAATATATCAAATACAGTTTTTAAATCATAATCATAATGGCATGCACTTCCTACTGATTGGCTGCCAGTTAAATCGATTAGTTTGCTTTCCAAATAACAGCAGCCCAGATGTTGGACACTGCAGGACAAAAAAATCTGAGACATGGCTTAAAACCCATCTGCAAAATTGGCAGCCATGGCCCGATTTGTGTTTAAGAAAAAGTTTAAATGGCTTGTTTTCCAGTGGACACATTAAGTTAATAAAACAAAAGCTCGGGAATAAAATACTAATGCTAATCATATGTCATTTGTATCAACCTGGCATAGCAGAATATAATACAAAGAACAGATTGCCAGAAAACTAGGAACAGATGTTTTAATAAAGAATATGTAATGCTACTAATACGGTTAATATACCATAAATAATAAATGGTACGTTATTCTAAATGTTTATGTTGTATTTGATCACATTACACGTTTTAAAGTTGTGTAATTTTTCATTCAATGTTATGCTGTGAACATCTCCAACCACCATGCGCTGTTTGAGCAGCTTGCAGGTTAATTATTATTACGTTTAAGATATTAACCACGTTTTCTTGTTGCACAGGACTAAATGCGCATGTGGTCTCAGACCCACAGTTATTGTTCTCAGGCTTGCAAGTCGAGTTCTCACCATCAACTCTCTTTGGTCCTCGAGGTATTTGAGGAATGAAGAAAACTCTTGCAAAGACTCGTCTACAATAAAAACAAACAAAAAAACAATCATTACAAACATGTATTTAACCAGCCTTTGTTTTGTTTTTTCTCAAATAGATGTCAGCAGTTCCTTGAGATTCAATATTTAATGATTGGGTCTTTGCTGTTACGTTTTTGTGCTTTGCATATTATGGTTTCCAGTGAAATAAAAAATTATTCGTACTGCAACAAAAATAAATTGCGAAACAATAGTTTAAATATTTAAATAAAAGTAAAATTGAAAGCATTTCATTTTAATTCAACATTAAATCATACTTTGAATGACTACTGCAGTTTTAAAATAATTTATTGTTCAAAACATGCTGGTCATGAATACTTAAAAAAAAATGCAGTAGTCAATAAAATTGGACTTTTGTGCACTTTTAACTTGTTAATGTAATGGAAACAGCGGCTAGTTTTAATGACATTTACTTTAACCTGATTTACAGTGAGGGTTAAACAAAATTAAATAAGATTTAAGACCAGATGTTCTTAATTAGCTGTTGTGAAAATAAAAGCATAAGTACAGATTTCAGATATGCATCTACAAAGATGGTGACAAAACCAGGGTTCAGTTTTAGCATCACAAGAGAAGGGAAAAACCACTCTCACCGATGCATCTCTCATCGTCGGTCTTTGCGTCGCCGATGTACTCAAACTGAAAGTCCCCCAGACACTGGGCAAACTTTCGCTGAGCCATCCCAAGCTCTGCAACAAAGACGCAAACACAAACAGGATAAATATAACATGTGAATAATACGGTCACATATCACACAGGCAACAGAATCTACAACAAGTTGGTAAAAACGGTAATCTATGTAGTTATGTTGAAAAAAATAAGTGCACTGAGAAATGATTTATTGTGAAGAGTATGTACAGAAAAGTACGTTTGATGTTGACCACCATGCTAACATCCTGTCTCACTGTGTTCTGTTACATCCTGTTAGGTGAATGTATCTGTATATATGTGAACCACAGAAAATGCTACCCCCAAACCCCCCACCCCCACCCCCACCCCCCCAAAAAAGGTTGGTTTCAATCCAAATGCAAAACATTATCAAAGTGAGCTGTCAATATAATAAGCAATATGCAAATTCTAGATACCCAAACACATGCAAAGACAATTCATCTGAAGATTAACATCTGTATTAATGTGGTGGAACATTTTGAATTAGATTTTAGGTTTTTTAATTGAGTTTATTTCATGTAATATTATAAAAACAAAATAAAAAGGCATCATATTCGATGTTTAATGGCATAACTAGACGTTTGCGTTATTATTATAATAATAATAACATGGTCACACTGCGCACAAATGACACAATGCTATTCACAAAGCGGTGGCAGACTGTTATATAAATAGCATTTATTGCCACATAAAGAAACATGCAACTGTGTAAGGGTAGTAAAAAGAGATATGTTTGGATAAATAATACGTTTAAAAAACTTTAAATATCACCAGGGATGTAAACACCATTCTTTACGTACATGTTCATAAACATGATAAAACCCTGTGACAATGCACAATGTGGGGCAGAGGCCTTTGCTCCAACCCAATAACTTCTCACTTCCAGCCCACAAACTATGTACGACAAAGGTTACGGATTGAGGCACTTCTATGATAAATGCAACAATCAAAAGTGGAGACGAACATTTATTGTCAATGCCTTGTAAATCCCTCAGTATGTAATATTTATCTTGCTGCTGTTCATGTCCTCGGTTGTCATGTGGCATTAGTTTGGTCATGTGAGAGGAACAGTAATGCAACACAGGTGCTTAACCAAAGCACAGCAGCAATGCCAGGTGTTAGTGGGGTGGTTATTTAGAGTGGAGCAATACATGTGATTTAATGACATCCTTAAATATCAAATATTTTACAATAATAGCAATAGATAGATAGATAGCAGAATCCTAATGGTGACTTCCTAGTTTAAAACAAATGTATGCTTTTTTTTCTAACTTAACCTGCTGCCAGTAGAGTCTTCAGCTCCTGCGAATCCCATTTTTCAGGGAGAGTTTTCTAAATGTTTTTGTTTCGTACAAACATTTACACAGAATGACATTTTCCCTAATCAGTTAAGTAACAAGCGCTTTAACTTGCCTAAACCAAAAGCAGGTGATTTAATTCTTTCTGAGCTCCTGTTTGTTTATCACTTGCTACTGGAAATCAGTTTTTATAAAACTGTAGATTTTTATAAAAAAATAAAATAAAAAACCACAACACTAAAACATTCACATTAGACATTTTATGAAATAATGTATGATCGTTGTATGTAAAAATATCCGCTAGTTGCACAAACCTATAACATAACTAACTGCATTAATCTAAAGTTTAGTCACTGGGTATGTTTGCATGTACCTAAGCAATCAGAATAAAAAAGGCATCATATAAAACACCTAAATCAGAATAGTCTTATCAGATTTAGCAAGATCGAAATTTAACTAATTTAAATTAGAGCAGTGGTTTATGGTGATGGATAATCCGAATGGTGGCGTGTAAATGCTTGATCGGATCATTATAATTCTGAAATCTGACTGTCTTTCCAATGTCAACATCCCGCATTTTTGCCTCAACTAGCTAAAAGCTATGGTGGGAAAACCAAACAGGCGCATTGGTGATACAAAAACTCTATCAGAAACGTTCAAAGAGTGCCAAATGTAGAAGACAAAACGTTTGTTTTGATGTTCCGTATAGACTGAAATGCAGCTTCGCCTTCTTCTGTGTTTTCTTTTTTAGGAGATGTTAGAACTTTGCACATGTCAGTATATCTATTTTGAATAAAGCCTCGTGCATTTCTTGATCCATGCAAATAATATATTCAGATTATTTAATCCGAATACATTTCAAAAAAATAAGTGAATGTAAAACAGAGCTAATGCAAACTGATTACAAAGAAGTTTGAATGTCTAAAGCAGTTTTATTATTATAATTTTTTTAAAGAGTCATGAGTAAAACACAACCTGACAATCAAAATTTTGTTTTGCATCCCAGAGATCTGCCCAATGGAGTTTGGGTTCAATGTGGAGCAGTGGAAACCTATGCAAAGCCAATCACTGTCATTACTGGGTAGAGGCCGAGAGGTCCGTGACTAGATTCAACACAAAATATATATATATATATTTATAGTTGTATTTTGTTAACTTGATACTTGCTCCTTATATAATTTCACATCCATATTTTAGATATTTGTCGTGCACAAACTTCACCAAAACAAACTCATTCCTTGTATGTCCAATAACATACTTGTCAATAAAGCCTTTTCCGATTCTGATGAAAGTAAGCACATGTTGCCAAATCAGGAATCTGACTGGTCTGATGATCCAGCAATATGTGCGAGTAAATCTGACCAAGTTCCACTTACATAGAGATTTTTT
Organism: Orestias chungarensis; assembly: GCA_032876305.1. Classification (NCBI taxonomy): domain Eukaryota; kingdom Metazoa; phylum Chordata; class Actinopteri; order Cyprinodontiformes; family Cyprinodontidae; genus Orestias; species Orestias chungarensis. The sequence continues at coordinate 1,454,249 of JAVLVB010001185.1, forward strand.
TATTATATTAGCATTGCTTTAGCATTGCTGTTTAGAGTTCTCGTTTAAGCAATCTAAGCTGCTTCACAACATGCTGAAAACATGTCTTGACAACATTACAGTGAACCCTGAAACACAAAAGAAAAAAAAAAACTTCCATGTTAGCACTGTGAATAAGCCAGCTGACGCATCACTCTCAGTGTCGCTGAATTAATAAGCAGATCTTTGTACGGATTAGAGATCAGTTCACGAATTATGAAGACGTATTAAGCAATGCTTTGTATGTTGTGTTATTCCTGATGGTGTCAATATGTCGAAGAAAACTAGAACAAGAACTTTGTTGCTTTTGGCATTCCTCTCAGTTCTCTATCAATAAATTAAACATGCATAGTTTTCCATTTATCAAGGCGGGGTTAAGCTTACATCTCTGAAAATTATTAAAGTGCATTCCAGCAACACTTATGTAAATGGGTAGACACACTGGCTCTTTATGAAAGCCATATGCCCAAAGTGCACAGAGCAGCCCGACTGCACCAGAGTGGACTGTTAAAATGTAACCCAGCTATGAAACTTATGACATGAAACATGAAGAATGAGGGTAATTTGATTTTATGATGCTTCACCAACGACGAGGATCAGACAACAAGCAGAGAAAATGGGCAAAACAGCAACGGCAGAGACATAAACAAGAGCTTCAAATGGTAGATATGAGCAGGGGAAGGACACGAAAGCTGCTTCAAAAGAAAAGAAGCCTTGCAAGACAGAAATACCACACACTCTAGGGCACCCGGCGGTCCACGGCATAGTCCTCTTCTGAGTTTTGCCTTTTAAAGCAAGGTATTTCAGAGTAAACCTGGAAACTGTCAAACTTGGCTAGTTTCTAGGCAGAACACCAGAGAGGCCCCAGAGTCCAGGGTTCAGAGCATGACTCATGCAGACCCCACCTCGTATCCATCTGAAATGAAATGCATCGTTCCTCTAAAAAGGAACTTCACTTTTTCCACATAAACATCCGAGTTCCAGGAAAAAAAACTTTCTGAAGAATAAATTCGCATTAAAATACCCTCAACAGAAGACGATGCAACAGAAAAATGCTAAAATTTATAAATGAATGTTACCTTAAAATGTCTCGTTTTAAGCCCTAGAAAGTAAGCTGGTTCGTGTGCAACAGGAAAACCGATCAAAGGTAACCAGCATTTTCAATTTACTTAATATATAAACCATAAATACACTTTTTTCTGTTATAATAGGACACAGCAGTTTTAGTTTTGTTGAGCATTTTGGATTTCCTCAAACAAAAGAACAGTGACTTGACAGTTGAACAAATTCCCCAGATGCCAAATAAACGACTCCAGCCAGAGGCTTCATTTATTACCAGCTCTGCTCTTACTTCATGTCCGCTGTGACATGGTGCTTTGATTGTGCTTCGATTTATGCCCGCCCGTTCATACCAACCGAGTTACAAGACATTTCCCAGTTTGCGGTCTTGCTACGATGTAAACCTAGCAGCACATTTTGGAATAACATTTACAACAGCAGCTAAAACAAATGTAATTTTCTCCCCAGGAATAATGAAGTATATTAGAATTGAATTGATGTCTCAACTAATGCAATGCATCAATATTGATAGGAAAAGAAAGACCCCGTGTCATCACCGAGCTTTTACAAACTAAGACGTAATAAAAACAGTCTGGTCTTCACAGGGTTTAATCTTTAATCTAACCTCATCTGTATAAACCCATAAAGAATGCCACACAGGTTTATTCATTAAATAAAAGCAAAGCCAAAAAGAAACGTATCCGAGTCTCACTGATCGGCTAAAATAGGCGAACGACGGGTCAGATAAGGAAGACTTTTCCTGACATTTAAATTGATCAAAAACTAAGAATTCCCTACAATTTTTCAACTGTAACTGCAAAATCCAATAGCATGCATTAAAACAACCATATTTGTTTTATTTTTTGCCACCAGTGGCCTTTATTGACAGTCACCAGACAAGACATGGGCAAAAAGTTGGGAATTAAACTGAGAGGACCCCCCCACTGTAGACCATAGCATCCGTATGTGGGGCGGCCACAAACGTTTTGATTTAAATAAAAATCTATTTGATAAACAAAGACAATTTGTAATTCAGAATTTAAAAAAATACAATACGATAGAAAAATATCCTTGTGCCACCATGAAGAAATTCAAGTATAACCATCAATAAGTTACGGTAAAAATTTTAAATCAGGATAACAGATCAGTCCTTCAAGAAAAACCAGAGCCTGGTATCAGCGAGCAGTAACTGCATTTCCTTTTTAGATAAAATGCATTTCATAGACTTATGAATGTGGTCATTCTCTTAACAGTGAAATCTATTCTACAGTAAGGACGATTATACCCAATCATTAGAGCTCCATCTCCGTCTCTACTGGCCTCAGTTTGCATAGTAAATGAAAATGTAAATGAGGAAGAGACGCAACGTGTTTGGTCTAGAAGGGGTGACGTCAGAGTCTGTTCTCTCTCATAAAAATATTAGTTTTTTAATAAGCTTCTCCCACCTAAAGCTTGAAGAAGGAACCACGAATCAATTTTTTTTTATTATTGATAATCAACTTTGTATCCACTCTTGGCCTCAAAAATCGGAATCAAATCTTGAAATGGTGAAAGACGTGTGAACCTGCAATAACATTTAAAACCACTTTTTCAGTCGCGAGACCTGGACATCGTGTAAACATAGACTAACCAGGATCTTCTCTTCATACCAATGTACTGCAAAGTCAGATTCAGTGGACAGCACGTATTCAATGCAGGTTACGGATCTCAAAAAAATTAAATAAATAAAAATGCAGGTCTCAGTACGGCTGGATTGAAAACACTATATAACATTGAACCTAGTGGCTTCCACTTCCAAAGCTGAGGATTCAATCAAGATTCTTAACACTAACTAGGCCATCTACTGGACAAGCATACTTAAAATTGACTAAAAAGAAAAAGAAATAGGGTTGGAAAATTGACCTAGTCAAAGTCCAGACCTAAAGCCAATATGGTAGGCCATTCAGAGAGTTCTACTAACAAGCAAATTAGGTAATAGTGCAGAAGACTGGCCTAACTTCCTTCATATTGATGTGAGAGAATGAAGCATATAAACAGATGAGCACTTAAGGTGGTTCTAGAAGCCATTAGTGCATCTAGCTTTTTCCATAAATGTTTTTTTTAATTTGTTTGTTAAAGGTGGCTTCATCTTTATTTAATGAATATTCACAGTGTTGAATCTGTTGTGGAGTTCATTTGAGGTTAACTTTGTTCATATCAGACCTCGGGAAAAGTATTAGATCCTTAGAAATACTCAAATAATTTTCCAAATCTAAGTTCTAGATGAGGCTGGAGCGTCTCCCAATAAAGGAAACAGGAGTCTATGTTCTGGAATCTCCACCAAATGTTTTCCTTAACCAAAACCATGAACTCTAAGTCCATGTCAAAGGCCAGCTGGTATGAAATAGTAGGCGTTAGGTCGGTGGGTTGTTTGTTATGATTTCTACAGTGTGATCAGATTTTGCCGCTGAGGTCAGAGCGGCCCGGAGCCAGACCCTTTGCATTTCCACAGTGCGCCTTTCCTGTTTCGCTCTCCCATCTTTTCCCAGCTGCTCCACTCAACTCTGACCTTTGCCCCTTGACAGAGCTCAAAAATCCCCTCCCACCTTGTCCCTGCCCCCCTCGGGTCCCTGCCCGGTGAACATGCAAGTTTGCGGGGAGAGGCTGCACAGCACATCATCCGGTTAGGCCCGACTGAGAGGTTGATAAAATCAGGATGGTGTTCTGGGAGAGATCGAATGCAACAATATTTCCAAGCATCTTTTTGGACTAAACACTAAAATCTGTTAAATCAAAATGAATTTGCATCTGACTCTAATGCCACTTTAATGAAAGAGTACGACATTACTCTCTATCAGAACGAGTAAAGCAATCGCAGACTGGAGTGGGCTGCCAAAGCACACGGTGACGGGCTTCTCTTTTCTCTCTCTCCTTGACAGACAGGTTAAAGACAAAACATCTAATCCCGAGAGAAAATCCAGAAAAGGACATTACTGTGCGTTACGTCATCTTGGTAGGTTTAATGTAGCAATAAAACTATTAATGATAACATGCTGCATAAGAAAAATAAGCCATTTGGAAATAAGGAGGTGGTTTTAGGGGCTACTACTGACAGGAAACGGTTCCTGTGGAGGAAACGCTGTGAAACAGAAGCCCATCTGCATCATTGTCCACTAGTAGGTACTTCCATGTCAAGACTCTCTGGCTCAGGGCCGGGTTTTCAAAGTTTCCTCACAAATCCAAGGACTTTCCGTAGTGGGACATCCTCTCCCCCTGCAGCAGCTCTGCGCTGCCCGAACACCAGATCAATCAGAGGTCAAACCAAAAATGAAGCACTTCACCAAGCAAATCCTGTTTTATACCTGCAAATGAACTGTAATGAGTCAATGATCACTGCAGGCAGACATCTTACAATGTGTTGTAAACAGCAAAGATGCACAATCTACTACATATAATCGTCATTGCAATTCTACTGTGTTAAATATCCACAACAGAAAGCTTGGATGCAATTATCTGGCCATTTATAAACACTAGCGCCTCTGAAGCCACACATCAGGATTATAATTCTCACTAATAGTATTGAAATAACAGTTTCCTGACTTATTACTATATTTAGTCAATGATCGGTTAAAGTGCACGATGGATGAAAGGATAACTGAATTGTGTGTGAGATCGCAGCTAACATAGTTCAGAGGTGAAGAGTAGCTAAAGTGAGAGGATAGAGGCTTAAAATGGTTTAGAGCAGGAATATTGGTGAGTAATGTTTGCATGAAGCCATAGGATCCCCAGCTCCTTATATCTGTGCTGTAGTGAGCAACAATTTCATGCTAGATGAATAGCTCCACTGAGAACTGTATATCAGCTCATTGTCACATAAAACAGTTCACTGTGATGTCGTCATAATAATAATCATCATCTTCTTCTTCTTTAGTTTATAGGCGGTCCGCAAAGAGTTATGTGGTGTTTATTACCACCAAAAACTGGGAGAGTGGATCTAAACGGAGATACTGTTCAAATCCCAGCTTCCATGATGAAAGAATAATCATTACAGTAAACATACACCTAAGTTTATTTTCAATACAACACCTTCATCTTTTAATTACTGTACTCCATATGCAATAAACGTATTATAGGGCTACTGGTTTATTTTCAAATATTACTAAAAAATGTTAATGTATAAAAGGTTAAGCTAACATAGACAACCTTGGTTGTTCATATGGAGGGGGAAAATATCATAAATACATAATAGATTTAACAATAAATAGGCACTCCGATTAATTACTTGTATACCTCTTATAACTATAATTGCAATATTAAATTATATAATGAAGAATTCAATATGAAACATTGCCCCAAAGAATCCAAATTGAATTGTGGGGATCCATCCATTCATCCACTTTAAATGCCCACTTGATGAAATCATTGATCAACGTTAAAAATAAAACTCCACAACTACCATAGAAAACATGAAAGATTTTCAAAATCTTAAATTTGACGCCCAGTCTCACATTTAATATCAAGAACTACAACAAAACTAAAAGAATTGATCCATTAAACCGGCAGCTGTAAGGATTGAACTTGCAAACAAACGTGTGTCACAAAAAGAGCAATACAACAGCGAAATACAATGTTTTTGACATTTGTAAAGAAAACGCCTCAGCCTTGACAACGACGCCAACACACAGAAAAAGTAAAACTCAGCACATAAGAAGATGAACATCAGTTCCTTTCTGAAACTTTTAACTCGTTTTGCAATAGTCCCTGTGGGAGGCCATGACCCTAGCTTCCTATTCACTGACATTCACATAAAACATCACGAACTGAACGAGTATTAGAAAATGAGTTGGATTTTTGGACTTGCTAAAAAAAAAAAAAAGGAGGAGGAAATACAGGATTACATATTTTAGCAACACAGCAGGGAACACAAAACATGGAAGATCCTCCTGAAATACGAAACTCTGACACCATCGCTGATTTATACCAGGATCTGCTCATGTGTGATTGAAACCTACAACCTGCAATATCACTCCATGGGGGTTCCCCTGCAAAAAGCCGGAAAAAGGATCTTAAAGCAACTTTAAAATACAAGTGTCACCAAAATGATGTCACATAAATATATAGGGTGGAGGGAAAAAAAAAAAAGAGCAACAGCTGCTGCAGGCTAAGCTGAACATTTCCTAACCAAGTTAAAACAGGAGTAACAATGGATGATCTGCTCACTGAGAGACACTGAGCAGAAATAACTCTTAAACAAAAAAAAAAAAAACATGATGCGAGTCTAGATCCTGAACTCAACAAACGAGGTGAAAAATATACGCAGCTATCACAAAAACAGGGGTGGCCTTATTATTTCTTAACGCTGCCCTCTATGTCACACCTGTTGTTTTAATAGCTCTGAAAGCTGTGATGCTTGCAGAGTTCAAAACAAACAACTAGAACAACTAATAAAATATCCATAAGCTTAACAGGTACCGATCCACAACCAGGTCACGGTTTCGCATTAGATGTTTTCTGTCATGCGTCAAGTGATGCTAAAAACATTAAAGACGCCGCTGGATGACAACAGAAGCAAACTTATATATATATATAAAAAAAGGAGTCCTCTTAAACTGCAAAGTGCGTTTCTATGTTTTATTCCCATTATATATAAAAAACTATAGCATCTGCTGGGACATTTCTGATGTAATCTCCTTTATTTTAATACCAAGCTTATATAAAAGAAAGAGTTTCTAACTGCTGAGAAAAATTGTTGGCAAATTATTCGGAACACAAACTTGACAAAACACCTCGGGCTTTAAGATCGAGATAAACAAATGTATGTTTGTAACCATTTCCCTTGAATAAAGGAAGCTGTCCTTAAGGGGAAAGAAATCATAAGACAGTAAGCAGAAGGAAGTTTTTAAAGCTGTGCAGCTAACATTGAATAACTACTCCTAAGTAGAGCTGATATTCTGAGTCAGTTAATAGGAGATCGAGATGTGCAGCAGGACACTGAGCCACGGTTTCATACACACAGCAATGAACACAGACGAGTTAGATAAAGACATCCTCGAACAGAGGTGCGTTTTAAGATGCTTTATTTTCCAGGATAAATGCACACTGGCAGTAAAAATGCAAGCATAGAGAACTGGAGCCCCCAATTTAATAAATGTTTTATTACCTCGTGACCTCATAGTTGCACCAAAAACACACAGATTGTAATAATGTTTGCTCATCGATCATTTGCAAAAACAGTGAATAACTTTAACTTTTCCTTTTTCGTGAGTGCAATAAAATAAAACATTGAATATAATTTGATGCATATTGCCTTGAATGTCCTTAATTATCTTTATCATTTGCACCAAAGGACCTGCACGATTTTTTATAGCCTATTATAGGCTAATGTTATGGTATAGAATAATAATATGAACTGACTAATAAAAGCCTGATTGAAGCATTTAATGATTAAGTTTAGATGTGATTTATTATTACAAAACTATCTACACCAGCTTTTGATGCAATATTTTAAAAAACTCTTGTCTGTAATTGTGAGGCAAAACTGCTTCTTAGGGCAAATCTTGACACTATTTAAAAAGACAACGCCTTGATCTGCTCATGAAACAGACCAGCCATCATATTAAATGGATATAATCGATCATTTCTACCCGGAGACATTGACAGTGAGATATAAACTCACGTTTGGTGGCATTGATTAGGTTTTTCCCGTCTTTGTAGAGCTCCTTGATGAACCTGTTGGTTTTGTCCAGCTCCGCCTCTTGCGCCTTGATTTTCTCCCTGAAGCTGGGACTGTCCAGGTAGCATTCACTGAACTCCAGCGGCTGTAGTCCCATCTCTCCGGCGGCCTCGTCTCCAGACGACGACGGCGAGGAAACAAGCAAACGAAACAAACAAATAAAGAAGCTACCTTAAACTTCGCACGACTGCTATCACAGCGCCGCTGTTTCTGCTGGACTCCTCGGGCTGCAGCGGTGGCTAACAGGCGCTAGCATGCTAACTTCTGGCTGTTACTCCACCGCTGTCAAGTTAAAAAAAACCGCCGAGGAGAAACAGCCGTTAAACGGGCTTTTACGTTAGAGACTCATTGGAAAGTCGATTCAAGTTCACATATAGATATATATCTATATGTATCTATTTTTAAAAGTAACGTGAGCGGTGTTCAGTTTTCCCCTTTTTCCATTAAAGGAACTCCACCTTGAGAAGTGACAGATTGAGAAAGTCTACTGACATCTGAGCGTGTAGAAAACTTACTGAAGGTACGCCTCTTTACAGGCGACCGGCGGACAACCTGACGGGAGACTTGACAATGTGGACGAGGGAGGTGCTTAGCGCCTAGGATCACGTTTTTTAAGAGACAAATTGACACTTAATGTCCCGTAGAAGCAATATGTAGGCATTGCCGCAATATTGGAAATAGATAAACTTGTCAAAAGGGGTTTAACCTTGGGCAGTCACGCCGACTTATGGGTAATGAGGAGACTGGACTGTGGAAAGAAGCTGGAGTACCTGGAGAGAACCCTTGCAGAATTGGGGTAAATGTCAACTCCATGGAGAAAGACCCCAAGCAAGTATTCTAACCTATGAACTTCCTCCATGTTTTTATTTTTTGCCCCAAATTATCAACATTTTTTATATAAACGCAATAAGATAGAAAGCAACATTAACATCAATGAATCGAAAACTAGTGGTGAAAATATCTCTACAAGGTCACATGTCCTTCGTGGGCGTCTCCCTCCTAGATTGACCCCAAGGTTTGACTTTAAACCCCGCCTTCTTTACTGCGGCGCATTGCTTGCTGGGTTACGAATGATGCGTCTCCTTTGCCAAAGAGTATCTCCAGGTTTATGGTGATTCAGTCACACCTGCTACCTTTTGGAACCCCAAGATTTACGTTAAATACTGTAAATATAAAGAATACATAAAAAAGCAAGCACCTTAATTTAAACGAGATCTCAAAAAAGGAAAAATAAAGAAGTGCAAAGCTAAAAAATCACGTTGGGAGGAGTTTGTTGAAGAAATGCATATTTTAATGCCAAGGTTGAATAAGGGAGACCAAAGTGTTTTCCTGTGTTTGAATATATAAAACAAAGTAAATTCCAAATTCAAATGAATCGAAATACACATAAATATTCTCAGGGCTGACACAAATAATTGTCCTATTATTTGTGAGCATGCTCCAAATAAACAAGCAATTCTGAATAAATGGAGAGTAAATTACTAAAAAGAGCAGATTAAGTATTAAGGCCAACTAAGTAATGCAGTTAGTCAATCATTTGCTTGTGAAATAAGTCTAAATAAGTCTCTAACAATTGTGGCACCGCCTTCACAAACTTTAAGGGAACCATCTTGCTCGACTTTACTCTTTGACTCTCAATGTCATTGAAGAAGAACCCCCCCCCCCCAAAAAAAAAACAAACAAACAGACTAACTGTAGATAAATTGGTTAATTAAAACCAAGCTAGTTTTAAACCTGCTTTGAGTAGCGAATTAGTCCTTTTTGACTTTATGCGAGTAAATCATTTTATTCATGTGTTTTTTACAAGCGGTTGCGCGGAACTAGTAATTCCATTGACGTTTTCTACCGAGCCAATATCCCCGCGGACAGCTGCGCTGCTCAGCTGGAGGATTGTAAATGTGATGGTTTAAAAAAAAAAAAAGCTTCTTCGGGTTTCGTCCGGATAAATGTTAAAACTGTAATTACAAGAAAAGGCTTCACTGATGGTTAGATCGCGCGTTTTCTCGCGGTGTTTCGTCCTTGGGTTATCATAACCGCTTATGGACGTCACGTTTGGGTTCCTGTGCCTCCAGCATTAACAAGTCCCCTCTTTTTGGCTGCAACTGCTTGTCAGCTGCAGTTGTATTCCACAGGCCAGCCCTGGAATCAAACTCTGCTCAGAGTAAGTGCTGCACGTTTTTTTGATGTCAGGAACATAAATAATATGAGATGGCTTAATAATGTAAAATCTGTCCTTGCATATTTACTTTAACACGGTCTGATTCAGGTTCAGCTCAGTTTGGCACATAAATTAACAATTACTTTAGAGCAGCACTAAAACTATCACTTTAGAGGAAGGAGGTCAACATTAGAGAGTGATGAAGTCACAATAATGGATTATAAGGATTTTAAAGCAGAGTAATTATAACCAACAACAAAAACTGAATAGTATTTGCAAATGCATTATCAGATATAGCGAGTCTCATCAGCTGGAATCCTATATTTCACGTTTCTTTTAGGGATGCCAAACACCAGTGCAAGACCCAAGCATGTCAGGAGGGCCCGGAGGCGCCGCAGAGGGGACCCAGCCAGGGACCAGCTGGTGTCCAGTTCCCTGGAGAGCGCCCAGCAGTGTCTGCTCAACCAGGACTACGGAACAGCGTTTGTGCACTACCTCCTTGTTCTCAACCTCGCACCTGTGTTTAAGGACTTTGCACAGGTATTGCACGTTAGAACACTTGCAGCAGAAGTCTGTGCACACTTTGCACTTAAAACTACCTCAGAATGATAAACCAAACATGAAACTTTGTGTTTGTACCTTTTATGTTTTAAGAAGATAAGACAAATCCCCCAGAGCTACCAAACATGCCAAAAGTCTATATTTACAAATAAATTGACTCTTTGTCAAAGAAGTTATTCTGTACATTCAGAATTTCTATCTGTATTACTTTGCGAATTAATTTATATGTTAAAAAAGTCGCCTAGATGAGATTGTCACATATTTAAAGATTATAAAAAAAAAAAAAAAAGAACCTTCTTCTACCTTTCTGCTGAAACTCTTTCGATCTTAAATTTAAATGTATTCTATTTTTTTTAATAAACCTGTCCATATTCCACTTACTGACTGTAATCAACCAACTAGATTTACACAAAATAAATATTCACTAATGGCATAAATAACGAACCAGGGAAGTTAAGGTAAGAACACTGAGCTATGCGGGACTTCGCTTGTAATGTCTTGGAGTTTGATGTTGTTTTTGTTCCATTTGTACAAAATATTTAAGCTTCATTAATCAACGTTTCAACAATTTATAAATGGCCCATAAACCTATGTCTCAAATGCAGTAGATTTTGATTTAATAAATAACAGGTTTACAACTACTTCTTATAAATTCTTCTTAAATCTTCTTTATTTTAAATTTGAGTAACAGTTTTCACTTAAGGGAGTCCATGGTAATTTATCAAAAAATCTTAAATCCTAAGTCTCCAGTTGATAGCTATGAATCAATCCGATTACTCACAGCTGTTACATGATCTAAGCTTGTTACATCCACCAGCCTGTTTGTTTCCTTCATGAAAACCTGCAAATATGTTCGATGTTTTCTTGCTAGGGATGTGTTCCTAAAATAGTTGTTGTACTCGCATGGTTTATCATAATTTAATCCCGAGAGCTTTTCCATTTCAGGATTCCTTCAGGTTCACTCTCTTCAAATGGGCCGAGGAGTTGGACTCCGTCGGGCGGATTCAGGAGCTCTTCGATTGTTACGAACAAGCTCTGGAAATCTTCCCTGCCGACGAAGTCATCCTCAACAGCATGGGGGAACACCTTTTCCGGTACATTTTAACAGCGTGGACACATGTTTAACAAACTCTGTGCCTACTACCACAGAGCAATAATAAGTTATAAATGATCTACATCTATGTTTTGTTTTATGATCCAGAATGGGATTTAGAGATGAAGCGGCCGGCCATTTTCACAAGGCCTTAAAGCTCAAGCCGGATTTCCCAGAAGCGAGAGAGAACTTCTACCGTGTGGCCAACTGGCTGGTCGAGCGCTGGCATTTCCTCATGCTCAATGACTGTGGCAGAAACCAAAAGTACCAACAGGCCATTCAGAAGGCTGTTCGGAGCGGCTGCAACACCGTGCTCGATATCGGCACAGGCACTGGAATCCTCAGGTGACATACTTTCCGTCACCATTTGAAGACCTGGACTTTTTTTTAAAAGCCGACTCATTCAGGTCTTACAGAAGGTCCAGTCCTGATGTCTGACAGATGTGTCTGTCTGTTTAGTATGTGTGCTAAGAAAGCAGGCGCCGCCGAGGTGTACGCCTGCGAGCTGTCAAAGACGATGTACGAACTGGCCTGTGAGGTGGTGGCTGCTAACGGGATGGAAGGCGGCATCAAAATCCTCCATAAGAAATCCCTGGACATGGAGATACCAACAGACATCCCACACAGGTTGAAATTTAAGCAGATGGTCTTGTATTTTAAAAGATGGTGCTGGATAAATAAGAATGTTCCCCTTTGCTCAGGGTCTCGTTGGTGGTGACCGAGACCGTGGATGCAGGACTATTTGGAGAAGGCATCATAGAGAGTCTTATCCATGCATGGCATCACCTCCTGCTGCCTCCAAGGGTAACTCAGCAACTATTCAGTGACGGCCTTTATATTAAAAAACTCGGACATAATGGAAATCATCAACTTTTTATCAGGTGCTGCAATAGTTTTGCACCGATCACACATTTTAAATGTTGGGAGGATTGTGACGGATGGTGAAAATGGAGAATAGTCACCTTTAAAATCATTTTTATTTCCTTTATTTTTCCTTGCCAGGTGTAAATGTGTTGAGAAACATTCATAATCGAAAATTGAATTGGTAATCGGTGTGACTACAAAACGCACCATTTAATATAAGAGAGCTGTAGAACCACAGCAGCAGCGACGCTCACAAACCATTTTCTGCTTGACTTTGAGCCTCCTGTGTAGTTGTAAAGTAATATTGTCCCACTCTTCTTTGTAGTTCATTGGGGTTTACATAAACACATTTCTCCACAGCTAATTAATCAGCATTTTAATCAGGTGAAGCTCTGAACTTTGACTAGGCCATACGAACACCTCGATTCGTTTCTTTTAAAGGAATTAAGTGAAAGATTTGCTGCCATGTTTGGTATTTTTGTCTCGTTGATTATTGCCAGTTTAAGTCAAGCTTCTCCGGCAAATATGGATGATCATCCGTTTTTCTTTTCAGAGAGTCTGAGTTTTATCCTCTTTCACTTTTCCAGCTTCGTTGTTGAAATTTGTCTTGCACAGTCACGATTGACGTCTTCTCTTCGTAGCATTGCCTTAACATGCAGCTCTATGCTACATTAGTCTTCTTGTAAAACTCGCCTCTGTGGTCTACAAAGAAAATCTACGAAGCAGAAATTGTTATCGGCGTGCACAGACTCGATTTATTCAGAGGTTCACTTTTAATTGTTTGTCTTTGTGTAGAGGGGTGAGGGCGAGTTTAGAGAAGACTCTAGCGTAGGACGGGTCATCCCTGCTGGAGCCACTGTCTTTTGTATGGCTGTTGAGTGCCTTGAGATCCGCCGGCATCACAGGTGAGCTCCTGAGGTCACATTGTTCCTTTTCAGACGGTTAAGCATACAAAGTGGAAATGTACTGTTGCAGCAGCGCTGCGTCCTGAGATGATCCGTTTTGTCTCTTTTTCTCCCTGTTTTGATTCAGACTCTGTGCTGCTGAGGTGGGTGGCCTGTCGATGGCGGCGGTAGGGGAACTTCGGAGTCCGGTGAGCTGCACCGCTGAGCAAGATGACTCCATGGAGCCGTACACCACGGAGAGGCTCAGCCGGCTCCCAGGGGGTTACAGAGCGCTCACGGAGCCGTTTACAGCCCTCGCCATAAACTTCAACGATGTTCAGGCGAGAGAATAGAAATCTGAATTATTTAAAAATATGTATTATAGTTCAGTAAATGGATTATAGTTCAACTTAAGAAACAGCAAGTACCTTAAGACATAACATTGAGATTTATGGCAAAACATTATTAAGACTTTGGGTTATTCCCAACACCTTTTTGTCTTCCTAAAATGTATTTCTCATGTAATTCAAATTATTGTCTGTCACTTAAATTCAAAGGAGGAGCTTTCATCAGTTTTCAGGATCTTCTCATGGTTTGCTTTCAAAGCTTTTTTTTTCTTTACGTAAAATAAATAAATGAATAGCTAAAACTTGCCAGGCTATCATCATTTCAGTGAAACAAGGACGTATGACTATTTTCAAAGATTTAAAACAACTAAATGAGTCAAATCATTGTCTATAAATTTAATCATAATCAACCTTTGAGGCCTATTTTTTTACTTCTAAATCCCCTTGTTGGTCTCTCATTCGACTCTGACGGTTTTGAAACTCACAGGAGCTGGAAGGCCTGAGCTCCAGGAAAGTCCAGGAGATCCGACTGCCCGTCACTCTGGAGGGAGAACTGGATGCTCTGGCGGTGTGGTTCCAGCTCCATCTGGACGAGGAGAGCAGTCTGTCCACTGGGCCGCAGGAGGACACCTGCTGGGAACAAGCCATCTACCCTGTTCACAGTACAATGAGTGAGAAAACACAGTAGACGTTCTTCATTGAAATCAAATCAAGTATCCTTTGTTCATAAGAACCTGGATATATATCCTTTGTATAATTCCACTCGTGGTTTACTGGATTTAGTTTATCTGGGATCTCAATCTTCCACTCTTGATCTATATTTCATTAGTATAGTTTAGTGTCGGAATGTAAACCGAACAGCTTTTCTTTGCCAAAACAGGCGTGAGCAGACTTGAAAATTGGGTCAGGGATCGGCAAGTTTGTGGGCCACGTGTATTACCCAGTGATGTTTGGGATTTCATAGTCCAACATACTTTTCTGGCAGTGGGAAAAAGTAAGGGACTAGAAAGTAGCAAGTTTGATGAGCTGATTAATCTTTATTTTCACAAACCACCAATTAATGTCAGTGTGGCATAGACAGCGGCTCTGACCTCTCAACTGCCTGCTTGGAACTTTATTAGCTCAGTTTCACAAAAAACTGTTTAGTGTGAAGTTTTTGTCTCCTTCTTCTTGATTTTATTGGCGGATGGGAAACGCCTGTCTTGTGTTTGCTCTTTGCATTAAAGCCACCTAATGGCGAGGACTGTCGGTCCTGAAAGGTAAATTTTGTTCAAATACATTTTAAAAATTTCGATTCTAAACTTCAACACAGCTTTCCACGAGGAAACGACAATTATTAAGTTTACATTCACTTTTCTTCTATTTTAATACAGCATTGTCGTGTTTTACCTCATATTCAGCACAAGTATCATCGTGCTACTGCTTTATTTTCAGATATTTTATTGCTCAAAAAATGTGTATATATACTAATAAAGTAATGTACACTTTAGCACTATCCATACGGGGAAGAGCATTTATTAAAATTAATTAAGTTAAGTTAATATTGCGTTGCGCAGTCCTTAACAATATCCAGCACAAATTGCATAATGTGAAGCAATGTCTTTGCAGCATCATGCTGTGGGGTTTCAGCAGATAGTAGAAGGCTTATAAAGGTAAAATGAACACAGCACAAAAAAAGGGTTTAGCATATATATATATATATATATATATATATATATATATATATATATATATATATATATATATATATATATATATATATATATATATA
>JAVLVB010001185.1:1469815-1500434 GCA_032876305.1 Orestias chungarensis
ATATTTATTTGGTTCAACATGAAATCATTTTAAATGTAGTAGTTATTAGTTATTGGTTCTTTTACAAAATTGTGCACTATTTTGGTCATCCTCATTCAACATCAGCATCTTTAGTCAGAGGCAGTCGCCATAATACAGACTGCTTCTGGAGATCCTTCCTGACCACAGCCATCGACACTTCGAAGAACCTTGGATAATTTTACTTTATAGTACATTTGTTTTTATAAAGGATTAAAAATACTAAGGATTGCCGAGTTGCAAGTGCAGACACAGAACCAAACACTCTCCTAATCTTGAATTGGGACAGTGTGTGTGAGATGGTAATAAATATATGTGTATTTAAGATATTCGGTATGTATATATAATGAAATTAAAAGTTTTTCCTGTTTTCCTCTTTGCAGGTTTTGTGCTGAAGTCACAAGATGAGCTGATCGTTGAGGTTTCCTGCCGGGACGCCTATCTGAGACTCAGCTGCGTCGCCGTGCTGAGAGATGGTCGTAAAATCTACCTCGACAAGCGTGTGGATGTACAGGACTCTGGTGGACCCATTCCAAGCCCAAACCCAGAAGTTGAGTTGTGCAGTGCGCTTGCCTGTCTCCAAACTAGTCAGAGTGAACCTGAAGACTTCTGTATGCTGGAGTGTTCAGAGATGGCGCTCTTAAACAACCGGGAATACCATGAGAGTTTTTGCGCCGCGCTAACCAAACTCATGTCAGAGCTGAAGGTTAAAAATCAAAACCACAACACGGGAGGAGGCACAGCCACGTCTGTAGACGATAGCGGTTTACTCTATGTCCTGGATGTGTCTGAGGGCTTCTCGCTGCTCTCCCTCATCACGGCTCGCCAGGGTCAGACAAAAGCCTACAGCTCTGTGGAAAAGACCACGCAGCAGAAAATCCTGAGGAGACTCGCTCAGTCCAACGATGTATCTGAGCAGCATCTGGAGTTCTGGCTGAACCACACCGAGGACGAGCAGGGGGTGTTGCAGCGGCCCTCCCGGGAGAAGCTGTGGAGCGCCATCATCCTGGACTGTGTGGAAACGTGTGGGCTCGTTAGACAGAAGCTGATGGAGAAAGCTTCCCTGGCCAGGTCAGAACTAAACACTTTGATTAGATTTGTGTTAACGCTTTAAAATAGGACCAATCTCTCTGCCCAAGTGTTTACGTCTTCTGGTATAAGTTTGGCTGTCCAAAGTAAGAAAAACATTTTTTTATCATTTTATTTTATACATTATCTTAAATGGAAATTTCATAGTAAGTTTAGCACAAGTCTGGAGACTTGGGGACACCCATCAATCAAACGTGGCTAATTACTGCAAAAGTTTTTTGATTTTTTTTTTCTCCTTCAAATAAAAAATGTAATTGGGGAAAAATACCCCAAAAATTATGCAAAGCAACACTAAGCAACTTTTTAACCTTCATAAAATATTTTCATAACTTTTGTGATCATACGTCGACTTACATCTCGTTGAATGACACCTCTGTCATGGACAGAGTTGGTCCGTATCGCTTTAACCGGCACTAAGAAACTTTGAGGAGGGTGGCAGGAACCCTGCCACACAAAACAACTACAAATGTGCTGAGTTCTTTACGGCAAACGTCTCTTCCCCTGTTTCTTATTTACAACATCATCATCCGACATTGTTTCACCAGAATTAGATTCATCACCTCATCTCTATTCCTCAATTGACCTGCAGGCGACAGGGAAATCAGGATTGTACGACGCTATGCGCTGGTCCTCATTGGGAATGCAGTCTTTCTTCCGGCAAAACACGACTGCTTTTGTTCACACTGGCCGTCAAAATCGACCAAAACTGAAAAGTCTTTAGTGTTAAGACAAATACAAACCGCATATTAATAAATCTGCACAAACTGCAGAGGAAAGTTCAACAATTATCAAGGATATTTGTTTTCCTTTAATACAATTTTGACCCTTAACAGCTTTCAACTTGGAAATTTTGGCCCTCAATGCAAAAGGTTTGGACACAGCTGATCTCAAAGTTTTATGTTCATAGTTTATTCGACGTTGTTTGTTCACATTTTTTTTTAAATAGCTAAAAAGGACACTGAGGAATGTTTACATGTGTAGCAGTTTTGTGTTATGTCAAGTTTCTCCTGTTGTCCATGTTAGGTTTCTGCTGGAAGACGGCGGCCGTATTTTTCCTGAGAGGATTGTCGTGTACGGTACACTGGTGGAGTCGGATACTTTGCTTCTGGAGAGTGCTGTGCAGGGCCGGGAGCCAACACTGGGATTTAATATTGCTCCTTTCATTAATCAGTTCACTGTGAGTATTTCTGTAGAGTCATCCATTTCAATATTATGTTTACTTTGCTTTTAAAGGGCTTTTTTAGAATTAAATTGGAAAATTGACTATTTCCCCTTCACATTTTTAATTTAATTACATTTGTTTCCTATCTTGCCATTAATCCATGGTTATTAAAAAGAAATAATATTAATCTGAATATAAAGACACTGAAAGCATATAGTTTAACTTGAGTCATGTCAGATTTCTTGAATTAAAAGCTGCATTAGAGTTCAAGGAATCAAGGAATCTTTATTTGTCATCACATCACATGTGGTACATGACGTGGGACAAAAATTCTAATCCCCCGGTCCAGTTTTCACCCTGATAGCAATTTTAATAATGTAGTAAAATATAAGAATATAATAACTATGCGAGAAATAGGATTTGAGCTACACAAAATCTACAATATGGACACAGAATAACACAATATGGGATTTCAGACATAGCAGCATAGAGGATCGGAATGCAAATATATAATACAGTTGCACAAGATCCTAAAAGTTCTAAACATAATGATAGTCAATCATGTTCCCGCTGATCATTTTATTTAAAAAATACAGATTTATTTATATTTATATCCTTTATTTAACCAGGTGTGAGTCTCATTCCCATGAAGGGAGCAGCTAGTTAAAAGACATCAGATAAAATCAAGTCGACACCATTCACACCTATCGAGGGAATTCTTTTCCCTGTCCCTCGTGTTTGGGTCATATAATTGCACAAATATGACGGGAGCCGTCCGAGTATGGATTTGTGAATAAAGGTGAGTCAGTGGGAAAGCCCTGCAGGCGTACAGAGAAGAACAACCAGTTGTTGTGTACAGGTTGCAGTGATGAGTGAGACGGCCTGCTTCTTCAAAAGATTATCCGGAGAGTTCATTTAGACTAGATCAACTTAATCCAACAGCAGAAGAAATGTTGCTGAAATCAAGTATTTACGTACCCGAGGAGGAAAAACAGGATTCGTTACTAAAGAAGAACATTGGCCAAGAAAGTCCCAATCATTGCATACTCAAATAAGAAATGTAACAAGATGGTAGTACTGAGCATCTTAAATTACCGTGACTGTAACAAATACAGCAAAACACATGTTGGAAAGTTCCTATTTTAAAACCCATTCCAGATGGTTATTTCTGATGATTTGATACTCAACATTCTCACATTATTGTACATTTGACTGGATTTCCTGTGCTTCATTTTCATCTGTGAACATAAAGTCCTAAAAAAAACACAGTGCAACTAAGTGATTTTCCAGTTATGCAAGTGGACTCTCCCAGAATGCCGATGTCAGGGGCTGTTTTCTTGGCTTAATCTTCGATTTGCACCTCCAAGCTTTTTAAATTCCTAAGAGTTGCTTGTCTTTATTTGGTCTACAAATCCCAGTTTTCCTCCAGGGCCATGTTTGCGCTCATAATTCTCCTGACCTCTCATGGGGGGACGCCTGTTTGTGTTAGATGTCTATCTTTAAAGCCCTCTGTGGTCTTCACATCTGAGTTCCACTATCACATAATGTTTAGAAATACAAGAAATAATAGTGCATTCAAATTTAATGGATGTGAGAAGGTTAACTGTCCTACTTCCTAATCCTGTGTCGAAATGTCAGCCGTCTGGCTTTGGAGGCTGTCGTTCAATTTTTTACCTACTTTGCGCACCACTATTATCCCTAAAAAGAAAAGAGTCACGCACCATGATGCTGCCACCACCATGACAAAAGCTGGTACAGTATTAGTAGGTTTTAGTGCATCATCTAGACCGAGCTCAGATCTTTTCCTTGCCAGATTTCTTGACTAGTTTTATTTTAGTTGGGTTTTTCCTGAGCATCCTTACCGGTTTGCTCTCATCTGAGAATAACGCTTTTGATCAGATGTTTGAGGCGGGAACGCACTTTAAATGCCGTCGTATCAAGGAGCAACTAAATGTTTTAGTCCAAAACCAATTAAGTGGCACAATTGTACATTACTAGGAAAAAAAAAAATCTATCCTTTCTTAATTATTTTTTTTTTTACAATCTTTCCTTTTTAAACTTTAATTTCAAATGCATCAATACACGTTTCCAAAGTTAGTGAACAGGTAATGGAGACTGCAAACTACAAAACATTAGTTGGTCAATGTCTCCTTTTATTTCGAGGTCCTCATATTTGGAAGTTTTAACGATTTTTTTTATCTTAATTTACAGATTAATCAGTGGCTAAAACAGAATAACCATGTGAATACTCATTTAAACCGACGTGATTTGTTGTGGGTGGAGAGAACGTTACTTCTAACAAGCATCCCCATTTGTTTGATGCCTATAAAACCTTGTTGGGGTGCAAATAGCTAAAAGATGGCTTGTGTAACTGCTTGGTAGTGTTTTTTTTTTTTAAATTATATGTCCTGCCATACAGGTTCCTGTTCATGTGTTCTTGGATTTCTCCACCCTGGAGTGCAGACATCTCAGTGAAGCTCTGGAGCTATTTGTCCTCGACCTCATGGATGCTAACAAGAACTACACTGAGAGGGAAGTCAAGGTAAGACGTATGTTCGTGTCATTCATCTGTGTGCATTTTCACATCCCAAACCCTTTTTTTTTTTTTTTCTTACCGTCAAAATACTCTTATTAAGAACTGCTTCTGGTCTCACAGGTGCAGACGATCTGTAGAGGACGGATCACTGCTATTCCCTTCTGGTACCAGATACATCTGGACCAGGAGGTCAGCGTGAGCACCCTCAGCCGGAACTCTCACTGGAAGCAGGCGGCCGTCGTTCTGCAGGATCCCCTGGAAGTGCAAGCTGGAGACTGGATCCGCCTCGCCGTCAAACTTCACAAGAGCACCATCTCCATTTCTGCGCACATAGACAACACTTGCGCGCAGATGGACTAAACCTACGCAGTAGCATCGTTTTTTTTAAGCGAGTCTGCGGCAAAACTATTAGAAACCATTTCCTTTATTCTAGTAATGTTTAGCTGAAGATTTTTTTTAATGCATGACAAACTTTTTAAGTGCCCTTGTTACAGAGCTGTGCTAGAATTTTCTAGTAATTATGTAGAAGACGCTGCGGTATGTACATTTTCACAGAAACTACAAATGCTGTCATTTAAATTGTTTACCAAATGTTCCTTTTTTTCTTAATACACAATCAAAATGTCATTTTTGTTGATTTTTTATTGATACTTTTTTGTTTTCTGAGTACTTACAACAGATATAATCCTGTAAGGTTTATCAAAAAAAAAAGCAACAGCATGCTTGAGGATTAAAGATTATGTCAACCTGTTGTGTAGTTATGTTTTAGTAACATTGCCAGCAGCCCTGGAAAAAGAATTCCAATCACCATATTAGTGAAAAGGATTAAAACAAATTATGAAAGAAGAACCCAACTGATTTGAAATACTGTTTACAAAGTTTGCCACATTTAGAGGGAAATTATTGACAAAGGCACCCAGGATGGAAAGTGAATCAAATTCTGCTTAACATTTAAAGTTGTACAAACAAAAGCATTCACTGAACCTTCACTGCAGAGAGCTTTTTGTACTCAAAGCCTAAATCGGTTAGTCATATTTGAATTAGTGTTTCTGTATCTTTCCTTAAATCCTGCACATGCAGTTGTTTCCAATTTAAACGTGCAAAGAAGTTTCATGGAGCAAAAAAAAGTTCCCTCTGAGGTGTGATTGGAAACACTTATTGTCCTTTAAAAATGTCCGCTGCTCTTTCCTAAAAAAATCAAATTTAGACCATTTTTAGTGCTTTAAGAAATTGAGCCGCTTAAATCTTGAACATCCATGCAAGTCGAGCGAATCCTGACAAAAAAATTTCTGCTCATCGATCAGACTCAACATGAGATGTTTTTTAAGAAAAAGATTTGAAAAGCAACAGAATTTAATCCCTGGATCAAACGCTCCTATTATACCACATTTTATCATTAGTAGTTTGAGAACATAAAACTGAAATGTGATAAAAACTATTTAAGACCGAACCCTTGACAGAACATTCTTACAGCCGTCACTGACAGATAGGTCCTTTTGATTTTTAACTTGCTGAAATATCTCTAGCTGATTGTAATCAGCTTTATATCATTAGCTGAACGGATGTCTCAGTTGTGGAACTGGGACCTGCCCAGTCCAATCCTACCTAGTCGATTACAATCAGATCCGCTTCTGTCGGCTCTTTGGTCTGATCCGTGCTTGTGTCTTGGTTCGAGTCAGTTCTATTCTCCAAACCTTCTTCCCACCCAGCCGAGTCCCATCCTGCAGGCGCTGATAAGGAATGCGGTGCAAGGGTTCTACCCAGACCCTCGTACTGGCCTTGGTTGCTTGCAGCTTCCGCGATGGCGTCTTGAGACGCCGAAGACAGAAGTCCGGATCGCTCGCCGTCATTTTGTGCCTCACCAAAGTAGGAATTTTTCGGACGACCCATGACTGTCCGTCCTGAAGTCAAAAAAACTTGTTAAAACATATTAACTTATTTAAATAAAATTGACACTGAACAGGTTACATTTCTTCTAAAGCATAAATAAATGAACAGATGAGATGCAATTCTTTCCAGATGTGTGTAGTAATCAATACATTTCACACATTTTTGTCATTACATTCAATACTATGAATACATACTTTATACACGTATTTAGTTGTACACACTGTTATAGAAGACTAAAGTAAAGCATTTGGAGAAAATCCACATGGTGTTAACCTTGACTGGAGGACTTTGTGCCTGACGACACCAGATTTATCCAGAAACTTGTGTCATTTCTTATGATACAACCACAGATAACGTCAGAAGTGTCCCACCTGGGATACGAATAAAACACCTGACCTGTTGCTCAGTAGTCTGAAGTCCCTATTTTCAGACCAGAGTACATTCAGCATGTAATTTAGACACAAAGGTTCCAGAATCTCGATTAAACAGAATCCAAGTTCTTTAATATTCAATGTGAAATTACCAGTTTCTTACTTCTGACAAACTAAAAAGAGATTCCGATTCTATTTTCAAGCATCATTTGGTAGCAGGCCACACTGCAAAAGGCGTCAAAAGCTCTTTCAGTAACCCTGGTGGTACTACGCTCGATTAGCCAACAGCAGAGAATCCATGCTGTATTGTTTAGGGGGAAGATGAGACGCACCAAACACAACGGGGTGACCTGAGGGAAAGCAACCTGCTCTTCCATTCCAAAGATTGATCACCCTCATCTCAGACCGTATTGACGCTAGGGCTGCATGATTTTAGACAATCTAATAGTACTAGAATATAATTGCTAAGACCATACCAGGAGCGATATTTTAATCTGTTCTCCCTTTTTAAATCTGTAATTCCAACTACATGATACCTTCAGTAGTTTCCCTTTTGCTCTCCTCACACTGGTAAAATATTGCATCGTCACAAATAAAGACATTTTCTGAACTTATTGCAGTCCAGACAATCCTTCGTGATCTGAATATTGTGCATCAATAGAGTGCAGCCCTAATTAATGCAGGGATTTTTGTTTTGCATCTGTTAAAAAATATCATTTTTTTAATCTGATGCTTGTACTAGTCACATTTTGGGTTTTCCTTGTCTGGAAAAAGATGCACGTATAAATGAAAAGGAATACAATCATAAAATGTTTAATTATTGTAATACATCATGAGTTTCACTCTCGGACACAACTGAGATAGAATACTCAACTTTTTCATGATATTTATTGTTTTTTCTGTTTTTAGACATACCTGCACAAAATATCGACATGGTTTCAGGTAGGCCCCCACTTCAAAATCCCTTTTGAAATAATCCGGATTCTGAACAAGTGAATTCTGATTTTCTTGAAATAAATTACACTGTCTGTAAGACTGCATTTCCCATGAGGACCAACACATACTGTCGCGTGTTAAAATCCTGATCTCTCGTTCGCCTGCTGTTGGATTGAAGTACATTTCTGTTTCCAGTGTCTGTGTGAAGGATGAATAGCGATGAGGTGACAAATCTAATTGTGGTGAAACAATGTCATATGATGACGTTGAAAACAAGACTGGGTGGGTGACGTATGCCATAAAGCGGTCAGCACATTTGTAGTTGTTTTGTTTGGCAGGGTTCCTGCCACCCTGCTCAAAGTTTCTTAGTGCAGAGATGTCATTCAACGAGCAGTAAGTCGAGGTATAATCACAACAGTTCTGAAAATATTTTATGAAGGTTTGAAAACTTACTTAGTGTTGCTTTTTCAATTATTCTTAAGGGTTTTGTGTTTCTATTAAGACACACCTAGGGATCAAAAAAACATACCAACGTTGCGGACTTGTTCAGAAATGTCGGCTCTGACGTCTGAGATGTCCCACATGGCCATAAAAGACTCGAAACAGGAGACCTCCTCTGCCTCCTGGATGTAAGGTTTGTAGGTGAAGCTGAAGTGATGAGCGATTGCTGCGAGAAACATCTCGACACAAATGATGAAGTCCTAATGGAAACAAAGGGCAGCTTGGTTTCTTTACAACAACAGTGAATAAGGAGGTATCTTAGTCGCTTTATAACAACCCTAACTTCTACCTGTAGGCCCGTGGCTACAGCCTCGACACTCTGCCAGTCCCATGTACGTTTCTCTGAGATTATTCCCACTTTAACCAGCAAAGCAATCAACACAGCTTGCCTGGGAAAATTTATCAAACCTAAATTTTACTCAAATAAAAGTCATACTTTAAGAGGAAATATTTTTTTTGTCAGTGCAATAATTATGAACAGAGTGAGATTTACCAAAAGGAGACGAACACCACCATTTTGACGCATAAAAATTTCCCCACTGGTTTGAGGGGACTCAGCTCGTCCCTCAGAGCCCGGTAGAACAGAACCAGGCAGTACATGGCGAACTGGAACAAAAATCAGAGCAGGAGAATGAAACTAGTTCAAAATATGCACAAGAATGATGTATTCAATAAAGAACTGAAGTTAGTTCGGTACAACATATTTACTAGCTGTGACATGTTGTTGAAAATAACCAGGTAAGTCCAGGCATTTCTGAAGTTAAAATTGCCTTCGTCGTACACGTCGCACAGCTGACAGATTCTAGAAAGAAACAACCGCATACGTCTTTACATCACCCGTTGGATAATATGAGCTGAAGATATACCACGTGCACAAAATCAGCATTTACTTACAAGGCGATCACTGTTGTGACGGGTCTTACCACAGTGTACTGCAGGACTCCCAGTTTACACCGCAACAGCAAAACCCTGGTTAATTAAGAAAAGAGAGGAAATAATCAGGCTAAACTAACTAAGGTCAAAGGCCTGTAGACCAGCAACGTTTAATTACTTTAATAGATATCCATAACAACTTGTTCACTTTGAATCAGAACCAGCAAGTACGCTGCTTGCTTGAACCAAATCAATACATTTGCAAATGTTGCTTGAAAAGCTTTAGGCTGGTCTGTTTTGCAAACAATGTTTAAAATATAAATGTTTCACAACTAAAAAAATATATCAGTAGACAGAAAATACAAAATTTTTAATTTAAATATTGGAGTAAAGGTCAGGAGGCAAATTAGGTTTCACAAGATTCAGTTTGTAAATACGGCAATCGTTTAAATAGGTTTTTAATTTAGGCAGTAGATACGGGTTTCTATACCTAACAGGATCACACTGGGGAGCAGCATATATGTCCTATGTAACTCACTCTCCCATTGGCCAGGGTGGGCAACAGCAGAGCGGGGGGAGGTGCTTCTGCTGCTCCTGGACCTCCAGCATCATCACCAAGCTGGGATACTGACACTCCAGGTAGTTCAGCAAGAAAGTCATGAAGTTGTAGATAACATAGGCCTCGTAGCATTCTCTGCACGTGTCCACATAAATTGCTATGCTGGGGTATTTCAGTGCGATCCACTGGAAAAAAGGAAGTGTAGGTAAAGAAAATACACCATGTGAAGAACTGCAAACTGAGCAGATGTCTGCAAATAATGTAATATCAAGATAATGAACTATCATAAAAGACTTTTTACTAAGTGAAAGTTTTTTGACTTACGCTGTCCAGGCTGTAGATTGGAACCATCCATAAAATCCTAAAATAATAATAAAAACAAGTAAATAAAACAAACAAACAAACATTGTTAAAACCAGTTTTTGTAACACACAAGACTAACCTGATAATAGGCTTCTGGAGCTCTGGCTGGGTGTAGTGCACCAAATGCTGGAGGATGCCCCATAGTGATATTGGTATGGTCATGAAAACAAAGATCCCAGCAATGAACCATGCTTTGTTGTGAGTTCCAACCTGTTATTGGATTAAGAAAATGATAGGCAAAACAGTCAGACGGATTTTTGTTTTGAGTGAGCTTTCATATCATAATCCTACAGACTAGAAATGTGACCGCACGTCGTTACTTTCAGTGTAAAAATCCCAGACCTTTCACCTAAAAACCTTCCTGTAGGTTAACGTTATTTAAAGGAGATTCAAAAGAAAGGGTTGGTGCTGATTGTGTCCCGCCTACAGCCTTCTAAAATGTTGGTTACTCCAAGATGCCCATCTCCTACCTGTTGCTGCACACTGCCAACAAACTGACTGAAACAGGGCGCATAATAAACTTAGTGTTAAAATCTGGTTATGGATTATTTTAGATGATAAGGCTTAGTCAGCAGTTTTTAAAAATAAAACAAAATGTATTTAGGATGTCAAATCAATGGATTGATTTGGCATTGAGGAGGAAAGAATATCAGATCTGAAGGTGTCCAAAATGAAAAGGGCACTGACCCCTGACCTCTGCAGCTCCCAGATGCACAGCGGCAGGACGACTATTAGCAACAGCACATACAACACGACGACCAGAGGCCGAATCCATCTTCTCCAGTCCCCGCAGGAGCAAGGCATCTTGACATGAAGCCTTCAGATCCAGCGATAAACACAGGAAGGTGAAGCTAAGGCTAACTTTTCACAGCGGTTAGCTTCCTCTTAACATACTGCAAACGCCTCACTCCGTTCTCCTTCCTGTCTTTAACTCCTCACCTAAAGCCGCGGCGCACCCAAGAAGAATCCGCCTGGTGCTTTATTAAAACTCATGTGATTCAAGTTTGCCAGCCGTAGCTCCGTCAGCTGAGTCACCGAGTAAACAAACCGAAGTGACGAGCCATGTTTAACCCGGAACGACTAACAGCTACCAAAGGTTCCTAAACACGGTACAAAACAAACAAACAAAAAACAACCAAACAGATAGGAGTAAGAAATAAACAAACGTTAAAGTTTGTAAACTGTGGTACATGCTAAACGTCTCCTAACAAGTAGCAGTAGCAACCGTTCCTAAAGGAGCTCTTCCGGTTGCCTTTGGTTACAGTTCCGGCTGCAATTTGATTGGTTGCTCAGGTGGGTCCGCTCGTTGTCGCTTCACCGACCCAAGTTGGATGAAAAATTGTTTGTCTCTCGTTATCTCCGCAAATCTCAGGCGGCAGAAGGATGATGAACAAAAAGAGGGTAACGACACCAGCAGCTGACTTCCAATTTGTACATTTAGTTTTGAAGTTACTTTTAGGGATTGTTTTTACTACATTTTACTTTTACATAAGTCACATTGCTATAAAGCAAAACGTCTGGATACTTTTTATTAATTTAATAATGACACATTTTCCAGACAAGGACACACACCTGCGGTATTTGACTACAGCAAGACTTCCTGTTTGCAGAGAGTACAGTTTCTACCAACTAAGTTTTATGTTCACAGGATATCCTGTTTGGATGGAATAAACACAGCAGAGATGCTTTAATTCAGAAAAACCAAATATTGGTTATGCAAACTGCAGATAATTGTAAATTGCAAGCAGTTATTAACTAGGAAAGCATGTACCTAATATTTTAATATTGATCGTTTATAAGATTGTATCAGCACAATCTGTTAATCTGATTTTTATATCTGATTTTTAAATTGCTGCGCTCTAAAAGCTGCGTGTATTTATGTTCTAAAGTAATGCGCCTTTATGACATTTTAAACTTGCATTGCTTCTGGTGTGCTTTAGATATAGGGCGACACGTTCACCTTTTTCTCTTCCATCATAGTGAAACTCCTCCCTCACTGCCGACTCTCTACCGGCGCAGGTTGCAGGAAAACGACCGAACCCTCTCATTCTGGTTTTTCATTTATCACATGCAACCAGTAGATGGCACTATGATGTCAATCAAAGTTTTTAATTCTTATGAATCTTTGAAATTTATGTTGAATTTTATTTTTGAATGATGAAATTCAAAATAAGTCAACTTTTTTACTAAATATGAATGTTGGGTTTAGAGGGATACAGTTTTAATAATGTGTGTCATTTTTATTATTATAATTATAATAATAATAATTATTATTATTAGTAGTAGTAGTATTAGTAGTAGTAGTAGTGGTATTAGTATTATTAGTATAAGTATTATTATGGATAGTAACAATAATGATAATTACGATACACAGGCTCAGATATCTTTAAATTTTCTGTTGAAAAGAAAATGTAATGTAACAAGATTAATGCGTGTTTATTCATTCTATTTATAAAAAGTAAAATAAAAATCAATTCTTGTCCTGGAAAAAAATTTAGTTTTAGTTTTTAGTTTTGTTGGAAAAAATAATATTTAAGAATGCATAACTATATACATTCTCTTTAAAAACCCTATATACAGTATATATGTTACTGTTCATATTACGAAGGCATTAAAACAGCATTTTATAGATTAGCTGCAATTTCTGTTAACCAATATTTCTTCTTATGATGACATATTTCAACTTAATGCAATCAAAATCAAACAAGTGCAAAAATAATAGACAGAACAGTAAGAATCCAGTCAAAGTTACTGAGAAAATTGAGGATACATTGCTTTTTAAATGTAGAGTTTAGAAAATTGATATGACAATGTTTAATCTTCTAACTTTGTTCAGTCACTTTTGGTATATTTTTTTATATTCAGGCTTTTAAAAAATCCATTTTGTAATTTGAGCCTACCTAGACTGTGTTTTCCTCTTGTGAATGCAGACGTACTTTTGCACACATTGTTTTTCTACAATATGAGGGGAGGCAGAACTTTCCTGACTGTTGCACCACATCTCCTCAGCCCCACAGTCACCGAAATCATTGGTTGTTGCAGGACAGATTGTTCATGAATTTTGAATTGGTCCTTTTGGCTTTTATAAATTAAAAATGGTCCTTGCCACAAGTCCTGCAAGCGACCACCATGGCTGATGGCTAGGAGGGATTGTTAGTGTGAAGTGGCACACAGTGTACAGCGATGTTAAGGGCAGGGTAGATAAACATATGTTGCGTTTGATCGAACCCGCATGCACATTTTGGCATGAAGGATGTGGCAGCCTTCACGTCTGACTGAATCCTATAGGAGCTCACGCAGGATATGTCTAGTAGGAAATGAGCATAAATAGATAAGGAGAATGGATGGGTCTGAAAGAATAACAATAATCAATTTAGAACAAAAGGCGGAGACATGCTGTCTAATTCATGACACATAATCCATCATCTGAAGTGCACCTCCTTCCTTGAACAGTTACAAAACACAGCAGGTTTTAACAGTTGATTATTTATTTTAACATGTCTGCCTCTTTTCTTTTTGGAAACGGTTCTGACTTAGTCGAAATGTTTTGGCTCAAGTCGTCTTGTTCCTCGTGGAACAAAAGTTTGTCCACTTCACTAATATCCAAACATTTTTACCTTCAAAACAAATCATTTTTGTTGTTTTGAAGATGATAATTCTGAGTTTGAGTTAATATTAGATTTACTTTTTAAAAATCTTTTTATTATCAGAAAACTTAGAAATGTGTAAAAAGCCAAAAGATTTTCTAAATGTCTAAAATGTTGTCTCTCTTGCACAGTTCGGTTTCACTGCTCTATCGCTTTTAATGTTTTCAATTGATAATAATCATAACATTTATAGAAAAATCAGTTAAACCCATGGAGAAAAAATAGAGTGGCCTCTCATTGCACCTTTCAGCAGGATAATTATTGACCAAATTATGACACAAACGGTTCAAAATATACAAAGTCAGTCTTTTCACAAGGCCATCTCAGTCCCCAGACACAAATTCCCAAGGGTTTTACTGAAAAGACTACAAGAGAGAACGCAGGCGGCGGCTGATCCAGAGGGAGAATAGTCTGTATTTTAGTATGTGAAATGTGTCACACCAAAATGAAATAGAACGTTGAAACCTTAAATTAACTACACAATTTATAAATTAGGAGTACTAAAAATAAAAGATTCATGTGGACATATCCTCTCGGTTTCTGCCCTTAAAGCGTCTTGTACAGCTCTTTTAGGTCTCCAGAGACGTAAAAATCCCTGATCACGGGACAGTTTATTTTAAGTAAGTACCTCACTCTGTCCAGCTGCTTCAAATCCTCCAAATTCACATTTGGGAGTCATGTCTGTTATGCTCAGGTCACAACAACAGAACCCCATACCTCCTTTGTGTCTTATATAGGTTCCAGTCTGAGTGTACTACCTCAGGTGAACCTGCACAGAAGTCCCATCATCCATAAAAAAAGATCCACGGAGCTCTTTTTGCTGTATTTTCCTAAATTCTGCAGATTGGATTTGTTTTAGGTGCTAGAGCACATTAATGCTAAGAAAAAGTGTTTTTTGTGTTTGAAGAACCATGTGAGATTATTAGTTACAGACGCAGAGAAGTCAGTGAGTGAAACTTTCAGTTTATCATCACACATAATTGTGCTTCTCCCCTTTGATTCACCCATTCTTCTTATTTAAGTTTTCTCACCCATTATATTTATTGGACATGATAAGCATACGTGATTGTAATCAACTGAAATATTTACAACTTTTTCTAAAGTGGAAATAGGTGCATGGAATAAAAAAAAAGAAAGCTTTCTCTAGATAATCTGCTCCATCACTTTTGAGTAGTTAAGAATGCAGTAATGAGGATGAACTGCTGCTACAGCCTTTCTTGTCCTCAGACGTCTTCTTTTAAGTATAAGCTCAAAAGAAAAAGACATGTTACACAACGTTATCCCCATTTGGCCCTAACTGATTATTTCATGAAATTGTCATTCGTTGCTGTTGCCTAAATTTCTTGTATCAACCTTAAAATCTTTAGGAGCTTTGCGCAAAGAAGCTCTTCGGCTCTTGTGAGATCCTCTGTTATTTGTTTTTGGGCTTATTTCAATTCATCATTGGCAGAAAGCAACGTTCCCACCAAATTCCAGAAATAAATCACTCTCCCTCTCCTTGGGCTTTTCTCACACTCAGAGCATTCACCTTCACCTCTATCCAGTCTTGCTCCAATGTTTCAGTCTAAAAATATTTATATGTCTATTTTTCTTTCTTTGCCTCCTTAAATCATCGACTACACAATATAACTTCCAGTGTTTTGAGCAGCAGGTCCTCCAGGGTTACAATAAAATAAACGTGGAACGAGTTTGTATGAACAATATTAAAGATCTTACGAATGTTAAGGTTTATCTCTAAAACAAACTCTAATAAATGGTGTCTCCTTTTTCACACAGAGTAAAATTACACAGGAATGACAAATATGTTTAAAACTCAAAGTAGACGCAAAAAGTGCTCTACAAAGTTAATTTCCAAAGAAAAAAAAAAAGGTTTTTATCTCTTTACCACTCAGTTTTTTAGCAGCATCGAATACTTTTATAACATTAGATGACTAATGCAGACCTTTCTGTGGTCAATCTATGGTCTGGGCAGGAGAAATGAGAAGTGAATTAGGTGTATCGTGTTCCCGGCATCGAAGCGGTTCGCATCCTCCCTGGTGACATTAGCAACCCTAAGGGTTCAGTTTCTGAATAGGTCACAGTGCGCTTTAAATCACTCCCAGACACCTCTTTTACACAAACACACATGAGAACCAAAAAGCAAGGTCTTGATTTATTAAACAAACCACTATGACATGTCCATAAAATTAAAAAAAGTGATACAATTGAAGGGAAAAGTAATTTATTGTTTAAGCAGCAGCGCTGGCATGACTACAACACAATGAAAACACATTTCTGATCACAGGTTATCATAAATCACTTTAATGAATAGTGGTAAAATAATACTTCTAACTACTAGTTACTTGTTGTTCTGTACACAAGTGTGCAAAACACCCAGGCTGTTCATGCAAAGTATACATTCAAATTCACACAGGTTTGCATTGATTCACATGACAGTGAAAATATACATACGATAGCGTAAGTAAGATATTTTGAATGGGGTTGAATTTCCAAAGAAAACACCCGTGTGTTGTTTTGCGAAGAAGTGGATACATTTATTAGTCCCAAGTATCATGTTTATCTGAAAAAACAGTTAAAGCAGCCAAAGCGATAAACTGGTGAGTTATTTATTTATTTATTTTTGCATCTAACAAAGGAAGCAGGCCAACTGGAGGCCCCACCTATATGCAGTTTAATATTTGCAGATTTCTGTTTGGAACATTACTCTAAACTATTCACAGAATATGTTCCGTTATCAATGCCCACTAAGGCGTATTTGGTGTTTGAAATAATAAAAGAAGCATTCTTAGATGGGGATCTCCACTAATTTAGCTACTCTTTTATTTAAATTTCTTCCTGTGTACATTTTAAGCAAACATTTCTTCTGATTGTTGCATAATGATATTAATGGTAATGCAGTTAATGTTGTAAAAATATTAGTTATTACTACCACACTATAACACTTTATAAAAGTGAATATATTAAAGATATTTATGTTCATTTGGTTATAAAAGCTTGAATGACACTTTTACTGTTGCATTTGTATAGCAAATTTCACAGTGTTTAAAAGCTAGTTTGTGTCAATTTTCAGTATATCCAAGAGATAATGAGAACTTCGCATTATTCATTTTCCGAATTAATAGTTATCAGCACATATTTTCCTGTCCATTGTCCTTTAAAATATGGAAAAAAATTAAATTTAAAACAAAGAAGTGTTTAAACCAAGCTTCACACTTTCATTGCAAAGAAAACTTTCTAACACAAATATGTCTAAGGGATGTAAAGCAGCATATTGGCAACAAAAAATGTTTAGGGGTTATAGCACTTGTACTTTCACCAGGGATCCATATCGCAGTAACAGCGGTGTACATTTATAAAAGTAAAAAGAGAACAAGTATTTCCTCATGTACAAAAACAAATAAATAATTTTTCATTTCAAACACCGTTAACTACAGGATTCAAGGGAGGAAACCACCTAATGTGAATAGTTCAAGACACAGCACAAAAACTCGGTTGCTCATCCGGAATCACCAGTAACTCAACTTAGACGACTGTGTATGTTATTTGTTAGCATGAGTTTTGCATTCAGTACAAACATCAACTTTCAAACTGGACTATATTAAGATTAGATTAATAACCACTCTCCAAGCATTTCCCCTGGACATTCTGAAGGTCGTGACCCTTTTAAACTCCTCAGCACTGCATAACTCGGCTCTACTCTGTTATAAGGGTTTTCCAAAAGCAATGGTTACATGACACCCATTGCTCGAAGTTGGACTGAAAACACTGAAATTACAAGGCTGTCAGAGACTGATTGGCTGGTGGGTGGAGTAACTGGTAGCTAGTGAAGCCACAGACCGAGCAGAATGTTCAACATACTGCCTCTGTCTCTACGGATCATGTTGGATTCATTTTGGACTCTGGTGCCGTACTGGAAAACCACTCAAACTGCATAGAGTAGAGTTGAACTGAGTTAAACATTGCTGGGTAGTTTTTAGTGGAAAAGGGCCATTAGAGAATTAGCTGCAGAACTAACATGATTTTTTTTTCTCAATGTCTGACTTTTATGCATAATATATTGTTTTACTGCAATTTCGATCTGATTTTATATATTACCTCTAAAAAAGAAATTGCTTAGTCAGCCACTTGACCTGGATAGAATCAGGTTGGCATCTGGTGACAATGTGAAGAACCTTGGTGTTATTTTTGATCAGGAAATGTCTTTCAAGTCTCATATAAAACAGGTCTGTAAGATTTACTTCTTTCATTCTAGGAATATAGCAAAAATTAGAAATATTCTCTCTAGGACAGATGCTGAAAAGCTAGTCCATGCATTTGTTACTTCAAGGCTGGACTATTGTAACTCTTTATTAACAGAAAGTTCACAAAATGCAATTAAAAGTCTACGGTTGGTCCAAAATGCTGCAGCAAGAGTTCTGATGAAACTAAAAAGAGAGATCATATCTCCCCAATTTTAGCTTCCCTTCATTGGCTACCTGTCAAACTTAGAATAGATTTTAAGATTCTTCTTTTGACATATACAGCCCTCACTAATAAAGCTCCATCGTATATCAGAGATCTGATTACTCCTTATGTCCCTAACAGAGCACTTCGCTCTCAGACTGCAGGTTTACTGGTGGTTCCTAGAATCTCTAAAAGCAGAATGGGAGGCAGATATTTTTGTTATCAGGCTCCTCTCCTATGGAACCAGCTTCCAGCTTTAGTCCCTGAGGCAGACACCCTGTCTAGTTTCACTTCTACGCTTAAAACCTTCCTGTTTGATAACGTTTATAGTTAGGAAGACGTAGAAAAGCCAACCTAATCCGGTTGGGGAGGAACTCAGTCCTGACAGACGGTTCTCATTTCCTCTACCTTCTTCATGTCTCACTCTACAGGGTTAAGTTATTTAAGTTATTTCTATGGTTATGCTGCTATAGGCTTAGACTGCTGGAGGACAATCTGACCACTTCTCTCTCTGCTACTTTCTTCCTTTGTCCAATCTACTTAGTTACCGTTATTTCAACCTTGTTAACCTATTGTTTTCTCTTAGTGTTCTTCTCTCCATAGTAAGCACACCTGGGCTGGCGTTCTGTTAGCTGAGACACCTTCTTGGACGTGAACATGGGCTAAGTACTTCCAGTGACACTCTACAACCTCTGCTATAATCTCTAATATTTCAGTATCCTGTGCTTCTAATTTAGCTTTCTGTCTTTTCAAACCCCCAGTCGGTCGTGGCAGATGGCTGCTTGTACTGAGCCTGGTTCTGCTGGAGGTTTCTTCCTGTTAAAGGGGAGTCTTTCTTCTCCACTGTCTCTACATGCATGGTCAGTATGAGGGATTGCTGTAAAGTCAACGGCAATACAAACCATTGTTTGGGTCTGCTGATTCCAGAGGAGTGAATGCTGCAAGTCAATGACTCGATGCAATTTGCTGGGGTTCCTTA
Organism: Orestias chungarensis; assembly: GCA_032876305.1. Classification (NCBI taxonomy): domain Eukaryota; kingdom Metazoa; phylum Chordata; class Actinopteri; order Cyprinodontiformes; family Cyprinodontidae; genus Orestias; species Orestias chungarensis. Next base: position 1,489,183 of record JAVLVB010001185.1, read on the forward strand.
GATTGGAAACTTTTTCAAATTGATTTGTTAGAATGTATCTTTGATTTTAATTGTCTTGAGACGACACCTGTTGTAAATTGGTGCTATATAAATAAACTGATTCTTGATTCTTGATTCTTTCAGACATACCTTATAACCATCAGATGTCCAGCAATAGCTTAAGAGGGCCCCATGGTAAATAGTCTGAGTTGAGTTACCGGTGGTTTGCTTGGTGTTAATAGATACATTAATAGCATTGATAGCTAGCTGTTAATAGCTACATTACTATAGTGCCATTAAACAAAAACATGCACTGGTGTGTATAGCTGCTATCGTATGCTGTTTCTATATTTTACACAACTACAGCACAGCTGCCTAATGTAAAAAAAAAAAAAAGTCTTTGAGCCAAGGTTGTTGGGCAATACTTGTTAGTTTTTGACAGACAATTTTTCTTACAAAAGGCCTTTATCGGATGGAGTAAATTATAACTACACACCCTTGCAATAGAGCGCTTTTAAATCCCTGTGCATGGTGACTATCTGTTAGATCTCCAGCCTCTTTACTACATATTTATTTAGTGTATGTCAGTTTATGTTGTGTTAAGCAGCTGTCGCTACACTCTTAGCTTCTTGAGTTTCTTTAAAAAATTTTACAGATATCTTTTGGATTTAGACAATGTATCACATAAACAATTTAAAATAAAAAAAAGTAGTAAAAGGTAGGGTTATAGGCAGTTGTTACTGTATGTTTATCCCAGTTATTTTAGAAGATTTAAAGTTTACACTTTAAAGTTTTGTAACAACTTACATTTATCATACACAGTTCTGTACTTACATCTCACTTAATCTATGCTTTTGCCACAGTTTAATTAAATAAAAAGTGTAAAGTATCTGTAAAGAAAACAGAGATGATCCAGCTAAAAGCAATGAGTATAAATTAACCAAACTTCAAACCTTGAGTCCTGACAATTTTAGTAATTTGAGTCAGTAACATAACTGTTTGGTTAATAATCACAGTGAGTAGCAAACTTCTGGGAAGAGCATGTGCACATGTCTCAACATCATTCTTCCAGGCAGCCAGCAGAAAGCGTTTTTGTTCCTGCTGCATCCTTCCCAGTGGTGCTGCCCTTTATAAGAACAGTATGCTTGGCTTCTGATAGAGATACATTTATAGATTTCAGCTGCATCCCTTCAAATAGTCCTCCTCCTCATCCTCCTCAGCCTTCTATTCCTCTCAGACTACTGTGTCACTGTCCGTGGGTGTGGGAACCAAAGGGGGGGGGTTTCTCAGGAAGCTTAGCCCTCAGTGAGGTTCAGGAAATTCACTTTATGGTTTGTCCCTTGTATTCCAGTTCCAAATATGTTTTCTTCCAGACAGATTTGTTCCCTCAGAGTCCCGATTGTACTTTGATTGACTTACGTTTTCATTTTCATATATATATACATTTTCAGATGAACAATACTTACTGTTTAAACACTTTTAAAAACTCCAGAGAGCAAATCAGTTACTGTCTTTCCTGATGCTTTTGTCGGTGTGGGGGTTGTTGGGTTCTGGGCTTTTACACTGGATGCTGGTACCATTCACGAGTCCAATGCTGTTCAGTTGATTGTCGGTGTAACACCAGCAACACAAGCATGACTTGGAGAACATGAAAAGAAAAAAAATGTGCATATTTTAGCATGCCTGTATTTATCTCAGTTTTTTTTTCATATCTGGACTCATCTGTCATTTGTTCCCACAAAGCCCCTGTAACCTCCAAAGTTAGGCCAATGGTTTATCTTGAGTAACACTCCCTTGACAGACATTTGCAGAGTGTGACTTCAGCCAGTGAAGTGACTACATATATCACTGCGCTGCCTTTGTTTGTTGCTCATGGCATGTCATCACTTCTGTGGCCTCTGAGTCATGAACATGGGAGTCGAGTTCACTGTTTATGTTACAGACCAGACTAGCCAGGAACAAACACGATGTTGGGGTTCTACAGTAAACAGGATCATATATGCATATGCGTGTTTGTGTAATACGAGAGAACCTTACCTTGAAGCAGTTTTTGAACTTCTTGCTGACAAAGTATAAAATGATGGGATTTATGCACGAGTTTATGGTTGCCAGGTTGATGCTGAGGTAATCCAAAACCAGTAGGAAACTGGGGAAAGTGTGAGAAGATAAACTGTAAAAAGAAAAGTTCATGGCACTGAAGAATATATATAAAGCCTTTTTTCCTGGAGAACTCTTTTTTTTTGTTTTGTTTTTTTGAAAGTAATGACGTGAAAACATATTTGCCCCCCCACACATTTTTCAGTTCTTGTTTATGTTACATGGAAAATGTTCCATCCACTTATTGTCGATATCCGCATATCTTTTAGATTTTGTTTAAAACTGCCTGTCTTTAAACTATTATTAAATGCTATATTTTTTGACAATCGATGGGAAAAGATCTCTTAACCGTATTTTGACAATCTCCAGAGGGATGGAAGACCTCATTGCCACCACCCTAATCAACGTTCTCCATCAGATCTAAATCAGATCTTGATGAAAAAGATTGATCTCTGTTAACTGTGGATGTTTTTTACCCTGCATAGACAGGTGCATCATGTTTGGCAAGTAAGTTTAAAGTTTCTACCAGGTCTTAATTATTGACAAGTTGTAACTATTAATAATTATTATTACGTAACTATTAATGTTGAGTGGAAGGCTGAGCCACAATGTCTGCATAACATAGCAAGAGATTAAAGTAATTCCCTGAGTTGCATCCCTTTTGGTACTAAATCTTTTGACATCTTTAAAAACCTGTTGCAGCTTGAGTTGACTGGAGAATAAATTGTGTATGTTACAATGTCAAATGTGCAGAAGTGTGATGCATAGGTCTCATTTACTTTGACCTGTGTGTCTTTCTATGGCAAAGTAAAAACTAGGAAAATTCAAAACAGTGTCTTATTAAGACATCCAAAATGGATTCAAGCACAGTTGTTCTCAGTGTAAACTCACTTGAGGAGCTCACAGCGCATTTTGTCATCCTGTCTGTAAACCATCTTCTTTAGAATCCTGCTGAGGTGCAAAGGGAACCAACAGAGGGCGAAAATCAGCACGAGGCAGAAGACAGCTTTGGCCACCTCCCTCCTCTGCAAACAAAAACACAAGATAAGGTTCTGCCTCTAAAGAAGAGGCTTACAACTTTATTCATTTGGAGGCAGAATCAATGTGTCGTTCAACCTGTTTCAGGTGTTCACTGAGTGCGATGCGAAGGCTGCCATTCCGGTGGTTTAGCATCTCACAGGTCATGAGAGTGTAGAAGATGGCAGTGCAGGTAAGTGGGACACAAAAGTAGAAGCCAAACAGCCACCAATCCTTTGCTTCTGTATAGAACTAGAAGAAGACAACCCCAGTGATGGACTCTAGTTATAATTGACCTGCTTTTCAATGTTAACAGCAGTTTGGTCACCTTAGAATTAGAGTTTGAGAATCTACGTTTCTGAACAGTCAATATCTAACATACATTGTTTCTTAACAGTGGTCATCTGAACTGTAACTCAACTATCTTCATGTTGCAGCTATTGTTTATACCTTAAACTGCATCTAAGAGCCCCTACATTTTTATTTTTAGGGGCTTTTTATCTATTCATAGTGACATGGTGCAACAGTAGATACTTCAGTTTTCTATTCATACATCCAGAAAACGCCGTCTGGCTGCTGTTATTTTGGTGTGAAGCGAAGTTTATGGGAATGTTGCTCAGAAGTAGCAAATCAAGCTGGTTCCAATTATGCGGGAGTATATTACAAGTCTGTGGTTCCAAAAAGGTATGAAAAATATGCTATCTCCAAAACCGAGAAAATCCGGTCAGAGCTTTTTCACACAATGGTCTTCTTGCTTCACAGGATTACTCATAAATGTTGCCATCATAAATCAATGTACCCCTCCGCCACCTCATGCATCACACTGGGTCCAGAATGTTCAAAAGCAAAATAAAATATGTAATTGAACTACATTAGTGGGGAGCATGATTCTTAGAGGTCAACACTGTATTGATATCTGGTAGAGATTAAGAGAGTTTTGAGGGTGTGGAAAAACACATGTGGCTACTTGAGCGCCAAGACCACCATAATTGCACTTGGCTATCAATTACATGTTTCAGGCATTTAGAAAAGTCACAACAACTACAGCATAAAACAAGGAAGAAAAAGCACTGGGTTTAAATCTGAAAGACAGGCTTTAATCAAAATACTGACTTAATACTAACTTCAAACATTGAATATCTTCTATACATGTTTCCTTTCTTTCACTTTCCCTAGTTGCAATAGATGATCATTTCAGTTATTTATTGCACAACCATGGAAAGTTGGGTTTCATTGCTTCAGTGCCATTTTGAGGCAGTCAAATACACATACAGTCTACATGCATGTCAAATTTGAAACCCATGTTTCAACAGAATAAGACATTTCGTTTGGATGATTAGACATTAAGCTAAATGTTAGCGTTCCTTTCAAATAGTTCCAAAACAGGAGTGGATTTTCTGTCTCTTCTGTCCAGTAATAATTTAGTTCTAATTTTGCAAAATTGCACATTTCCCTGGACAAATACTACACCAGTTTTTTCAGCAGATTGGCTGTCTTGGCTTACTTTTAATTAAACATGTGGTGAAATAGCAAAAAAAAGAGGTAGTTTTAAACTTGGTGTTACTTGAATTCCCATTTATTTAGAAATTCTTACGTCCTTGGAAGTGTAACTGTTTTTTTAGTCTTTACTTAACAGAGGCGCATTGTTGTCTTAAGACTTACAGTAAGGCTAAAATGTGGTTTACTGCAGCCTGCACTTACAGCAGTTGGAAAATCTATTCATTATTTGCATTTTCATTAAATGAGCTAAGTTCTAAAGTGGCCTATAAAACCAGTTTAAAGGGTCTATTTTGGTTTCTACCAACCAGAGTAGAAACTTTGCCTGTGTAATTGGATCCATCTGCAACATAAGGCTGTTTTACCGTAGGATGCTTAAAAATCAACCTGGTGAATGTGTGGAACAAAGAGAGAACTGCGCACCGCGAAGTGTAAAACACAGCACACCATGTTTCATCCTAGGCACAGGAAATAAATGTGCATTTTAATTAAGGTCCAGACTCTGTGACAATGTTTCTATACATCCAATATCAGGAGATATTCTCAAATTCTTTTTTGTGTTGCTGGACAGATCATTTAGTAGTTGTTTTATCTGAGAGGGACATTAGACACACAGGCCAGAAGTTTATTTCATATAGGCATCCCTAAACTCTTAAACTTGACAACATAATTGGTGCTTTTATTCTCTTCTCCTTGTCGTGATTTTGAAAATAGGCCTTATCGGATGGATGAATCCTGAGTTCACACTGCAGTTTGAGACTAGTTTCTCTGTTATGACAAGAACCAGCACCACAAAGCCTAGGCTCCATTGGCAAGGGCAGTCTTAACACTAATGTGAGTGTTGAAGATAAGTTACATATTCTATTTACCTTTTATTTCATTTTTCATCAATTTGAAGTATAGCCACATAGTTTTGAACTTTTTTTAATCCACATTTCCTGAAATGTTTAAAGTTATTCTTTGTTGTTTTAGTTGTTCGCTTTAAAACAACTTATTTTCTATTAAAATCCAATTGCATTGAAAATAGGAATAGAACAGCTTACGTTCATGAAGCTGGTCTGTGGGTCAAGCATGCAAGTGTGTATGGTATTGTTGTTGTAGTTGAAGGTGACCATGTTGAAACAGACGGCCTCGGGCACTGCCAGAATGAGGGAGAGAACCCAGATGGACACGATCTCGATGACAGTGAGGAGTGGGATGCCTACCCCCTGCACTCGGCTCCAAGATGCCACAGCCCTGTACCTGTGTGATGGGCAGGTGCAAAGATAACAATGTTATGTTCTGAAACAAAGAGCATCTCAAATTGCCCCTATCTCAAGCTCAGCATGGGTAAAAGGCAGACCATCAGGGGTTTACCAATGTAATCTATATCCAGGACTTGCTGAAGGAAGACTATTTCAGTTCTAATTTGGATGCTCAAACAAGTCAAACAACATAGGATAGCAGCCAATGGAGCTCGATCATCCATCAGGACTTTAGAGTAGATTCAATGTTCCTTCACATCAAGAGGGGTCAACTGAGGTGGCTCAGGCACCTCAATTAAAGATAGACCATGGACTCCTCCCTGGTGAGGAATTATACACATGCCCCACCATGAGGAGACCAAGAAGAATACCTAGGAAACCATGGCTCGCTTGGTATTCCTCTAGAGAAATTGACCAAAATGACTTGAGAGAGGAAGGTCTCGGCTTCTGTGCTGAGGTTGCTGATTCCATGAAATGACCCCTTAATTAAGTGTAGGATATTGGATGGATGAATAGAAAATAATATTGTCTTATTGTTTTTAAGCCTGGTAGACTGAACATGTAAAAGTTAATATTAAAATAAGATTCATATGTGAGGATCTAGGCCTGGTATAAGAAGGTTTCAATATCATAGGTTAATCCCTTTACACATCCATTCTGCACATGCATTGTTTTTATTTACCGATTTGTCATTGAAAAGGACTAAAATATGTTCCATGTTTTTTAAGCGCCACATAGTTATCTTCTTTATAGGAGTCATTTTCTTTTTGCCACTATGTCAGACATAACAAAACGCTCAGTCAGCAGGCGATTAAGTGTTAGGAGTTTATGAAGGGAGATGATCAATTGTTCATTTCTAATATCTAATATTTATATTTTTGTGAAGCCTCCAAACAGGCTGGGCCATGTTGGCAGCAAGGTCTCTGTGTGTTGGCGTGTGCTTGTTGCTCACTAAATAAATTGTTTGGTTGTTTGTTTCATTAATGGAAACCACTTGTCGAGATGTTTTAGTAAAACCATGCATCAAGATTTTATGGCAAAAACAATATATTTTTCATGATACATTTGAATTTCCCTGTTGAACAACATCGTCGCATTTATATTTCACTAAGTAGTAATGTATCCACCTTTTCTTCTTCTGTTGTAGCGAAATGATGCAAAGGTGTCTGAAATAGCTCACAGTATGTACTCAAATAGATCTGCTACACAATTCCAGGAACAAATGAAGATGACGTGCCTTTAATTGCAACTGGACAGTTCTTGGGCCTTTATGGATGTTATTAACATTGTCTAGGCTTGTAGAACCTTGGAACCTTTTCAAAGCAGGTTGAAACTTTTACTGTATCTGTGAGGCTGGATAGTGCATTAAGTGACATGACAATGAACATCAGCACTTCAGGACCATCATTTATTCATTGCAAAATATTTTAAGGCACTCATCAGCATCCTGGCTGTCCATACAGCAAGTAATGTTGACTCCTCAAAGTGCACTCCACAGTTATAATCAACCGTTGTAAAGATTTGTAGAAAGCAATAGTGTGGAGTAGCTGATCTACAACCCTAAAAAATGCAATGTATAAATTGGATGAAGAAAAAAAAATAAAGCTTTTAACAAAAATTTCATGACAATTTACTGGTAGATTTTTTTAATTCATACTTCACAAAATGTAAATAATCCACTGGCTAGTTTTGTTCTGGTGTCTACATATAATACAATAATAATAATTAATATTAAATATTACTCAAAATGTGAAAGAGAAAGAATTGTGGCAATCAAATAAGGGAAATGTGTGATGATGTCCATCATTTGGTTGAGTCTTTGTAAAGATATGTACTAAAAATATCCTGTAAAACCAAACATCTGCTACTTCAATTAAAAAGGTATAAAATTAAAGTTTAGGGGCCAGACAAAAAAGGTAGGTTGATAATACATCTTTTTAAACAGCATTATACTTAGTATTTGTTTAAAGGTATTTTGAGAGGCTACACAAACAGGTACAGAGCATTTAGTGCCACATTAAGAAGAGCTAAAGGCATTAACTTTTATTTATTCAATTTAGGAACAACTAAATAGTGGGTAAAAAAGTCCAGTATAAGAAAAAATGGTTTGAGTGAACTTAAAATTATATAGCATAATATATTGTTTTAGTCAAACTTTAAAATAATATAATTTAAAAAAAGGCTGTGTGTTTGCTACTCGTCTAAAGCTGAGGAGGGGCTATAGAAAAATATCATGAATTAATGTAGTCCCTGTCACACACAGACCACTTAAAACACTTTACAGTCCTTTCAATGCTGTTTTCAGGTTGTCCACAGGGGGTTGCATGAAGCACTGCTGGAGCACCTCTCCACCTGTGCACCTGCCAGGTGGGGCGATTACCGCTGACGAGCTGGAGCAGTATATGAGGAACGGTGGACCATCTACTCGACGCCTGAGAATTAGTTGCTCTTGGTAACCAGAAACTTTCATTGCCAGTCTCTCTCGAGTTATTCAATGAGTGATTACTTGTTCTCTAGTTTTATGTTTTGTGTCTCCAGTTCTCTAGTTTGTAGTTTTCAGTCCTCTAGTCCAGTTGCCTTAGTGCTCCAGTAGTTTATTCATTCTCCTAGCCTTTTGAGTTTTTGTAGTTTGCACTTTTGATTATTTTGATACTTTGATTATTTTGTTACTTTGTTTTTTCCCCCCTCTTATGTCCCTCATCATCTCCTGTTGCTCCACCCAGGTTCTTACCGTCACCAGTAATCAAAACTTTGCAAGAATCCCACAGTCTCCACAATCATCTGGTTTCACCGGTATTCTGCCTCAGCTCGGTCTGCCCGCTCCAACATTCTCCATTTTCTGCGCTCTTCCCCTGGACAACCTTCCCATTTGGACATCAGCTGAAAGGACGCTCCACTCACTCCCCCCTGGCGTCAACAATCTCCACCAAGAGTAAAAACGTTCCATATTTATCACGCTCCGTCTGCATCACCTCACCCCCACTCTGCTTACCTCCCAGTGGTCTCCAGTCTCCCGCGTCGTCTTGCCGTCCTCTGAGTTCCCCACAGAACTGTTGCCGTTTCCCGCCGTCTCTGGATTTCCTCCGTGATTGCTGTCTCTGGATTCCCTCTCTGCCCGCTGTCTCTGGATTTCCCCGCCGATCTACAACTCTTTTCAATAAACTCAAAATTGTTTGTACTCTTGAGAGTCCTCTATTTCATGTGGGTAGCTCAAAACCCTCTTCTCTCAAGCCCCATTCCTCGTACAACCCGACGCATCACGGCAATTAGTCCTCGAGGTCGATGCCTACGACCTGAGGGTTGGAGCCATCCTCTCCCAGAGGTCGGAGGAAGACAACCAGCTACACCCTTGTGCCTTCTTCTCCCGACGTGTCTCCCTTTCTGAAAGGATTTACGACGTGGGAGACCGAGAGCTACTGGCCATCAAACTGGCCCTAGAGGAATGGCGTCACTGTGTGGAGGGTGCTACTCATCCAGTGCTGGTCTGGACTGATCATAGAAATCTAGAGTACATGAAGTCTGCCAAACATCTTAACCCTCGACAGTCTTGCTAGTCTTTGTTCTTTTCACGTTTTAATCTATCCATTTCTTAAAGACCCGGCACTAAGAACCTCAAAACCGATGCCCTCTCCCGCCAGTTTTCCCCAGACGAAGCATCTCCTGAAACAGTTCCCATCATTCCCCGAGAGTGTGTGGTTGGCTCAGTATCCTGGGAGATCGAAGATATTGTCAAGAACGCCCAACTACATGAACCGGATCCCCGACCGTCTCCACAGAAAACCACGTATGTTCCCACCTCAGCACTCTCCGAAGTAATTCATTGGTTCCACACTGCCCGTTTCTCGTGTCACCCTGGTTCCAGTCGGACCATAGCACTTATCTCTCGTAGGTTCTGGTTGCCCAACATTCATCAAGATGTCCATTACTATGTTCAAGCCTGTCCCACCTGCTCCAGAAATAAAACCGGCAATAGGAATCAAGAAATCAAGGAATTTTATTTGTCATCACATCACATGTGGTACATGAGGTGGGACGAAATTCTAATCCCATGATCCAGTTTACACCCTGATAGCAATTTTAAATTGCTACAAAATAAGAATAACATAATAAAATATAAAGAAATATAAGAGAATGGGATTGACAACACAGAATCTACAATATGGGACTTCGGACATAGCAGCAATGAGAATTCGGAGTGCAAAATTTGCTGTAGCAGCATGGATTGTTAATAAAGTGACATATTAAAGTGACATTTTAAAGTGTGATATTAAAGCAAACAGTGCCGGTTATATGAGAAAGTTTTTTTTCATTTGTAATTGTCCTTGCGTGTGTTTGAGAGTCTCACAGCTTCAGGAATGAAGCTGTGAGTCTGGTGGTTTTGCACTTTATGCTCCGCAGCCTCCTGCCTGAGGGGAGCAGGACAAAAAGTGAGTGTGCTGGGTGTGTGGGATCCTTCATGATGCCGGAGGCCCTTTTCCCGAATCTGGAGGTGTAAATGTCTGTGGTGCTGGGGAGGCTGACTCCAACAGTCCTCTGTGAAGCCTTCACCACTCTCTGCAGAGCTTTCCTGTCTGCAGCAGAGCAGCTTCCATGCCACACGTTGATGCAGGAGCAAAAGACGCTCTCCACCACACATCTGTAAAAGGAGGTGAGGACTGAGCTCCCGAGTCCAGCTCTTCTCAAGCTCCTGAGGAAGTAGAGCCGCTGGTGTGCCTTCCTGACCATAATGGAAGTGTTGTTGCTCCAGGTGAGGTTGTTACTCAGGTGTACACCCAAGTACCTGTAGCTGTTGACCACTTCCACCGCAGATCCTCCCATTTGCACGGAGAGGTGGGCATGCTTGCCCCTTCTGAAGCCCACGATCATCTCCTTGGTCTTCTTTACATTAATGCAGAGGTTGTTATCTCTGCACCAGCCCTCCAGGTGTTCCACCTCCTGCCTGTAGCTGGACTCATCACTGTTTGTGATGCATCCAACCACTGCTGTGTCGTCTGCAAACTTCACAATATGACAGCCTGGATGGATAGGCGAGCAGTCATATGTGAGCAGTGTGAACAGGAGGGGGCTCAACACACAGCCCTGAGGGGAGCCAGTGCGGAGGGTAATGGTGGGGGAGGAGATGTTGTGAATCCTCACAGACTGCGGCCTGTTGGTCAGGAGGTCCAGGACCCAGTTGCAGAGGGAAGAGCTCAGAGTCTGAGGAATCATTTTGTTGAACGCTGTCATAATGTGTGTTTTGTCTGGTTCCGTTTCCTCCCTGTGTCTCGTCACTCCGCCTTCATTCACAGCTGTCTGCAATAATTCACTCCCCTTCTCAACCAATCACACCCCGGTTCTCACTATTAAAGCCACATGCAATCATGCACTCACCGCTGGATCGTCTGTTGATTTCCCCTGCTGTTCCTCGTTGCTCCTAGC
>JAVLVB010001185.1:1500534-1523783 GCA_032876305.1 Orestias chungarensis
TGTTGTTTTAGTTCCGTCTCCGCGCCCTTTGATTACGTCTCGCCCGCGCCCTTTGATTACGTCTCGCGTTGTTCCGTTGCCGGTTGTCTGTTGTTCCCTGTGTGGTTCCTTTCGTGTTCTGTTAACTTTCCTTCCCTCAATAAATTTATTACACTCAACTCCACCTCTGCTCGAGTCATTTAAAAACCTTCCTGACAAACGCGGAGGTCTACAAACAGCATACGAACATATGAATCCTTCTGCTCCAGGTGGGTGAGGGCAGTGTGGACCGGAAATGGCGTCCTCTGTGGATTGATTTTTCCTGTATGCGTACTGGTGTGGATAAACAGTGACGCTGATGTTGGCTTTGATGTGGGTCTGAACCAGTCTTTCAAGGCACTTTGTGACTATCGGTGTGAGGGCTACTGGCCGATAGTCATTCAGACCTGTCACTGTCGAGCTCTTGGGGACCGGGATGATGGTGGCGGTCTTCATGCAGGTGGGGACAGCTGCCTGGATGAGGGAGGTGTTGAAGATGTCCGCCAGCACGTCTGAGAGCTGGTCCACGCACTCTCTCAGCACCAGTGCGGGGATGTTGTCTGGGCCAGCAGCTTTTCGGGGGTTGATCTTCCTCAGTGTCCTCCTTACTTCTGCTGGAGTCACACTGAGGGGCTCTTCTCCTGGTGAAGTCGTGATTCTGGTGCTGGGGAGGGTGTCAGGGTTCTCAAACCGGGAGTAGAATTGGTTGAGATCCTCACGTAGGGAGGGGTCTTTGGGGCATTGTGCAGTTTTGGATTTATAGTCTGTAATGCACTTGATGCCCTTCCACATGATCTGTGGATCCTGGGAGGAAAAGTGTCCCTGGATTTTCTGAGCATATGCAGCTTTTGCCCTCTTAACTCCTGCAGTCAGCTTTCTTCTTGCCCTCCTGAGCTCTTGTGAGTCACCAGACCTAAACGCAGCATCCTTGGCTTTCAGCAGAGAACGTACCTCTGCATTTAGCCAGGGTTTCTGGTTCGGGTGGCAAGTCACAGTCTTGGTGGTTGTGACATCCTCCACACACTTGCTGATGTACCCCAGAACAGCAGATGTGTAGTCCTCCAGGTCCAGCTCCCCCTCGGAGCAGCAGCCTCCCTGAAAACCTGCCACTCTGTGCAGCCGAAGCAGTCCTGCAGCACAGCGTCACACAGCGTCCTCTGTGTGGGTCTGGAGCGTCGCAGCGGGGAATGAAAGCAGGCACCAGCATGACGGAGATGTGATCGGAGAGGCCGAGGTGGGGGCGGGGGAAGGCTCTGTATGCGTCTTTTATGTTGGTGTTAACATGGTCCAGAGTGTTATTACCAAGTGTTGGAATGTTCACATGCTGCCTAAACCTCGGCAGGCAGTTCGTCAGTTCTACGTGGTTAAAATCCCCCGCTACCACGTAGAAAGCCTCCGGGTGCTTGTTCTGAAGCGAGCTGATGTTGTCATATAGCTCCTTCAGCGCGATGTTAGCATTAGCATCCGGCGCTATGTAAACAGCAGTAACGAACACAGCCGTAAACTCCCGAGGCAGATAGTGAGGTCTGCACTTCACAGTCAGCTGTTCTGTCGCCTCGGAGCAGTAGCTGTTTTCCAACCCGCAGTTTGTGCACCAACCTTTGTTGATATAGACGCATAGTCCGCCCCCGCTGGCTTTCCCGGAGAGCTGGTTGCTGTCCGGCCGGAAGAGCTGCCGGCCGGCGAGTTGGAAGGCTGAGTCCGGCATGGTGTCGTTCAGCCAGGTTTCTGTGAGACAAATCACAGCGCAGTTCCTCATCTCCTCAGAAACACTGGTCCTCAGCCGCAGCAGGTCCAGCTTGTTGTCCAAAGAGCGGACGTTGGCCAGGAAAAATGACGGTATCGGGGGTCGGTTAGCATTAGCCTTTAGCCTGGCTAGCAAACGGCTGCGGTTCCCCCTCTTCTGCCGCCGCTTGCATCGCCCTCGCCGGCCCTTTGTCTGCAGCACTCTGCTCCCCCACGCCGAAGTCCGGAGGAGCTGGAGTCTGCCCAGCTTTGCTCGGATGTTATTTTCTAGGTTTTTGCTGACCAAACTGTCCTTAATCCTACATAGTTCAATCCTGCCATAACTCATACGCATGAGGCGCATGAGTTTGGGCTCGGAACCAACGTAAAAACAACTTAAATCAGGGTGTTCCTTAGGAGCGTGAGAAGCCGCTGCACTACTGCGCTCCGCCATCTCATTTCCTCCAATAGACCTCCATCTGGCCTCCTTCAACCCCTCCAGATTCCCACACGTCCATGGTCACACATTGCAGTAGATTTCATCACTGGGTTACCGTCATCCCAAGGTATGACCACCATTTTCACCATCATCGACCGTTTTTCCAAGTCCTGTCACCTCATATCCCTACGCAAGTTGCCTTCTGCATTCCAGACTGCCCGACTCCTGGTTAAGCATCTCTTCCGGCTCCACGGGATCCCTGTCGAGATTCTGTCTGATCGTGGCCCCCAGGTCACCTCCCAAGTATGGAAACACTTCGTCACAGCACTGGGGGCCAAGTCTAGTCTAACCTCTGGCTACCACCCTCAGACTAATGGTCAGACAGGACCCGACTTAACCAGGAGATAGAGGCAGCCCTCCATTGTTTAACCTCAACCCACCAGACCGACAGGAACCAGCACCTTCCCTGGATCGAATATGCCCACAACTCCCACGTTTCCGCCACCACTGGACGCTCCCCTTTCACGATCTCCCTGGGGTTCCAGCCACCTCTCTTCTCTACAGACGAGAGGGATATCTCGGTGACCTCAGTCCACCATTACATCCGCCGATTACATTCTATCTGGAAGGACACCGTCTCTGCCCTGCAACGATCCTCCGCTCTTAATAAGAAGTACGCTGACCGGAGGCACATTCCAGCTCCCACAAGAACAAAGACCAGCGAGACTGTCGAGTTCCCGGCTTCCAGGATCCAGCCATCTACAAATCTTTTCAATAAACTCAAAATTATTTGTACTCCTGAGAGTCCTCTATTTCATGTGGATCAGAAGCTTGAATAACATGACACCAGGTACGGCGTTTCTCAACAATTCAGTTTGTTTATGGTCCATGAAACATGAATCAAATGGCTGAGTTTATTTTTATAATCTAATTTATTTTATCTGGTGTTTTGATGCAGATACCTATGTAAAAGTTTCAGGACACATGGCCTCTTGTATTGGATATGAAGCCACCCCACGCTGGAGCCTCAACCAGTTGTACCAGCATGTATACACCAATATGCCAGTAAGACGCAACTTGGGGAGAAGTGCCTTTCAATTTAAATTTCAAAACATTACTTCCCCAACTGAGTCAGTGCCAGTCCTGTGACCACCAAGAAAAAAAACTCAAGTTTTGGTTGCCACCAAACACAGCAAGGAGGTCAGTCAGAGAGATACCGAATGCTTCAAACCTTATATTAAAGAACTGTAGCAACGATCCAGCTCGGATGGGGGAGGCCTTGAGTTTTCAAGAAGTTGCAACATGTATTTATTTGTTTATTTATGCTTTTAAATAGCTATTAATCATTCTTGACCCTGCCAACCTCACCTGCATAAGAAATAATATTTTGTTCCGGCTTCTATGAGCCACCCCCAGGATATCAATTATCCCCATCTGGCCATCTCTTTGCAAACTGGAACCAATTTTCCATTAGAGTAATTTAATTTGAAGTGATTGTAGTAGAATTTTATGGGTCCCAAGAGTTTTGATGGGTCTTGATGCAAAAGCAGTGGGTTTGAAGATGGGAGTCTTCAGGACAGCTTGTTATAAGTGAGCCAATGGCTTTCCTAAAAAGTGATCATCTCGTCTTCCCGTCATTGTTAAGGAATGTTTTCCATGTGGTCTCTTAAATAAATAAAGCCAGAGCAAAAATAAATATAGAGTTGAGCATTTCCTCTCTAAGTGAAATATAGATTAATTACAAGTGGTTGTCAAATAAATCACACTACTTATCATTTATTTCCCAGAATTTGGCAGCTAGTATAAGTTCTGAGCATTTGTAACTTCGTTCAAGGAAAAAGAAAAACAATGTTAAAAATCAGATGATTATGACTAAGACACTTAAAGAACAGTATGAAGTTTCTCCCTGGGTATTTAATTATATTTTGTTAACGTTGATGCCAGGATATAAGTTTAACAGTAAAGTTAATGTGTTAGTACAGTAAGGTTGACATGTTATTGACTGGACTTACCTGTCTACACTCAGGGCGCACAAGTTTAGCACTGTGATTCCAACAGAGGCTTTCTGCAGGAAAGGCACCAGCTTGCACAGACACTGGCCAAACCAGTGGTGATCAAAGGGAAAACGGGATGCCAGGAGCTGCAGGAAAAGGTCATCATTCAAACAATGTTACTTAATCTGCTGCTACTCTCAGCACATCTTAAGCACACATTGATTGATTTGATAAATTCTATGTTATTTACCAGTATTTTGTTAAAAGGAGGTTTGAAAGAGTGCAAAACATGCTTAATGTCTTTACATTTACAAAGAATTTTTAAAACTGTTAACAAACAACTTTACACCATGCTACTATATAAAGAAAAAGACGTTAATTTTGACTTTACTTTATGTCTCGCCAATTAGCTTAATTAGTGAAAACTTGGCTTGGCTCCACTGTCAGCCACTCCAAGGATTTAATTTAGATTAATTCAGTTTATTCTAAGCAACACTAAAGAAGTTTAAGTGTAAGTGAATTTTGGCACCACTGTGGATAAAAGTCGTAGTGTTTTGCCTGAAGAAGACAGCATTTCCCATGAGGACCAGCGCATAACGTGATAATATCCTGATCTCCCGGTCGCTTGCAGTTGGACTGAAGTTCATTTCTGTTTCCAGTGTCTGTGTGAAGGATGAATAGCGATGACGTAATGAATCTAATTGTGGTGAAACAATGTCATATAATGATGTTGAAAATAAGAAACGGGGGAAGTGACGAATGCCGTAAAGCAGTCAGCACATTTGTAGTTTGTTTGGTGTGCCAGCGTTTCTACCACCCTCCTCAAAGTTGTTTAGTGCTGGTTAAAGACATACGGACCCCCTCTGGCCATGACAGAGGTGTCATTCAATGAGCTGAAAGTCGATGTATAATCACAAAGGTTATGAAAATATTTTATGAAGGTCGAAAAGTTACTTAGTGTCGGTTTAAATTTATAACATGTCTTCTCTAGAAATAATTAAATTCCAGTGATACATACAGTACATATTAAAAAAAACATCTGTTAAAAAAGTAAGTTGTAATCGTTATAAACTTCATAGCATGACTCGATTCAAGAACCTGTTGTGGTGAGGCATTGCAACCAAATGTTGGCTGTGAAGAAAAACAGTGCTTAAATTTTTTTTAACAACACTGCGTTTGCCAGATATTTTTTTTTCGTTGTAATATCCTAGATAATTTTAGCAATTTATGGTGAAAGGACAATTTAGGATCTATAGATCCGTGAAAATAATGTTTAAATGATAGAAATACAATTTAATGTGGAATAGAAGATTTTTTTTCTGTATTTTAGTGTGATTGGTTGAAATGAACATTCTCATATAACTGATAATAGTGCAGCGACATAAAACAAAATACTGTTATGTTTGGCCCATATTTTAGCCTCAAACATTTTCTCCTTTGTTTCAGACTAGCATGCCTTGCAAAGGTTTTCATCTGTCTAAACCATGTTTTGCTTTGCTTCATCCACACATGTCAATGCATTTTTATTAAGATTTTACTCACAATGCTGTACAAAGTGTGGAATATGGAAACATTCTTTCCAAAACTAAGTTAATTTGCAATCATTGCGTGTTTTTATAATTCGCTATGCTCTGACACCTCTAAATAACATTTAGTGCAATCAACTGCAGTCAGAAGTTTACAAATAAATAACTAAAATCCCAATAAAATACGTTGTGGTTTGTTAATATAATGTGTAAAATAATAGATATATGACAAGCAAAATAAATCAAGTGTAGAGCTAAAGATGTTTTGGGAAAGGATTTAGGCGTCTCAAAGACATTAAGTTATCCTGACAAGCACCTAATGTGACCAAACGCCCATCCAGAATCAACAGTATACATTTGAAGTCTTTAACAGTGTCAATTAATTTTATCTTCTAAACAAGGACATATTTGCAAAAGCTTTACATTTATTATTTTCAGGTACTTTCCACTCTTCAACATAAAAACAAAGGCTAGTGTTTTCGGAAACGGTGTCCTTACTCCTAGGAAAACGGGGCAGGGGGGTTGCAACCTTGTGGACGTGGCTAACTCTTTGTGTTTGTTCTGAGTGATCCCCCTCCAACACATTTCTTGTTTCCTCTTTGCACATGTGCTGCTCAGACAACAAAGTTGCTGTGCCCTCAGAGTCCCAAGTTAATTTCAACCAGGTGGCTTTCCTGACTCCTCTCCGTGCAAAATTACGTCCCTTTAATGTGGTTGCACAGAGACCAGTGTGACTGATCTCTCAATTGCTCTTTATTATTACACAAAGCCTGACAGTGTTTACTGGCATAAATCAAGTTAGGGCAAAAAGGGTCTGCAACTGTTTAGCACATAAGTCACGCAGAGTTTTGAATCTTCAAGTGGTCGTAAAAGTAAACGAGAAGGCTTCAAGTCCCTTTAAACCAGGAAAAAACCTCACTAAATTAAAAAACTGAAATAATCTGTGACTCTCATGCAAATTCTGGGAGATACTAAATCACTGCCTTAAAATGACTGAAGCTTGTTGTGTTGTAAGCACTTTAGACAAACATAGAATTAATTAAAAAAACTTCACACTTAACACCGAAATTTTCACATAAGCTGTTATTTTCCACACAAAAAATGTTTTAGATGATCAAAACATGTACAAACATGCACTCAAAAATATTGACAAAGATAAAATCCAATCCAAAAAAAAGGTGATTTCTATTGAAAAGGAATAAAATCTAAAAAGGCCTTAAAACTAATTTGCCCGTAGAACTATTATTAGTTTATGTATTTTGTCTTTTTTTTGAGGAATTGTTTTAATTTAGCAACAGTGGAGACTTTCAAGCATCAACAGCTTGTATAAGGTAATGTCGCTCCTTCTAACAAGCTTCACTGTTGTTTCGTCAATCTATTAAATATATCCCCAAAGGTTTGGTCAGCAATGATTTAAGACTTTTTAAATATTTTTTTAAAAACCTTTTTTGTTCTTGTTGCATCATAAATAATAATCACTGCAAGTGAGGCCTGCAGTGCTTGAGATGTTCTGGGTTTGAATGCCGGTCACTCATGGGAAGGTTGGCTGCTGTTTCGCACAGATATTGGCTCTAATTCTGGTTCGCTGGAGACGTAAAGGCTTAACGGCGTTGTAACCCTTTCCGGACAGACAGGTGTTAGTGACTTTATCATCTGTTCTGAAAGTTTTTTTAGGTTGAGACACAATGTGTTGCTTGTAGAGGATTTTTAGCCTACATCTTGCACTAAGGTAGGCTGTGTTTTGTGATTTCTTTATTCTGCTCGACAGGTAGTAATAGGTTAGATGCCTGTGCAGTAAAATTGGGCCAAAAAATTGGGGGCAATTATTTGTCTCTTACAGTCAGGTTGCTGTGATCATTTAATAAATGATTTGAATTTTTATTTTTTTATTTATTAAGGGTATTTTTCCTTGCCGTGAAATATTTTCAAGCATCTATAACAATGAAGTGTAGCATAAAAAAAACAAAACCAGAAAAAAACTGCAAGGGTTAAAAGTACTTTTTCATGGTTCCTGCAGTGATAAACTTAAGTAAAATACGAGCGGCATGCTGACTCCAGCCCGACTTGTGTTTATTTAAAACAGTCATATCCGCGCTCCTCTCATCACTAATCTGGCTTCATGAGACAGATAAGGCCCCTTCGACTGATTACTCTTTCCCGTCTGCTCATTCCCTTAAAACGCCTTCCCACTGCCCCGGCTTCTCCACCTTTTCCCGTCTGTAATATTCCTGTCTTATCAGAGCATGTCTCCTTCTCTTCTTGCTGCTTTTCATCATGTCAACAGTGTACGGCCTGGCACTCAACAATTTGGCTACGAGAACCAAATAATGATCACGAATAAACACACGGTGAGGGGAGTGAGAGCTCTACCTTGTACACATTGATTGGTATATCAATGACGATGTATAAGAGGTCACCGAGGGCGAGGCTGGCGATGAGGGCGTTCGGCCCGTTTCTCATGCACTTGTGCTGATATATAATCCTCAGGAGGGTGGCGTTTCCAACCAGGCCAACCACAAAGACGATAATTGAAATAACGGTGTTGATGTACTTAAAGTAGTTGCTAATGGAGGGATTTACAGGGCACCTCGGAGGCCTCCTTCTGACTGGGGTCTTCATTACTGTGTCATTAACAGAGCCGGATTCCAACGCTTGCACCTGAGCTCCCGGCACAAACGACGGCAGACTTGTTCCTGTGATTGGACTGAAGGTGGTGTGGAAACCTGGGGCCTGGAGGGTAGAGTGGACCCAGATGACTGGCAGAGTGTCCTTGGCTTCTGCTTCCTTTATCTGGCACATTCCTCTGGCTGCCAAACAGGCCATTAGCATGAGCATATGCCGAGCTGTGGTACCCATTATTGAATACATTGAGCTCTTTGATATTGCTGCTGGAAGACTGCCTGAGTATGCCACTGCTGGAACAAAAAGAAACAGGAAGAACTGGTTATAGTTTAGAATATATGAGTTAAAACTAAATACAAAACGAAAGGTTTAATGAAACCAAAATCAGGTTGAGAGCCTGGCAAAGGTTTCTGCACATGTTTCATGAACTTTATTGTATTTAAAGGATAATTTAGCTCATAATCTACAACTAAATAGTACATCCTGGTAAAATGGTAGGAAAATTATACATTGTTTTCCAAACAATGCTTATTTTGCATACTCCAGATGGTCCTGTATTTAGCACCATCCACCTTCCCTTCAGCTATAACTGGCTTTCATTTCTCAGCCCCTCCAGGGCATGATATGCCACTGCAGTGTTTTACCATGAGGGTGGTGTAAGTAGTAAGTGTTCTCTACCACATATCTCCCTACTGTTAACTTTTTTGTTAACAGAAAAACCTCACCGGCTCCTCCAGAGTCTTACCCAGCCTGGCACTGTAGTAGATCTTAACTTGAATTGCCCCTTTCTACCTTTGCAGGTGTGCCATCTCATGAAAAGTCATCATCATCATGTATTACAACTATATTAAGTACTTTGAATTTAACTTAGCTGTAAGAGAATAGAATGGAAATGCAAAAATGTTTAGGATACTTGGTTGTCTTATCTATCTATCTATCTATCTATTATCTATCTATCTATCTATCTATCTATCTATCTATCTATCTATCTATCTATCTATCTATCTATCTATCTATCTATCTATCTATCTATCTATCTATCTATCTATCTATCTATCTATCTATCTATCTATCTATCTATCTATCTATCATATAAAATCATTCAAAACGTTTAAATGTTAAGAAGGTTTAAGAACGGGGCGTGCTGTGTCCTGTGGGGTAGCGTGACCCATATATAGAGGCTTTGAGTCCTCGACGCGGCCGTCGCAGGATCGATCGGTTAAAAAACTATGAATATTATGAGGAACTGTATATGAAGGTTAAAAGCCTTATTGTCTCAATCAGGATCTTTCAGGAAGTTTAACATCTTTAAGACTTCAAAAAGGGGCCACAGATGGGGGATGCCAACTCTAGTTATACTCAACATACGTATAAGGCATCAACAGAGTGTATTGAGCACCTCTTTTGCTCTTACTCATTCTACATGAAGAATTTGTTGCTTCTTTCAGTCAGTAATGTTATTGTTGTGCTGTGTGGTTATCTTTATCTCCACTGCTCCAGATTATCTCTCTGTTTATCATTTTAAAAGTGTACGTGTGTGCGATTAAAAGTTTGTTTGTTACTGCTTCACTGTAAGCTTGGCTTTAATGTAAGCTGAGCAATATGAGCATCAAACTTTAAACAACAACAAAAAAACTGTTTAAGCTGAATAAAATGCCATGACTCTAAACTTTGTCTTGGATTACCTTCCTTTTTTACCAAAAAAAATCAACAAAAGTCCTGAAGAATACAGAAGAGTTTATTACACTACGCTGTTAGTAAAGACTTGTTAAAGTTTCAAACTCTTGGATCCTCAGTGAAGCCCATTTCATCATGTCACGGTGCAGGCAAGTCTTATAGCCCCAAGTTCTTCCTGTTCAAAGTCCCTGCTGTCACCAAGTACACAAAGAACTATTTAGCAGCCAGCCCTTCAAGTAGCATCACAGTTTAGCATCAGCATGACACTGCTGGGATCTGTGACAGCACGCAAACTGATCCATGCATAAATAATAAATACGTTTGGTTTTCACCTACCGCTTCTAAAACGCCTGCCTGGCCCCCTTGGAAACCGTCAGGCAAACTTTCAGCTGAAGCCCCCAGACATCTGTATCACATCACATGAGTAATTAACGCACTATCAAAGCCGCACCGTATCCCACTTGGTTTGAGCAATGCACCCGTCTGCTGTGAGGTGCCTTCGCATTATGGCTCAGAGTTTCCTGTGGAGAGTTTGCAGTACGTCTAAATGTGTGCGCAACACTGTGCATGTGTGTGTGTGTGTGTGTGTGTGTCAGAGAACCAGCAGGACACTTTGACTGGGTGGGATAGTAGTCTCCACCTCCCTTCGGAAACAGACTGGGCCCCCTTTGGAAACATCACCCTCCTTTCCCCTCTTTCTCAGAGGCACCGCCTGCTGACAGTCATATCCAACAGCAGCACACAAATACACATATCTCTGTGTTTACAAAGATACTGACTTCTATTCATTTTCCATTGTTTTTTCTACAGCCCAACCCAAAAAACTGTTCTTTGCAGGGCCCAGGCTTAGGGACCCAAAAGGGGGAGTGGTTTCAGCCAACATTGTTTGCGATGGAGAAAAAGGTCTTACAATGCAGCACATACAAACACATACACCTCACAGAGTGAGATAGGAGGACGTACGGGAGTCCAATGCACCACAAATGTGCCCCCTTCTTTAAATCCTACTAAACTCCCTATTCAGTCCCCATCCTCCTTCACTCACATCTATCTGTCACATAAATTACACACAGCTGATTCTTCACACAAACACACACAAATCAGACTTTCACAAAAGAAGACAAAGTTAATGTTTATTTCATTTAAGAGAGGGGAAATAAAAATGCAACCTAAAGTGAAAGCTCACAATCACTCTTTACTTTTATGCAATCTGTGTGTGGTCAAATTACAACACTGAGTTACATCTCCTCATCAAGTTTCCAACAAACAAAAACAAACCAAGGAAACAGAAGAAGCTGTCAAACAAAGCCAAACAAATCACAGAGAGTGCTCCCTGAGATGACGGGATCTGTGAGTGACAGAGATAAAAAAAAAAGTTCAAAGTCAAGAGCAAAGAGCACTCTGACATCAGCTCGCATTATGGATTTCAAAATGGACCATTTATCCTGATGGGAGCTGAGAGCAGGAAAAGGGCTTTCAGATTCACCTCAATGTGCAGTTTGCTTTGCAAAAAGGCTGACTCAGCACAATGCTGGAAGAGTGGAAGCATTCACTTAAAATGTAAAACGTGTCATAATTTACTGTCCATTTCTACATTTTTAAATCCCCTCCCGAATTAAGTTAAATGTTAGATTACCATACCTGTCTAAATAAACTTGTGCATATGAAGCTGCATTTTCACGTTAAAAGTTTGCAAGTCTGATGTTTCATGTTGATCTTAACATGAAGAATTGAAGGGCATCTTTTTGAAACATAAACTTCACAAACCTTAAAAGACTGACAAAGATGGCTGGTTGTGTTGTGGTGACTAATCAGGAACATCAGACGATTATTGTGCAAAGAAGGATTCATTGTTAAATGAACAGCATTGAACCGCAGCAATACTGACAGCTAGAGGAGATCCTTCTTGTCCTCAGCATTCAGCAATTTTTGATTTTCTTCTGGGATCATTGCAAAACTTCAACATTTTATTGAACTCAATAATGTCAATTTCTTGATGATCATCTGACCATTTCGGGATGAAGGTTTAGCCCTTTATACACAATCTTAAAATGCCTTCAATTAGTTTAACAAATAATAACAGTTACTGAAAGCATTCAACAAGTCAAAGTGAGAAATTCTCCATAGCTGTGGTACTTCTATGTGATAGGTTTGCTAATGTCAAACAATTTGTTGTTGTCTGTAATGTTTGGCTGGAAATTCTTTAGCATATGGTACTATATCATGTCTGTAGATGTGTAGAAAGTTTGTAAACTTGCATAGAAATTAGTTTCATTGTTCACTTTTTAATAATAAGCCCTTCATGACCATTTTACAGTTTTTTTTTTGTATACCAAATTGAAAATTTTTGCATGTGATTGCTTTCAGAGCCGTTTACCTTCTGCCATGTTTCAGGTAATTAAGAAACGCCAATATTTACCACCATTTGAAATTAAAGGCATCATGTTTTCTTTAATTGTAGTCATGAATATCTCAGAGCCCTTGAATTAGTTATGGTCAACAGTTGTAAATATTTCATTTGTTGGAACGTAATTTGCTGACAACTTAACCCTAGTATTTTTTTGTTTTCTATCCTATTTTATTTTTCCCCAAACGTCCTTTGAATGCTGGCAGCTTCTGTGACATTTTAACTTTTGAGGGGGGTCGGGTGGGGTGGAAAAGTCTTTGTTAGTTAATCCATTAATATATAAATGATGAAACCTTTACCTGCTCCAAGTTGCTTTGGCTTTCATGTTGTTGTTGTGTTGTTGTTTGGATCGTAATCGGGTATTAATGCCATTCTGTCTGAACTCAAAGATGGCAGGCTGCCTGGTAATTCATATGCTTGTTCTCTGATGGCATCTGTCGAAGTGTGCTCTCTGCATATTTGTACATACCCTATGGGAAATTTCAATCCAGCCCCAGACTGAGAAGGATGTAAGCAATTTTATAACTGGGACACTTGTGTGAAACCAGAAAGAGCAGAGACTCAGTGAGGAGAAGAAGAAGAAGAGATGGAGAGGGAGGCTCAGAGAAAGAGTTTGAGGCCAATCCTACTGTGACAAGAAGCAGTGTCAGAATGAAGAGGGCTCAGTTTACTGCCTGGATTCATTAATTTGGGACATATGGTTCACACAAACAAAAAGTTACAGCACAGACAAAAACAGAAACTGGGAGTCTTCGTGGACCATTTTCCACACATGTACTGATTACTGCAAGCACTGTAAATTAAAATTAAAATTTCAATCTAAATTAACAGATTAATTAGAAAAAAAGAGAATTCTCGTGAATGATTAGATTCTCGTGAATGAAGTGATTGAATGAACCTTCTGATGTGTCTGCTCTTGAGATCTTATCTGAAACTTTTTTTGAATAGGCCTCAAACATGGTCAACTGAATTGTTGTAACTTACAGGGAGTGAAACACGAGCTACATGTCTTTGCCGAACCTCCAATAGCAAGTTGGAGATAATCAAAAACGGTAGAAGTTTAGATGTACTTTTAAATGTTTTTGGTTTGCGTGCATGTCTAAGCATGTTATTTCAGCAAAGAGGGCACAACCACAGCAATTGTTGCAAACATTCCTATTCTTTTAGTTTAAACTATCCTGAAACAAGTAGACTGAAACATGTACCCCTAAGGATATTTAAACTCTGCTTCATATCTCAGCTGTATTCCAAGCACCAAACCCCTACAACTCCCAACACTAGCCTGTTTAACTGATGACTCAGTTTTATTTGCCTCAGCATTATTATCTGAAAAATCAGGGAGTAGGTAAGACTGGGTGTAAACCTTGACTTGTCAAGATACAATTGCTCGTTTGAACTATTGTGTCTTTTATTTTGGTTATTGTGCAACTGTAAGGATGTTTGCTCCTTTTTTTAAACTTTTGCACAGTTGTCATGATAGCTAAGCCAAAACTGTGGATGCAGAGCAGGACCAAAAACCAGATAGAGAAGGAAAAAGTTTTAACCACCTTTTCCAGGGATTATAATAGAAATGTACATATCCAGCATCTCTGTGCACAGATTTCTAACCATAGAGCTAGACAGCCTTAAATAAAAGCAGTAAAAAAAATCAGGTGGATTAGCAGGGCTCGGGTCATCCAAGACAGTTTACTTTGGAATATCATCCCTGCTGCCCAGAAATGTAGTTTAACAATATTTAGTCAGAGTTAGATTTGATGCAACACTGACTGCTTCTGGAGATTCTTCCTGGCCACATAATCACCATTCACAACAACTATTAGTAAGGTGGAACGACATTACGTACACTCTCAGAGCATCAGATTCTCTTTCCACCTTCAAGAAATCCTTGAAGACCCAGCTCTTCCGAGAGTATCTATTGCCCTGAAAGATCTAAAAGCACTTATTACCCCCCCTCCCCCTGATATTAGTTAGCACTCAGTGTATGGTACTTGGGCCTTTTGTGTTTACCTAAATGCTGTAAATGAGTGTCATATTGCAGGGAAATTGCGTCGTAGTTCAATGTTAAACCCTCTTTTTGTAAGTCGCTTTGGATAAAAGCGTCTGCTAAATGCATAAATGTAAATGTAACTGTTAAGAATATTAGTGCAATTTGAGTTACAACAACATTGTATCTCTCTATGGGATAAGTATTTTTTTAATTGAATTGATTTGCCGCTGCTTTGGGATTTAGGGACACATTATGGGTAGCACTTGGGATGGACTGGGTTCTAGAGTAGATTCACATTGTAACCTGTTAGTTATTTACTTAATATTGATATGTTAAATAAATGTACAGTCCCAGTGATAACTCAACGTGTTTTTCTCACATCTTACTAAAACTGGGAGCCGCAAAGCTGATAAATAATTAACTTTCTGAAACCTCACTTTAAACTTTTGAGACTCTTATTTTGAAGTAAATACAAAAGTGATTCTCGAGACGGCTCTTTTGTCGAAGCACCCCACACCTATAGAAAATTTCGCTGTAACAGCATTTCGGCAACCTGTTAGAAAAGAGAAGCTGTGACAGAGTAATATGGAAATTTTTTAAATGTTGTTAGTGTGTTGTAAAGAGGGGATTCTGAGTTAATAAATTTGTACTGTTCAAAATCTAACATACAGTGGACATCTAGCATACTAGAGTCGCCCGTGCATAGCTCTAATCCACAAATATTTAATATCAACCCTTAAAATGCTCATAACTGACTGTTTGAACAGTTTAAAAAACAAATGTTCCTCAATATCCATTAACATTTACAGTACAAACCGTATTGGCACAACAGCAGAAGCTAACATATCTCTACTCTTAGTGGGAACAGCCAGTCAAGACCAAACAAAACAAAATCCTCTCTCTATGGTTGAATCTGAGGTTTAATGATAACAACAAACTCCTCTCCAAAGTCTTGAACTGAAGCCCGGGTGACAAAGGAATAAAACAACAAGATCTGGAGAAAAAACCCCAGACACGGTGTCATGCAGGTCAAAGTAGTATATTACAGTTAATATATCTACAGAGTTTGTAGGCCTCAGAGCTCTTTCGCAGGTGCAACATGCTTGTTAATATAAACCAAACTGAGTCATGAAAACATACAGGGCTGGATAACGGCTATATTTTCCCAAACTATTACTAAATCATACGGCTCCGTCATTCTCTCACGAAGAGTTACTGCTTAGAAACATTCCTGGCTCTGATCTGGCTCTCGTCAGACAGACGCTGAAAAGA
The DNA here is from genome assembly GCA_032876305.1 of Orestias chungarensis. Taxonomy (NCBI): domain Eukaryota; kingdom Metazoa; phylum Chordata; class Actinopteri; order Cyprinodontiformes; family Cyprinodontidae; genus Orestias; species Orestias chungarensis. The sequence goes on from JAVLVB010001185.1 coordinate 1,516,202, forward strand.
CTGATAGGCAGCACGACTCTCGGATTCATCTCACTTGGCTTTGCACGATCACAAAGTTCCTAAGTTCGTGCACAGAATGTCTCAAAATATCTCCATATCTCACAGGTTAACAAAAACTGTGTTACAGTTATTGTGAGTTTGTTTTATTTGCTAATAAACCTTTCATTTCCCCTGCATTCCTCTTTATGGTATTCAAATCTCACAGGAATAAAAAATGAAACACCACTGATTGTGTGATCAATGCTTTGCAGCCTTTACTTTAGTTGAGTTGGACTTTAAGGTAAAAACATCTGCGGACAATCAGAACATGGCATGCTCCTTGTAAACACAGCTGTGAGGGGCCAATCGGCCAAGACTGATGATAACAAACCTCAGTCAAGAAAGACTGATGGGATTTCCACGATGAAACAGATGTTTTCATCTGATAGAGATGTTAGATGAAGCGAATGCTTCCACACAGTTTGATGTATTTTTAAATATATATATATATATATATATATATATATATATATATATATATATATATATATATATATATATATATAACTTTATTACTGTTTGCCTATTTATTTTAAGGGTTAACATTCAGACATATACTCTGCATCAACACTTATGCTTTGCTCCATATCTCAGTGGCTGCACATCAGATCCAGTATCTATTTCTAGAACAGACTCCTACCTCTACTCTCCTCCCCTCTCTTCAGAACACTTAATCCAGCCACTTACATCCCTTGATTGCTAGCGTTGTTGTTGGTGCTTGACGTCAGGCGCTGAGCCGGTTTGGACTCTGCTGTTATTGCGCCTAAGGAAAAGAAACCACTGAAACAAGTGCTTTGTATATGCATTATTTCAGTAAAAAAAGAAACTGCAAAAGTAATTTAGTGAAAGTGTGTAAAATTAGTTTGACAGATTCTGTTTAATCAACCTGCTGTGTGCCTGAGCACAGATAGAAATGTGCAAACTTACATTATTCTTCCATATTTGTTCCCGACTTAACAGACACAAAAAACAGTACAGAGAAAAGCCATGAATTTAAACAGCCAGAGACAGAGACAGAGGTGAATGTTTTAATGTCAATAAAATGAGTTTGACAGTTTTGCATATTAGATTTAGGTTTGAGACTCTTAAAAGCTGTAAAAAAATTTATATGGATCTATACAAAACTTGATTGGTGGCGCACATACCCGTCATTCCACAAACAACAGCACATGTATCTATCACATCCCCTTAGAGGGCACTATAATAGTAACATCTATCTGTCTATGGCGCCTTCAGCTGCTGTGCATGTGTCTAAACCTAACCACAAGTATTATCAGACCCTTAAGCGTATGGCTGTTACAAATTCCTAGCAGGAAAGAAAAGCTTTTAGTAATAGCGGTATTGAGATCAATTAAGGTGAAAAAGTAAACTTTTTTGTGGTTAAAAGGAGTGCGGTGATCAATTAAATGTAACAGGGAGCTTAGCAGAATTGGAAGGAACGAATTTCAGTTTTAATATTAGAAATAATGCAATCATAATAAAAATTTGTTAGTCTAAATTTGTTTCCAGAATGCTCACATTGGTATGAATAATAAGGGTAAACATATCAAAAAAGATGGTTTACAAGATCTGTACTCACTGTACATAATACAGTTATGGAAAATAAAATAAAATTACACTATTAATGCCTCTACAATAATTAAAGTTTGATTTTATACTGACCTTAAGTCAGATGGAAATACATCTGCAATGGCTTTAAAGGGACAATTGTTGTTGCAAACCTGTAAGGCCTTTTTCAAACAAACTAAAGCAAATCACGGTACTGAGAGCAATGTTACTCGAATGTGAAAAGGATTTGCGACTATTTGCAGTCTTTTTAAATGAGCGACAGTGTAAAGCTGTAGAGATATTGAACAGCACACCAAATCACCATTAGAAGGAAGGAGTAGAGAGAGAAAAGTACAAATCATCTCTTCCAAAATTAGTAACAATCATATCTCCAACTCTCACAGCATCTCTCTGACAATACCTCTAGACATATTTGTCATTTTTTCTATTCCATGCTTTTTCGCATTAAGCTTTATTATTTTATTATTCCTTTAATATAATTTAAACCTTATTGGATTACCTGGTCTTTAAAATGGCACTTTCCAACAAATAAACTAGCCTTGCCCTAATAATCAACTGTTAACCGTTCCGGCTCCAGTCTTCTGACCGTCGTCTGTAGACACATGGGAGATGCTCACTCCAGGGCCTAAGTGGGACGTGTCTTCGGGGTTAACTCCTTCGCTTTCCCATTACAGGGGCGAAACTCAATAAAAACGTGGAGGCACTGATGCGCTTAAAAGATGACTGTTTATTACTTTCATGCCCGTGCATATCACAACAACATGCCGGCTTACACCTCCGCCGGTCTCCAACCCTTCTTCTTAGTTTTTTCCATGCATTCTCCAAAATAGTTAACAACACCCCCCCCTTCTCTGACCGGAGGATCGAGGTCAAATACACTACTCACAAATCTTACACACTTGCAACTGAGTGGCTTATCACTTTTAATCGAGGCATTCTCTGCAACACAACCATAAAATCTGAATACCCTGCAGTCACATAAATTAATCTAAAAACTGAAATTATTTTTAAAACAAATGTGAGATCATATGTTTGACACTTGAAAATTGGAATAAACTGAGTCACAAACGGAACAGTGATTCCAAACACAAAGTTTATCTTCAAGAATATTACACAGGCCAACATATATTAATGGCATCTGAAAGAAATGTTGCTCAGAGCTGTGCAAGTCATGATACATAACAGCCATTGGAAAACAACAACGATTGCTGTGGTTTCAGTAATACCAAAGGAAATGAGCAGTTGCCTTTTGCAAAGTTAAAACACTTGGTTTTATGATTATTGGTTAGAAGCGCAACCTTCCTACCGTAAGTGCTTTGGCAAATTTGGACACTGAAGTTCAGTGGCGGCCGTCTTATAGCAGTTAAGTATTTGTGGATTCACCCATTCCTGTATCTTTTCAGAAATAGTTGAGAATTTTTCCCAGGCATATCTGAAATATTTTAAAGATAATGGAGTTTGGACAGATGATGTTGCAAGGCAATGTTCCTTGACACACTACTGGCAAGTGTTTGCAATTTGGCCAGTCCAGGAACGTCACTCTTAAATAAGGAAAAAGAAAGACTGTAGATTTTAGCATCCGGAATGTTGCTAAGTCAGGAGGCCTCAACTATTTGCTGATTTTAGTTATTTCTGAATGGTTGTGGTAACTAAACCCTGCAAGTAGCCAAGGTCCACGGTGATACCAAAAGGATGAAAAAGCAAATATTTCTCTATAATTATATGATAGTAATGAAGTCATCTGGAAAGTCACACAGTATTGATGCTAAAGGGGTTCGGAAGGCCACCAAATCATATGACGTACTTGACTTTTTCAATGGTGTCACCTGCACACATAGGAACTTTTTTTTAAATAATATCTGCCCCTTGGTTACATGTCCTGTTGGTAATGACGATTAGAATGACTCAAAGTATAGCAACAAGTAATATGGATGTTAGCATCCGTATTAATTGCATCCATATCAGCCATATATTTTCTTGAATTAAAATATTCTGAAAGAACAACTGAAAAGGAAACAGTAGTTAATGTTGTATCCTAAACGTCATCATTTCAACTCCAGGTGAAGTTTAATCGTTCTTCTACAGTTTCATTCCTTTTAAATCAAGAGATTTGAGTTGTTTCCCTTCCCTTCCTGACATTTTCCACAAACTACTTTTAATTTTTTTTACTACCCCAGCAGATTGAGGAGCAACTCCTTGATTTTTGTTCGTCTCCCCTGAGTGTAAGAGTCAGAGGAAGAGTCAAAGGTTAGCAGGGGACAGGATCGACACCATCTGGCTTTGATTATGTCTCTAGAATGAGAGGTTTCATCCTCAATGTTGCCTTAATGTCTGAGTGTGTTGTTCTAGTCTTAAAACGTTATATAAATGGACTGCTCTATAGTTGTAGTATTTAGTAAAAACATGCTACAAAAGCTTTTTTTCAAAACTTTTCAAATATTTTTTCCCTTTAGACACAATTTTCTATAAATTTGCTCAGCGTAATGATCAGCTTAATGAAAATCAACAAACTTAAAAATACAGATGAGCTCACATCTTCATGAACCAGTCATACTGATTAGCTGTGCTTGCTGTGATTCGTGAGTAAATATGCATATGTAAGCTGCCACAAATCAATTAGCCTGAAGCGCAATAGTGACCTTTGACTTCCATAATGGGACCCTTACGAGGCCCTTAGGGTCAAAGGATACTCAGAGGCCCACCTGTGTAGACAATTAAAATCAGGAAGCTTGCTTTTTAAACTAAGACACAAGAGTGAGAAGCTTGTTTTAACACTCAGCCAGCATGCACCCTGACAATGTTTAGAACTCCTTTCTTTTATTTATGTTCCTCTGAAAATTCCTTAAAAATATTCTAATGCATTACACATCTGAAGTGGTTTAATAAACGTAGAAAAGTTCCATTTTAATCATTTTGGTTTCAAAACTTTGATTTTCACAAATATTACAGTTACTACCCTGGTTTCAATAAAAAGGAAAGTAAAAAACTTTTTTTAGATGTATTTTTTTTTTACTACTAAACATCATGCAAAAGTGATAATTTTGTAACAATAATTATTTACCTGCAATGGAGTCAAACATTCGAAGAAAAAAAAAAAAAACTCCCAGTGACAACACAATAAATGTTCTAATGATCAGAGAACTTGTGTGTACGTGTGTACTCACTTGTTTCTCTCTCACTGTTTTAATTAGAATTTTGCATTACATCAATGTTTGTTTGTATTTTGAATATCTGCACACTATCAGAACTTACTGTTGACCTTTATTGCCTCCACCAGAAACTGTTCTCCAATGCTAAACCTTAAATTATATGGTTGATCCTCGGTTCAATCTTAATGGATTACTTTCGTCTTGGACCTAATAATACAAAAAATGCACCTAAATTTAATGTAAAGTTAAATAAATACACTATTGGTGAGGAAAATACTTTATTGAACTATCAGAATAGTTTTACTACAAGTCACTTAACATTACAAGCAAGTGTAAGAGTTAGACTTTATACCATTCAGGTAAAATGGCAAAAGTTTTTGACTGCTTTAAAATCGTGATTCAATTTTTGTTTTACTGCAACTCTTTCACAGGAAGAAAGTATTAGCATATCTCTTGTATCTGTTTAGTTATTGTGACATTTGAGGCAGTTACCTGCACCCTAGAAAAATGTCAACAGATCTTACTCCAATGGCGAAGATACCCTCAAGCTGGTCCTCTGGTGTAGAACCTAAGCAGAAAATGAAAAGTCACCAGAGCACAGGAGAGCAGTTTATATATATTTTTGTCCGTCCAAAACAATATATTTAAATATAACATTTAAACATACTTGTTAGATATGTAAGAGTATAATGATTACATTTTAGTTTATTCAAAACCATTGGGTAGTTCAAGTGAGTTACAACAGTCCTTCTCATTATGGCCTTCCATACAATGTTTAAATCAGCTAGCATATAAAATAGGGTGCAGATTTTCACTTCATCTTGAAGATTGACAGCTAAAAAAATGTTTAAGGAATATTTTTGAAACTGTTTTAGTAATGTTAAACAGCCGCAATGTCCAGAATCCAGCGACTTACAAACAATTAACTGGACAGCCAAGGAGAAAATAATGAGTGGACATCACCATCACTGTCAACATCATTTCCTGAGCTTGTTTATACTGAACGTTCCAGCTAAAGTCAGAGCTGCCTTGATTATCAAAAACCTTAAAGATCTTGAAAATGTCAGATAACAGTTTAGAGTTCATATGCAACAGTGCCAAGAAGAGCAAAGAGCAAAATGGATTGTTTCAATGGTCCCACAGCAAAAGTTCATTTAGCATATGCACATAGCTGTGTGTGCACAATTGCCAAAACTGTGGTAAACTTGGAGCAGGATAAGCACAAACGGTATTTGTTTATAATAAAAAGACTCAAGACTCTTTTTTGGATGAGTTTTGTCAAACCCCTGTGAATTGCCACTGTAGTTTGTGTGAATAGATATCTTCCTATTCATCAACACATTTAAAGCTGAAATTTGATTCCGAAAACAAGATTAACAACGTCAATGCTGTAAAATTCCTTGAGTGCATGAAGTAGAGCAGCACATTTTCACAGTGTGGACTGTTTACCTAAAAATAAAAACTCAAGTGAAGCTGCCTGAGTTTGTACACTGTCCCAAATTGAATGCGTTTGAATGCATCTTGGTGATTCACAACAGCTGGATCCACACAGCAGACCAGGGTAATCAGGAACCCTAGTAGACTCTTCAGCACTCCTGATGCGAGTAAAGGTTTTTTTTTACTGTGCGGAGACAGAATGTGGAAGCAGTTTGTGATGGAGCTTCTCATTGTTTAACCAAACCACTTCTTTTACTGAAGTTAGTAAAAATTAAAGTATATAATGATGATAAGTGGCTCCTACTGAGTTTAAAGTAATGCCCTGCCATTAAAGTTATGGTTATTTCTTCTTGAAACCCCTCACTTGTTGGTCAGACAAAAGAAAAACCTTTTAAGCTGAATAATTTGCATTACATATGAATGTGTTTTCCAGACAACTTGATTGCAGCTGTGAAATAATCATATGTTATAATAGTGAAAACTTGTAATTAATGATGTTTGACAACTCCTAATAACTCAATATTTTTACCTTTCTCTTCAAAGACATTCATCAACTGTCTTAAAGTTAAGGTTGAAAAAGTTTGAAAACACATAGTGGATGAGAGAACCTGCAGTCTACGGGTCAAGGGCAAGCAACTTTGACAGGGTGTGACACTATGATACAGCAGTTGGCAATCAGTGTGTACCTACTAGGTCAGTGGTGGTACCAGGCCTCATAACCCTAGGTTAATTAACTCCAACATAATACAGACAAACACATACATATACGGCTTTTGTGCATGCTTAGGCATGTAGCTTAAGAAATCTTGGTGTACATTTCTCAGAACAGTGTCTGAACAATCGTAACTGATTGAAACATAAATATATGTTTTACTGCCCCACAGTGGGGATAATTTACGTGAAACAGCAGCAAACTAAAGGTAATAGAATATGTTACTTTAACAACACTTAATAAATGAAAAACAATGTGTTAGCATTACTATATGGTATTTCTGTTCAATTTTAGAGGTGTAATATTGCCAGGATCTTAAAAATTAAACATTAAACAATATGAATTTTTTTTTAGCCGTTGTCAAATTTTCCTTTAAAATTCATTCAGAGCAAGGACCATGTTGCTTATAGATGGTCGGAATCATATAAAACTCTAATGTTACATAGTACCGCTGAAGGAAATTAGATTATGTCTGATGTCGAAAAGCAAAATCTATATGCTGACTGCAGTCACAGATAAAAGACAGAAGTAATAAACAAGAAAATCTAAAAGAGATCAATGCTTTGCAGGAAAAACTTGACTAACTGTTATTGTTATGAATAGCTTTCTTATATATATATATATATATATATATATATATATATATATATATATATATATATATATATATATATAT
>JAVLVB010001185.1:1525646-1549075 GCA_032876305.1 Orestias chungarensis
TATATATATATATATATATATATATATATATATATATATATATATATATATATATATATATATATATATATATATATACCTTTTCACTGTTTTCTTTTACACATGTGCAAAACAAAACAAAGGAAAGTGTCATAAAAAAGATTGTTTTATGATAAAGGTGAATTTAGCAATCAGTGAGACATGAAACAGAGCAAGTCTTGTCAGTGTTATGACTGGTTATGAGTCCCAGAGCTCATAATGTGAAAACAAGTCGCTAGAGTCTGACTGACAAAGGTTTAAAAGTCCAGACGCTGATAAAATATCCTTTTTATCCATGAAATACCACAAGAGTCACTAATCACTTCCAGCCACAAGCACGCAGCAACTCCGATGCTTTGGTTGCAACTCGACTTTCCTCTCTGAGGAACACTTTGTTTATTAATACATGTTGTATTTTTACACATTACGTTCCCACAATTTTGCACACTTTAACATTTCTGCTAACAGAAATCCTGACAAAAATAAAATAATCTATTTCGTGTAATCACAAACATCTCAGAGCTTTGATATTCTCCCAAGCCTACACATGGCAGCATTTAATCGGTGAAGCCTTTGAGCTCGGTCAGAGACTGGAAGGATTAAAGATAAGACATCAAATGGAAACAGAACTTTAAGGGCTGACCTTTATTATTTTTTTCCTCCCTTCTTCCAAACATGGCTTTAAATATTATATTATATTATATATAAATGTAATGGAAACAAACAGTTTGTAAAATGTTTTTATGATAACAATCTTATATGGAAGAGAAAATTATTGGTAATTAATATAGAAGAAAAATATTCATTCTTAGCAGATCTACTGTTAAAAAAACAAAACAGTTTGATAAATAACCTTACAGCCTATTTAGATAACGTTGCATCAAAGTAAGTAAAGATCAAAAAAGAAAACCCACAGCATGGGTAACTCCAGTTCCGCCATCTGAAATTAATTTGTGATTTGACAGAGCAACTCGGGGTCAAAATTTGGGCTTGTCCCAAAAACAGCATCGAAGCAAAAACAACGAAGCAGAAGCTAAACTGGAGCTTATTATACAACAGCACTGATCATCTCCACATGTCGATGGATATAAATGACAGTGAGAAGTATCTGATCTCATTGGTGCTTTACGCACAACCTAAAGCACTCAGCATGGCATTTCCATAAAATACACATAATTTGAAACATGTCGCTCCTCAAGCTCATTAAAGTCAATTTTGCAACCCCTGTTTGTTTAATTTGTTAAGAATAAAATATAATATTTTCGTTTTGCTGGGATGTACTTTTAGTTTTTGCAAATGCTACTGTGCTGTGTTATTTTAAATAGCCTGGAAAAGTAAAAAACATATTTAGAGACCAGTTAAAGACATGCTTGAGAAGTTTCTAACCTCTCTCAGGGTTCAGTGGGCTTTGGCTCTCTGCCTAGAAACCAAAAGCTCTGGATGACTGTGATGTTAAAATCTAGTTGTTTGGCGAAAGACTCTTGTAAAATGCGCATAAATAAAGATTATATTATATTATATTATATTATATTACATTATATTACATTATATTACATTATATTATATTGTATTATATTATATTACATTATATTTTACTTTTTTGTTATTCCAGTATCTTCCTCATGTTTCTGAATGAGGCCCTCTAACGTTTATACATTTATTTATAGAAAAATAAGCCTTTTATATTGTCCTTTTTAGGATTTCTGAAACATTTTTGTCCTGATTTAAGTGTTAGTAAAGTATGTAATAAAGTGTTTTTAAGTATCATTGTTGAGTTTAGTTCCCAGAGACGTCGTGTTTGGATGACATGTTTTCCTGATGATTGACCTTCAGGTGTAACCACTAGATGTCGCGCTTGCTTGTTTTTGTAGAGAGAGTAGCCGCATGATTGCACATCTATGCAAACGCTCTAACAAACAAACAACAAAAAACTACACAGATCAAGGCAAAGTCTCAGTTTCTGGACTTACATTGTCAGAACTGTCACATATTTTCAGTTTTAAAACGTTTACATGACGAGAAATATTAGCCGGCAACAATACGCTGATGCCTGTAAAGATTTATTGTTGCATTTGATTTAATATAAATACTGTCTAACTCTGTTTACTCAGACAGCACAGATATATAACCGTGGTATTTTAGGAGACTTAAACAAACAAGCGGATCAAGCTTAGGAACAAAAATCGACTGTTGTTTCAATACAAATGCAAAGCCAACAACACATATTTAAGCTCAAAAAGGGCATTAGAAATATTGTATTTTTATAGGGTAAATCAGATATTTGAATTTAGTCATTTTGCAGCAATCCTCCTTCCTCATAAATGAACATTGTTTGAGTGAATTATTTGATTTATTGTGAGTGATACTTCAGTCACATGCAAACTAACTAACCTAGTATATAGTATTTACGCTGTTTCTTATTAAACTTCATTGGTTTTGCTCTAAAACATACCGCTACCTATTTAGATGTATAGGAAGGGAGGCAGGAACGATATTATTCTTTTCTAAACATACAAATTTACCTTAATTATAAAATATCATAAATGTTTAAGAGCTCAACCTGATGAAAGAACCTATGAATTTACTTGAACTTTTTTAATGGATTGAGAAGCTAAATGGAGTTTAAGCTGTAATAAAAGAGTTAATAACTTAAAAATATGCTAGAGAGAAAAACTGCCATTGTCATAACTAACAGGTGATCATTTAAGCCAGTTTGTCAAACTCTAAGCTGAGAAAAGGAAAATAAGTCTCCCTCTGTTGCTGCACTCCTCTTCTTTAGATTTAGAACAAAAGCCTGCTATCTGCCCCCTCTTCGGCTACAGCCCCCCTCAGCCTCCACCTCTCCATCCTGCTCCCTCAGTTTCTTCCTCCTCTCTTCTCTTGCAGCTCATCTCTCCATCTCTCCAATTCAAGTCAGACAGATGCCTCTCCGGAACTTCAGAGCCGTGGAGTGGAAGTGATGAAAGCCACAAGCTCGGGTCCCACTGCAAGACCCCAGCTACTCGTCTGCCAGCACAAACTCCCTCATTTAGAAGCACATCCTGGAACTGGGGCTGCTTTTTAATTAAAGCCTTGGTGGATTGGACGAGACCCTGTAGAGGTTTCGAGGGGGAAACTTTAAAGTTGCACTTGACAGGTATATTTAAGTTCACCGAGTTTGACCAGATGGAACATGTATATTGTATAAGTCTTTGAATATTGTGGTGGTAGGAATGGAAGGAGGTGCAATAGGGTAGGGTGGAATATATCAAATAAGTTAAAAGTAAAAAAAAATCACGAAGGGGGAAAAGACAGAAAGCGTAAAAGTGGCAGGCGTGAGGGATGTGTACATGGAGGTTGGGTAGGAAGCCAAGAACAACTAGGATGGAGCAAACGGAGCACAGGCTTCTGGGTGGATCTTAGATGTTTCAGCAATGAGCAACTCACGAATTAATTCACTAAGAACCCCAGTCTTTATCTGGCAGTAGATAAAATGAGACATTTGAAAGACTTAATTGTTAATATTCATCAATATGTCTAATTATTCAGAGAAAAGTGAAAAATGTATCAGTGATTTCTCTGTAGATCCGCAAATGTGTTCCTGAGAGGAGACACTTCTAAAGTGTCCTTTTATGATTCATTAATCTCACTGGTAATTATCAGCATCACAACTTTGGACAAACGGCTAAATCAACTGATTGAAAAAAGATAATCATGCAGTATTGATCGGTGCTCCCTTTGCTAAATGATCTTTGGGAGGCACAGCTGTTGAGAGGCTGAGCTTTTGGCAAAACTATTGCTAAATGTGAATCTTCTGCATTGAGTTTCAAAACTCTGTAAAAAGCAATTTTTTGCAGAAGAATCTGTTGCTTCTAAAATCCGAGGAAATGATAATTGTTTTGTGCTTTTCATTGAGTTTAAAAAGTTGGTGTGAAAATGTATTAACAGTTTTTATGACTGTTTTTTTGGAAATACACCATAAATCTTCAGAGCACTTTGCTTTGCTTCAGTTCTCTGAGCCAGGAAAGAGAGTGAAATGATTGCTCCCTCTAGTGAATACATGCAGAAACACCAACTGGACGTCAGACTGTTCCTATAGCTTAAACATCACTTTCAACAAACTCATTGTTCTGTCTATTCTACTGAGAATTATCAAAACTGTCTTAAAGTTTAAAATATTGTTGCCCGAGAACATTTTATTCATGAGGGCCCAGATGGTCAGCATTTACCTTAACAGAACATTTCTAACTGCTTAGCTGAAGCCCAGCGGCTCTTACCAATCCCTCCTGATCAGACGCATAATTTCTCTCTGCATTTATTTGTTTTCTGTTTTTGCTTTTTCTGTTAAGGTGCATGACAGCAAACAGTGCATTACAAAAAGATAAGAATTTTATTCTCAATCCTGTATCAATCAAGTTTCTAGGGCAACTTTATTTTTGTAGTGTCACCAAACTTAGATATATCTCACCCTAGAGCGATGCAGAAAATGAATGCATGTGTTTTCTATTTCTATGGAGCAATGTTGCATTTCAAAAAAATGATTTGATTTAACGTCCTGCAGTCAGAGTTCCAATGTCAATTAAAACTAATTTTCAGAAAAACAGCCAGAATGTAATTTGAAAGTACATTTATTTCAGGATTTTTATGGATTTTTATAAAAATCCAGTCTCATCAAACACAGAGTGATAAAGTTCACACATTTATTTCTCTTAATTTGATCACTTCCTCTACTGGAAAACCTTTTCTCTGAAGTTTAGAACAATGAAGAAAATAAACCAACACGACTCGTTGCTGAAACTTCGCACTGGATCTAATGCAACTTGGCTTGTAGGTCTCTCATATCATTCTCCAGCCTCCGAAACCTTCAGTTTAAATTAAAATGAAAACTATACTTTTTTTAGCACTGACTCCACCCACAGTCTATAAGATGTGAAGCTCCCGATAACCCTTCTCCCTTCCTGATCCTCTCCAGGTTTTTGTTGTCTACTCCAACTTTTACCTTTATTTAGCACCTTCTTCCCTTAATATGCTTGTATACAGACAGATTCTTTAGTCCTCTTTTGTAACTGTTTATAGCTTGGGATGTGCCAAGTCAAACGTCTTTCATATGAATATACTGCCATGGGTTGTCCATCCTCAGCTTTTGATGGCCATGCGGAGTGGGAAAGAATTCGTTAAAGGGCCTGCCACAGGAAAGAGGCTTTAAAAATGTTGCAGGATAATAGCTTGGATGGTCAGAGTGATCATCGGTCAGCCTGGATATATTTCGGTTCTGTTTTTTAATGGTTGTAAGTCATCAAAACATTGATCCGGGCAATAGAGAACAGCCTGCCGCTCTGGTGTGTCACAGGCACATATGAGGCTCTCTGTCTGCAGCCCATCAGAATGGAGCCGGTGAGAAACCCAACATTCTCCAGGGGAATTTCGTTTCAGAAGGTGAATTTTCTTATTCAGATTAAAGTCCAAATAAGTTTACAATGACTAAAAATGTCTGCTGAAGGTAAAAGAAGGTCATGATTTAAAGAGTGTATCATTGCTTGTCAACAATCACCTGTTAAAGCGTTAGCATTATTCCTTAGTTAGTTTTTTGTTACAAAAAACAGCAGATTATGAATAGTTAAACTTTTGAAACGTGTCTTTTGGATTAAGAATCAAGACCTTTTACCTACTTCAGACTAAAGATACTTTATATTAATTGCTCAAGTAAAGGTAAAAAGCATGGAACAGCAAAACCTTTTAGAAAAAATAAAAAAATTACTCAAGTAAATTAATAAACTTCACTGGTTACTACCCACTTCTGCACACATGTGAAGGCCAAGACATGAAAGTATGGCAATACATCTGTGATCAGATTGACAGGAAATGTTATATATAAAAAACTGCTTTTAAAAAAAAGAATCACGTTAAAGCTCTGGCTGATTTTTTTCCTTTTTTCAAAGCATTTTTTCAATGAGGCCATGATGAAACAGAAATCCTCACAAAACAAGATAAAAAAGTAACAAAATGAGATCCGACCAAATTTATGAGCAAATCTAAAATCCCATAAATGCAAAATACACCAGTAAAAAAAAATCCAAATTATATTTTAGGTTGTTTCCCAAAAGAGGAGAGCTAAAAAAATTCAGACTTTTTTAATTTTGGCAGATGAGACAAATGACAATTATAACTAACTCTCTCAAAAGAGAGTGTAAGAAAACACATTGCTGTACAATCAAAGTAATTTATTCAGTAGTGAAATTTTTAAATCACCTCCACACACGAAGTACGTTTAGGTTTTGTTTAGTGAAGGATATTTGCAGGATTATTGTCCTAAAAACGTGTTTTCTCAACCAATCAGTTTGGTCAGGTCTGCATTATTGATAGCGAAAGAGCCTCTAGGCCCAAATGAATCAGGGAATCAGCTTTTTTCCATCATTTCTATGGAGAGTTCAGTTCTTACTATACATCAGCTACTATTATAGTTCAACAAACGATCATAATCGCTGTCATGTCACTACAGTGTAAAACATAACAATTGATTTATTTTCCTTTTTCAGCCTTGTTTTGTCGGTGCAATGTCTTTATTAGTCACTGAAGACAAACATTAGGATGGATGGTGAGGGTTTCTACAATCCATTTAAGTGTAAGTAAGTGAAGAGTTCAGTGTTTAAATACAAGATTTAATGCTTTCCCACAAAGTTTTTTCCTTTACTTATTTTTGAAGGAACAAACATACTAGCAAGTAGTGATACGTCAAGATATTCCAACAATTTGAAGGGAAAATTTCTATTTCACTACCACCGTAAAATTAAAAAAGATTTCTTAATATCCATTTTTAATAATTTAAAGTTGTGAGGCTTTTGCGGCTTTTAAAATAATTCAGTGATGACTTCAAAAAAGCATATTTATATCTTAACAGAAAACATTTCTATAGTTGAGCTAGACTGGACAATTTATGAGTAAAACCCAAAGAGTTCATCCAAAATCTATCCTCCTGACTTCCTCTGTGAATCTCCTCAGTAATTCTCTAGGTCCTCCACAGTCCCTCCCTGGATGTCTTTCTGTGTAACAGGAGGATACATTCACTTGTATAAGATTTCTTTATCTGTCCATATTTTTTGCCTAAACAAGGGTCTCAGGTCGGTTATCCTATCGTATTTTATCATAAAAGCTATATCTATATGTTTTAAAGTAATAATCCTTGGTAGCTGTGACAAACAACTATTCTTTTATACAATGTATGTCTTTCCATTGAAGGGGAATTTGCTTAAACTAACGCATCAAAAATAATAAGCTCAATAGTTATTTCTGTTCCTTTTATTAAATCAGAAGTCTATGTTTGTACCCCAAAGACCTAATCAACATTGATACTAAAACAGAAAACTAACCTTTCAGGGCCACAACTCCAGTTTTATTCCAGTTTCATACAAGCAGAGTTTGTATTTTAATATTTCAAGTTACAGGGCAATATTAATTCACTTTGGCCATAAAGGAATTGGGAATGTGGTTTACCTTGATGTGTTTTGATTTATTCCGCAGGCCCCGAGGTTATACCCGTGAATTAGAGAGCATCAATAAGGAAAGACCATCTCCCTTATCCCAAAAGTGATCATTACCAACATCACTATTGATCTGACTATTGATGCATTGCTAATTGTTTCTTGCAGTTATTTATTTATTTTCATGTCTGGTCACATGAATGTGTTGACCTTGTGCTGAAGGAAATGTAAGAGTTGTTCGTTACAGGAAAAGTATATCGTAGGATTCTACATAATGAATTAAGATAGGAAGGACTTTGCTCTTTTAAGTCCCAAGGATAGAGGTTAGTTACGTTGTCATGAGGTCGAGGAGTACAAGCGGAATGCCGATGTGATCCGAGACATCAACAAATGATCCCACAGCCTTGAAGAGCAATCTTCTTGAGAGTCTCCACAGACATTTCTGGAGGTTCAGGGTGGTAGTGTATTGATTTACTACAACACCACATTATCAGAGATATAGAATACTAATGAAGATTATTCATCATTAAAGGTGCATTGGATTTAAGGGCTTAAAAAATGTATTCATAGCTCCTAAATTGGTTTTTCTCCTTGTTGGTTTCAACAAAAACTCAAGGTCTCTTGACTTTGGAATCATATTTTGAATTAATAAAGTGTAGACGTAGTAGTTCTTTTAGGAGTTTAATCTTCACATTTGTCCACATTTTTATCGTAGGTTCAGATTCTACACAAATATATTTAGCCCATATGTTTGTGTGAATACTAAGATTTTACAGTTTTATAAAAACAACCGTCTATGATGCCCTTACAATTTTTGGCCACGTCAGGTAAAGTTTATTTTTAAAATTTAAACATTTAAATCCACAAATTGAACATGGAATAGTTCACTTTTGATCTGCACTGGTATTCACCTAAATACTTTAAGAATTAGCCTTTGCTAGCACTATGCAACTATTATTGCAATAATGTAGCCGTGGGATGATGCAAGGACATGTTGCTACAATGACGTTTCTTTTTTTTGTAACGATTAAAAGATTTTACAACTTTTTTTAAGGACAAAAACCCCATATTATTTACATCTTCATCACAGAGAAAGGAAGTAAGGACAAACCTGCTAGAAGGCATTCATATGGCCCAAGCAGTGTAGCACAAATGCAAGCTGATTGACGTAAATCACTCAAAACAGCACAGAAGCACTGGCCAGGACTTAAGAACTAGCGCAAGAAAAGCCCAGGTATACAAAATCAGGTAAGATTACAGGTGTAGGGTGTGGGAAAACCATCCAGAAACAACTTAACATTTCACTGAAGAGTCTGTATACTAGCAGAAAAGGCAAACATAGAACTCTTTAACTAAGTGCCTGATATTGTGTACAGAAACAACTTTCTTTCTGGAGTCTGATAAAGGGATCATATCCAAGGTGGTGGATAAAAGGAAGCTAAGATCCAGTGGGACTCCCAGGTTCAAATTTATAGAATGGTGATGACAAACCAAACTTGTGATAGCCAAAGCAAACTTAAATGGAAATAAGGGTTTGAATCGAGCTGATATAATTATACTGTCACTGCAAACTGCAGGTGTAATAACAACAGGAATTGATCTATAAATGATGCTCAACTATTTGTCTAAAGATGCTAATTATAAAAAAAAAAGCACAAAATTATATAGAACGTTTTCCTCTATTCTTCAGGTGATAGATAGGAATCTCTGCATTTTGGCATAAATAACATGGCTGTGTTACAATTCACTGGTGATTAGAACATCCACTGAACAGAAATGCATTTCGCATCCAAATGTAATGTGTATACATGTGTGTGTGTGGGAGGTGGTCACTAAGACAGGCAGCTGGTCTTTGCTAGGACATCTGGTACCTGTCACAGCATTTTGTGTGTTTGTGTGTGTGCAAATGTTCTTTATTGGGAGGACCTTCCAGGCTCTGCCCCCCCATCAGGCACCTGTTTAGACTGTTAGTCAGAGCAGAATCAGAGCATTGACTGGAGCTATTTTGGTATCCGATACTAGGAGTGTGTAGGCCTGTGTCACAGTGAGGTGGCAGAAAAATGTCCTTGAAGAGTTTAAATCGCCTCACCAAATAACAGACACTGTGGATTGCTTTGGTCTTATCCAAATACTGAGGTGATGATGTGACAAGGTGTGACTTCAATGGCCTGAGGATGAGTTTGCCCGTCTGGTTACATCTATAATGCTCTCGCATGGCCTTATCTCATAAGATGACTATTGTTTTGACTCACCAGTGGGTGATAAACCGAGGCTTTTCTATACATTCACATATTTACAAAATATGCCAGGAGTTTATGATCTGAAGGTAATTACAGTGTTTTTATTTTCTCCTGCTCTTCCTCATATTTCTCTCTCCAACTTCCGCCTTTTCAGATTGTGAAGCCATGCCTCTAGCAGTGTATTGCTGAAGGTGTGTTTGTGCTGTTATGGCCTCTGGCTTGGCTGCCAGCTTACTCCCACTGATCTGAGCCAGAAGGCAGACTGCCGAGGAATACCGATCACCTTGCCCAGACCGAATCCTTTGAGCTCTCTCTGGCATCTTTCCCCCTTCTGCCAGTTTCCTCCTCTGCTACTCTCTTCCCCCTTCTGAAGTTGACAACAAAGACATCCTCAGGGTCCTCCTTGATGTGAGACCCACTCTTGATCTTTTTCCCTATGTTTTTGTACCTTATAGTTGCACTACTTTCATATTCCACTAGCACAATATTTACACACCTGAAGACAAAGAAACAGGGGTCTTTTCATGTAGAAACCCCTCCCAACATGATGATCACCCGGAGAATTGCAGTGGTCACACTGGCCTGACAGACGCAGGACATTAGTGCAACACCTGCTTGGATGTCTGAGAATCAATCCATCTAGCTATCCATATAGCTATCCATCCATTCATCCTGTGAGATTCATGTGTCAGTGGCCTGTCATTTGAGTACAGCATCCAACACGACTGACTCCACTGCTCATCGTTCTTCTGTCTCTCTTCTTATCCCATCTCACCCGCCAAGCCCCCAAAACCCCACCACCAACCTCCAGCTTCCATGAAAAGAAATCTCTGAAGAGCTAATTAGTGGTGGAATTGAGTCCAGGAACAGCCAACGGAGCTGAAGAAAGGAGATTGGCGCTGGAGCTTGCTTTATCGGTCAGGGCCTGACAGAGGGGTGACAGTGAGTGGAAGCAAACTGCCGGCTCACAACTGACAGAGACAATAAAGTAAGTCTCTGAGTCAGACGGGAAAAAAAGGTGACAGACAGACAGGTGACATAAATGTACGGCCTCCAGGGGCTTTCTTGTGGCCTAGGCAAGCTGCAATCCAAGACACTGAGGGAAGGTTTTCTAAAGCAAAGAGACGTGTGTACTGACCAGTCCATCTTTTTTTGATTATTATGGTTCTGTATGTATTTTGATAGTTTAGTTACATTGTTCAATTTATATTGTGTTATAACATGATGGGAATTTTTCTTTTACTTTCCTTGACCTGGTTAGAGGCAAAGAACCATAAATTACTTCACAGTTAAAGTGAAACTTTAACTTTGTAAATGCCTAAAAAGTGAAAAAAGAGATTGGATCTACGGCCTGTGATTTGTTTATTTCTCGCATCATACCTTTAATAAAATTAGCAAATTCTAAGGAAAAAAAATGTCATTGCTGTAATGATTAAAACATTAAATTTAAGTACACTTAATCCGTTATAGCTAAAATTATTATACAGTTTAGTTTATTAGTATTAAATTTAGTATTAACAATAATATAAAATGTTTAATCCTATTCAGATCTACGTGAAATAAACTGCTTCAACAACTATAGCCAAACTGGACTTAAGAATGGTGAACTAATCAGCAGCACCAAGACCAAGAGCCTAGAAATGATAATGGCAGATAAGCTTGTTGACGAAAATAACACTGAAATCGACCATCGTTATCCAGCAGCTACTGGAGTAGGTGGTGAAAATCACCAAACACCTCTGAATTATCTGTTGGCTAAACACCGCATCGAGGCACCCGACAAACCTTGTTTTCCTGCTTATTTAAGTAGATAAATTCAAGCGTCTCTCTGAATTTTATCTGCCATTGTCTAAAGAGACTGTTGATGAGACCGGGAAAGTGCGAACGTCGCGTTCATCAAGCGTGTTTTAAGCATCATTAAGGCTTCAAAGGTTTGTGACAGAGCATCAGGAATTAAGCAGCTTCACAAAGACCAAGGAATACAACACACAGGTAAGGAATATTATTGATAAAATGTTTGAAGATAGGTTATAAAATGGTATTCAAAAATTTTCAACATCTTAATTAGCATCATTCTTTAAAATTGTAAGATTATGATACAACCAAACTACTAAGATATGACCAACTATTTAGACCAATAGGCCAGGAATAACATCAGAGAAGCAGAGCTGTGAGGAAGGAACTCCGGAAAGGAGCATCCACGGTACAGGTTGACCGAATAATCATCATAAGTGTTCTTTACAAATTTGACCTCTATGGAAGGCTCATAATAACAAAACCATTGTTAAAAGAAAACTATAAGACCATTTTAAATTTTGTTGCAAGCAATTCAGGAGACATAGAAAGCGTAAGACAGTAATCAGGTTATAGCATACCAAAATGTTCCCTTTTGGCCTATGACAAATGGACAACAAACCTCCATCCATGGTGGCAGGAGTTCTTTCTTCTGGGGCTCTTAGCAAAAGTATAGACCTACTTTCTTCTGCAAGGCCTTGAAAATAAACATGTAAGCTTTTGTCACTACACAATTTGAGTATTGCAACTCCAGATATAAGGGTTTGGATCAGTCCTCCTTCCATTGTTTTCGGGTTGGTCAAAATACAAGAAGAAGTGCGCACTAAGCATGGGTCCTGGCTTGAGTTCACTGGCTTCCCGTACCATTCATGATGGATTGGGACCAAGGGACCCAACTAAAAGGACAGGGAGAGTATTTGTTTAAGTTTAAAGCTTAGGTTCTATAATGATCAAAACATTTATGCTTCCATATTCCTGCATTTATGCTGTTGTCATCCATTGATCAATTTTAGGCCTGTCAGGCTTAATTTAAGGAAGCATCAAAACATGTAAATTAAAAAGCTATAAATCTTGTTGACTCCACAAACTTTTTCCAAAGTTATTTGTCAGTTTCTCATTCTTAAAAAGTTCATTATGAAACATTGAATTATTTCTGAAAATCTTCATTTAAAATATTTTTAACATAAAGATGTCTTATTTTTTCCAGGTCCCGTCTGAAGCTACAGTATTACCGTGAAATTGGTATCTGTTAATAAAAATAGGCTGCAAAACAGTTGAAACAATTAGTTTCTCTCAGACATAAATTAAGATAGCATGTAACACATAAAATCCACAGGATGCCTGTGTCAGGGTTAGAAGGAAGCTATAGGGACCTCTCCTTGCCTCTAAGTGGAGGTGACAGCATTCAAACACATTGACCTTGTGAGAAGGAGTAGTGACTGGCATCCCTGTGACTGCCGGAACATTTCTGGAGGCATCCTGCAAGGCTTTTAGGTACAGGAGAGCCTGGGGACTTGCATAGTGGCAATAAGAGTGGCCTCTTATGCTCTTCTATTTTATCAAAGTTTCTGCAGCAAGAAATTAATTTGGGCATGCCTTACTTTGATTGTGACAAAAAGAATGGATCTTGAGTGAAGCTTCAATTGAGAGGAATAAATGTGTTTGTCCTAAAAGTGTGATGATTCTGAAAATTCACTTTGCGTGAGAGGGACAGAACGTGTTAACACATATTTAGCACTTTGATTCAGTTGTTGAATCGCAAATTTCATACATACCCAATACTTCAGGAAAGAGTTCAGATTCATTTAATGCTAAATATGTACAGGTGGGGAAAAAACAGCAAGGACTGTCAAGGATTTTAAAGCTTTAGTTAGGTGAAGTAATGGATGAGAGATGTCAGTTTTGCAGTTTATAAGCCCTCTCTGTCCCCAGAGAGCTGCTGTAGCCTCTGGCCATTCTCTCCTTACCTTAGGCATCCTGTGGAAAAAAAACAACCTGATGCTTCTAGTCATTCTGCATCTCTGCATCTGACCAAAAATAATTGGCCAAGAACTTTCTCTCTCATGAAAAAGTACTATGAAAGGATAACAGCTTGTAGCAATAACATGCATGTCTGAAAGGCCAAATATGTACAGACACAAACAATGTGCACAGAAAATTTCATACCTAGTTTGAAAAGTTTCCTCAACTTTATCAAATCTACTCTAGTAAAAAAGGTAGTTCATCTTGATGTCTGAACAGTAAGCTGTCTGCAAGACTTTCTAAATGAGCTAAGTTGTTCATAATATCACCACTGCATCCTGCTTATTCAACATTAGGCTGTAGAGGGAATCCCACAGGAGGTGATGTTACACTCACGGGCCAATTTATTACATACACCTGTCTGATTATGTGTTATCTCAAACATAAATGAGGACATCAGAATGAGAAAGAAGGAAAATTCAGTGGGTTTTTTAACGTGGGATGTGAGAGTGTCAAAGGATCCAATGATCTTTCATGCTTAGTCATTCAGTTTTACAAAAAATAAATAAATAAATCCTAGAGCGTAGCAAGTTTTGTATAAAACAAAATGCCTTTCTGGTATTAGAAGTCTCAGGAAATAGCAGACCAGTAAGAACCAAGAGCTGAAACTAAAAATAAAGGTACATTATGTACAGAAGCAAATATCACACAAGCTGCCACTTCAAGGTGCCATGACTAACATTCACTCACTAACAATTTACAATATTAAAGTAGGGAAATATCTGTCTGTTCTGAGCCGTGAACATTTTCTTAACAAATTGCATAGAAAAAAAAATTCCTCCCTTACTGTATGTCAGTGGTCTAGGCCTAGGGTTTTTGTTCAAAAGTGGGGGTAATTTTTCTACCCATCTATCCATCCACATAATAAAGAAATGTTGTAGGTAGTCGTTGTTATAGGTGTTTATAATCAGAATCAGAATCTATTGATTGCAATTGCCAGTATAAACGGCACAGGAGTCATGAAATAAATGTATACACCATAAGATTGGGGTTAATTTAATGATTTAATGATACATTTCATGGAACAATGTTATCTCTATAGAAATATATTTTATGATATATTTATTTATTTAAGGATATATTTTTTATTTCATTATATTATTTTTTCATAATTTATTTATATATGTATTTATTTCATAATATATTTATTTCTATATTTTTATATATATTTATTTAATTTTGTCAGGTTTAGCCCTCTATACTCCATTCTACTATGAATTTTTCAAATTCATTACTTTAACATCTGTTTGTTGATATTTGATTATTAAACAAATGTATGGCTTTACAATCAATCATACAACACTGCGAAGGAAGTAAAGTAACTCTACATCCTCACTTAACTGTTTAAAAAGTAATAAAAGTAATGAAGATATTATTGTATAGCAGAAAAGTAATACTCTCCTTTATACCTTAATTAATTAAAAAGCTATGAGCTTTTTGACTTGACTTACACATAATCTTCATTCATCTCTCTGCTTTATTTTCCATTATTCCTGCCAGCAATTCCCTATTTCTCATCCAGTAATTTTTGTATTATGCAAGGGAAACATGAGGCCAAAAATAACAGTTTTCTTTACATTTCAAATGACCATATATAAAAAAAACATATTTATTTTCTTACGATCCAGAGATGGCAGAAATATCAAAAGTGTTGAGGAGACTGGGTCTAGATTTCCTCTGTGTTGCCAACCTTTAATAAGGTTGCACATCTGCATTTGCCATTCTTTTTGGCCATGTCTGATCCGGCAGAAGAAAGGCTCATGTGCTCTACCACTGCAGGGAGAACAATACCACTGGGTTTTGCTCTACCTGTAAGCTCACAGATGAGACAGAAACAGAGAAAAATTAAGGGGGGATGAAAATCATTATTCTCAGAATGAGATGTCTCCGGTTTGGTCAGAGTGCGAATCAAAGCCCATCTCTTAGACTACTTAAACATTCACTTTAAAAATTCCAACCTGATTGTACTTTTATGGAAATTTCTTGCCATCAGTGGCTGCATTCTCTCCTGTCTTCAGGTCCTCTCGGATCCCTGTAGATCTCCAACTCTGCCCTTCATTAGAATTCTCTTGATAAGAAAGCGGGAGAAATGAGCTCGAGATGTAAATTCAGTGGAAAAGAAAAGGTTTAGATCTTTCTTTTTTTGTCCGGGGAATAAAAAAAGGAAGGAATCACAGATATAGCAACACATCATTGAGTCAAACCTGACACCAGGGCAGAAGAACTTACAACAGTGATTAGCAATGCGTCAAAAGCATCGTCATGCTTACATTAAAGTCTAGTTTTTCGTGTCTGTTAAACAACAGAAGAAGAAAATACAACAATAACAACAAAACTTTGTCAATTTAACACTGGACTATTATACCAAGTAGATTGCGGAAAATAATATTTTTAAATCTATCTATCTATCTATCTATCTATCTATCTATCTATCTATCTATCTATCTATCTTTCTATCTATCTATCTATCTATCTATCTATCTATCTATCTATCTATCTATCTATCTATCTATCTATCTATCTATCTATCTATCTATCTATCTATCTATCTATCTATCTATCTTTATATTACATGGTCATACTTTAAATAACACAGATTTTAAGCTTAATGTTAAAATGCTTTATTAATGCCACAGAAACATAAGGAGTCCTTTTAATTTATACAATACGAGTTTCTTTATTGTTGCAGATGTTTGTGGTTGGAAAGGATCTCCTGTAGCTGTAATGACCAGACTCACCAAGGACCTTAAATTTCAACCAGACACAAACAGTTAGCATTAAAAGTTTTATTAAATAGAAATCTGAGGAATAACCGTTCGTCGGGAACAAGAACAGGAAGAGGAACAGGACCCTCTGGGGAGAGAGAAAACGGCAGAAAAGGAGTTTAATAATAATAAAAAACTCAATAATAAAGGCACTAACGTTCTTTGAATCCCTTCATTGGTTCCTAACTGGTAGAGATGGGAACTGGTGGCATCATGGCATGACATCACCACAGGTGGAGAGGGAGCAGAGAGGCTATCTCTACAGGAGCCATCATATCTGAAATCCCATATGACATCAGACACAGACTGTTGGAACCTGTGGGCTTAGGTGATCTAGGCGTTAAGTGCAAGAAAACAGGTTTGGTTGCGTGAAACAAACTCTGGCAAACTAATTCATGGATGAGGTTTAAATCCTTGGTTAGAGAGTGGAAATGGGGTCAATGGTTGCATATTTATGCAAACACAACCCAAGGGCAGCGACGAGAGACAGAAATCTGGTACTGTTTTTCTGTCATAGAGCATATTATGAAGCCTGGTAATTAGGTGGATAAAATGATGATTTTTAGATGTGTGCATGAGCAGTGAGGGTGGAATGACATGTTAATAAGAACAGGGGAATGAAAAAAACTGTAAAGACAGTGAGACAAATGGACCAGAATCAAGACAGTATTGGTCTTTATTAATACAACTCTAAAAAGCCTCTGACCAACGACACTTTGTTGTTGCATAACAGTCACATGAAGAGGATTATCAGGGTAATGTAGTTAATTTATTGATTAATGCTTTCATTGTACAATAATCTCCAGATATTCGAAAGTAATCCCCCCAAAAAATCAGGCTTATCAATTGGGTAAGATATGGGATAAACACTGGACAGGTCACAAGTCAACACACAGGAAAAACAAGCAAACATACATTCTCAGACCTGGTGGCAATTCCTCAAATGGTAGAAGGGAGCAGGAGGACCCAGAGGGAATCCACCCATGCACAGAGACAACATTCAAACTTCATTCAGTAAACCTTTAGGGCAGAATTTGAGCCGAGGAACTTCCTGCTCTAAGGCTACAGTTTTAGCAATTATGCCACCATGCAGCCACTTTTAATAATAAAAAAAGAAAATTATTTTCTATTTATCATGCAAAACCTTTAATATATCAAGTTTCAGGAAGCAAAACCTGTATTGTTCTGTTTTCTTTTTAATGCGAAAGTAGGCCTAAAATACATTTTATTTAGCTTGTTAGGTGCCATGATAAATTGTTAAAAGAAAACAGAATTCAACAAATTTAGGCCCAACAATCAATGGCATCATGGTCAAGGTGAGTTTTGTTGCAACCGACCAGTTTCTTGTCTCATTATAAAGATGCAATGGATTGTCTCCCAAAAGCTAATCAGTCTCCTAGAGACCGTATTGCTGTTGGATCCGTACAGATACACAAGCCATTATGGACTTGGTAATTAAAGGTGAGTCTATCACAAAGAGGGGTTCTCTAGACAAATGTTAGAATTCGATGCAAAGTTCCAAACATGAAAGACAAAACCTGTATGATTATTCAACAGCTCTTGCAGTTAGTGTGAAAAGGAGGAAGGAATGTGGAACAAAAACATCAAAGGGCCAAAGAAAAGGGGAAAACATGAGAAAAGCTTTAAAATATTCAACATGGCGCCCCAACAGGTGGTCAAAAGTGCAATGTGAGAACATGACCTCATTATCATGACTTATATATGGTGCTTGTAATAAAATGTAGTCATTTGTTTTTTGCTAATAATGGAAAAAAATATATTATTTATGATAATAATAAATAACATAGTCATTATACAGTGATGTAATGTTGTGGAATATTTTATAATATATATTCAAAAAAGCACATTTACTAGGAACAACAACGTGATCTGATTTAAGTTTTTCCTTAATAGAAAATGCAATAGAAGGGAATATTTGCTTTTCCCTTCTAAGATTAAAATCAATGCCAGATTAATAAAAAAAGTGAAAATGTACTTTTATTTGCCTAATAAAAAATTTGTCGGAGATAAGAATGACATTTCTTTTGTAAAAATAAGAATGTTAAATTATTGTTAAACAAAGTTTTTAAAAATGTACCCTTATTACCACTTTACCGTTTAAATCATAGCATAGATGAATTAATTCTTTATATTAAAAATGACACAATATATTTTAAAATTAATAATGTAAAAAATCTATTTTCCCCTTACACGTTATTTATACTGTTTGCTTTCTTTCCATAAATATTTTAGATCATCAAACACATTACAGTAGTTCACAAAGATCCATCTAGTGCAGTTATTGGTCGCCAGTCAATCACAGTGTCACACAAGGCACATAGCTATGCACCCAAATGTACCAACGGATAAGTCAGAGTCAATATAACTTGTGTTACTACATCATTTACCCAGGCTCTATATAAAAGCAAAGGTTAATCCCCCTTTCTGTTAAATCATAAAACAGCTGTGATAAACTAAAAAACTGCTCTAAAGTTTTCCTCCTAAAGCTCTACATGCACTTATTACTTCCTGGTAGCATATAGCTCTCAACGTGTTGTACTTGTGTGATTTAGATGAATTTTGTAGGTGAAAGTCAAATACTTAATATTAAATCATCTTTATCCAGGATACTGCAAGTAACTTATAATTGTAAATTGTTACATAGTTTAATGTTTAACCCTCTTTTGGATAAGAGCGTCGGCTAAATGCATAAATATAAATGTAAATGCAATAAATGCAATTTGTTCTCCATAAATCTATTAGGTGAAATCCTGTCTTTCATTTATCTACTTTTCATACCTGAAATGAAATGTCAAGCAAGAGCTGGTGCTGATTTTCCTGTTGTTGCGTTGGAGGCACAGTTCATGCTGGATGGATCGGCATTCGATTACATGATAACTTAGCAACCATAGCCGTATCCAACACAACCACTCGCAGGACCAACAACCATCAACACACTCATGCACACGGAAAATAAACTATTTACCTAACAATCATGTTTTTGGACAGCGGGAGGAAGCCAGGGAACCCATGCATAAACAGGAAGAACTAAAACCTCTATGCAAAAAACAAAAAACAAACACAAAGGCCAGGATTGCAACCTTACTACCATACAACAGTGCTACTAACTAAACAGTTAAAATGTTCTAAAACCAAATTGGTTACATTTATAAGAAAAAATTATTTACACTGACTACATTATATAGAACCAGAGCAGCTTTAACATCCTCAGTTTTTTCCGCAATTTAATCCAGACCGTGAAGTATTTTAAACTGTAACGATAGACTCATTTTAGCATTTAATTCACATGAAACTAAAAGTAAATTATGGACGACAAGTAACAGCAGATCAGTGATCTTTTCAGACAAGCCTTTTAAGTTTGTCGGCCTTTCGCTAGGGCAGCTCTCCACAGACGAACTCTGCTTCTCTGAGAGTCTTCACACAACCCTAAGGGAGAACAAACTGCAAATCTAGCAACTCTTTTATTAATCTCCCCGTAAATTAGGGAGCCGTGGTGGGCATCCTTTTGCCTGTGGTTTTCCTCTTGCAGGTTTTACACACTTTGTACGCCTACATGGGTTCTAAGCTTAAATATCCTGTGGCAATTATTAGAATATAATTAAAACCTTCGCCTACCTAAAATTAACTGAGTGTGCAAAAAAAGTAAACTGTGCAGGAGAGTGTTTTTATTTGCATTAACACAGAGACAGGTCCCGAGACTGCCTTGCAGGTAAATTTGAATTTCCTTTGGCTTTTGCTACCTCAAAAAAAAAAAAAAATAGAGTTGAAAAAAAGGGGGATAATTACCATGTATGTACAAATCATATAATTCAAATTAATTTAGTTTCTGGAAAATGAATCTCAATTACAAAAGAAGCTGGGATGGAAATTTATGAGCATTGAAATTAATGAGTGTTGTTTTATAAGCGAGTCTTTAGCATCCGTGATCATTTTATTAAAGATGTTCTGCTGCTCTTTGTGAGATTTCAATAAGCTTACAGCAAGGGCGTTTTGAAATTAGATATGAATTAATACACAGCTTAAACCTTTTATGCATAGTATAAAAAAGTGATGCTACCAGGAAAATGTGTTACTCTAGATTAGTAAAGATGTAGTGTGAAAACCTGACAATTAAAATGAGGAAATCTTTGCTGTGACCGTCTTTGCTTATAAGGTACAGTAAGCAGAAATGATAAATAGAAGAACAGTTGTACAACAAGAAGAAAAAACATTAGTGGTTGTATAGTCTGGGTTTTTGCTAGGTATGTGATGAAAAAAGCAAAACCTAACCAAACGTGTTTACTACATTAAATCAATCTAAATTTAGTGGACAAAACCTTTATGTTAATATGCATAGATTTGATGAACTTAATTACTGATTTATTTCTACACAACATTTTATATAGCAGAAAACATACAGGTGTGTCCTAATAAATGAGGATGTATATAAAAAATTTGTTATTCTCCTTTTAATAGATATCATTTTTTTATTTTTTATTTGTAAAACCAGAAAAGACAAAGAGAAAAAAAGCTAAATTTGAATGACAGAAACCATAAAGGCGGGATTTAAAAAAAAAAGGTTTATTTAAATTTTGTACCTTTTATTCTTTATTCCTTCTTTAGAATGGGGAAACAGAAAGGAACAAAAGTAGAAAAAGAATAAAAAAGTTTATTACGTTTATATAAATGTATTAAGTTATATAGAGTCTTATTGTCAATTACTGATAGAAACCCAAATGCCAGTTTACTAGAAATGAAAAATGAGACCCAAAAACAAAGGGATTTCCAAAAAAGAAGTCTCTGCTTAAAATTTAAAGAACAAAATCTGTTCCTAAGAGATGGCCGGGGTTCCTTTTGCATAAAATACCAAATCAATGTAGTGTCTCAATGAATTGATCAGCCTCTTTTTTGGGGGGATGGGGGGGGGTTCAAAATTTTAAGGAGACCCATTTTGCTTTAATGTTACTCTCAGCTTGTCAACGTTTTGGGGTCTCTCTCATCTTCCATAAGTCAAACGTATTCTCAGTAAGGTAAAGTATGTGGTCGAACAAAACACAGCAATGCCATAATCATTAAACCAACACCCCAACAGTCCAGGATGTCCTGGGTATTTTATTTGAGTTTGTTTTTGATGTGCAGGATTTGTTGTGAATGTCTGAGTAACTCTTAAATTAATCAAGGTCGCAGAACACCCTCCTGCATGTGCACCATTTTCTACCATATTTAATAAATATGGTTGGATAACAACACAGTGCCAGGTTCTTTAACAACGTTTGGTGACCTCCTCTCAGAGAACTTTCAGTCAGATGTCGTCCTTATTGTGTAGGATAGGGTTTAATATTCTACATATTTTAATGGTCTTATGTTTATAATGCTTACAATGAATAGAGATAAACAATTCACCTCACTGTGTAATAAAGGACATATCTGTTCTATTCTATTCTATTCTATTCTAACATAAACTAATCACCAAGCTTGGATGCACATATGAACACAGTTATTTGGGTGTTTTTAATTCTAATCTTTTTAAGAATATTTTTAACGGGTGCATGGTGCTACAGTCAGTAGTATTGTTGCATTGCAGGATTAAACTCCTGGGTTCTAAGTGGGTTTTGCAGCTTTCTGTTAAAGTCAGAAATTGCTTTTCTGCAGGACCTAATAAAAAGGTTGCCTGCCAAATAAATAAAATTAAAACCGGTTTATTTATAAGTTAAATGATGATTTAAAATCTGTGTGTCTGTATATATCGGAAAAACCCCATACAGTCCAAATAAAACACAGTAAACCTGTAACACAGGTAGCCCTTACTGACAATTACGAAGTCCAACACTTCCATCAGTCAATATGAAAGATATTGCTCAAATACAGAAAACCTTTTTATTAAAACAAGCACAATGCAATATTTTATGAGCACTAACAGATAAATAAAGTTCACAATTGCAAAACAAACTATTAGCCTTAGCATGTCTAAAGATTTTCTTCTGTTCAGTTTTATTTTTATAAGGTTTTTAATTGGCACTTCTGAAAAGATAATAATTGCTGAGGTTCCACCTTCCCATGCCTTCCTATAGTGACAACCTCTGGCTCCCGCCATCCAAAACATAACCAGTCACTATCCAAACCTGTGTAGAAAAGAAAATAGAATAAGTGGATGGGATTTCATTTTTTGTTTGTTTTAGAGACAGTACAGAATCTGATTAAAATCTCTGTCATATGGCTTGAAAGAGTTTTGGGAAACAGGCTGATTAATTTTTACTTAAATTTAAAAGGTTTACTGAATTGTAAAGGTCATGCTCTCCCTCATGAGGAAGACAAAAAAGTTACTCTGATACCAAGATTTTCTACTAAATCCTTGATTTTCTTTTAAGCTGCTCCACAGTGTCCCTAATAAAGCCATACGAAGAGACAGTAAATTCATAGTCATCTCCATATTTCCCCAACATTTCACATATTCTCATTCGTTTCTGCTGTGAATACACATATCATGTATTGATAATGTAAGAATAAGAAATATTTTCTTTCCCAACCATGAAGCGAACCATTTGTTCGCCTGGCTCCATTTTCTTTTGGGCTCCTTTGACTCTGTCACACATGATTCATAATTCATCCCAGTCTTCTGTATTACAAATGGCCCCGGATTAAGACAAATCAGGGCCCTCCAAACTATCAGGAGGGAGATGGATTCCTGAACACTATGTGTCAACTGAGAAATTGGCAGCGTAGTGACGGTTGCTCTGGAGAAGGGCCAAACAATGCCTCGCATGTCACAGGGGGGAATCTCACTGTTCCACATGAGACAAATACAATTTCATATTAATGAATAATTTAGAAAGTTTAGAACTGGGTTGAGACAAATGTGCATGACTGTCAGATGTATCTGTGTCACAATGATACTTTGAATGTTTCCAGCTGTGTAGCGGGATTGTGTGGAATGAGGCAGATTGATCATCTCGCATCAAGGAAATGTTTTGGGAAACTTTTTGCTGAAATCCACTTTATGTTTCATTTTTACAAATGCATGCGTTGTAATAATCTGAATCCAAATCTAATGATTGATTTGATTTGAAACAGCTATGATAACTGCTTCTGAATTAAGTGCGTGTGAGATGTGTTATCCCACATTCTCTACGTAT
>JAVLVB010001185.1:1549175-1608026 GCA_032876305.1 Orestias chungarensis
GGAAAACTTCTGAACATCCACGGTCCATTATGTACTGTCTCAAAACACATCCCCAAGTACCAGGAAAAGAAACTTTTCATTTTTAATGACAAAATCATGAATTATTCTATTTATTGTGTACTCTTACTCTTTCAAAGGTATCTGGTCCATGAAAGGTGAAGCTGAACCAGGAGGAAAGACTGCTTGCCACTAACTAGGAGTTAGCGGCAGCACATGACACCTGTTGCGTGCGGCATAAATGAGCCCAAACTAAATGAGAGCAACATTAAAGAGGTGTTATTTTAGTTTTAACATTTTTCTTTTCTTCTTTTCTTTTAAATGTAGTTCCTCTGAAATCTCTCTCTTTTATTAAAAAACTAGGATGGCAAGGGCAGTGTAAAAAAAGTAGCAGCAAGTGTTACATTTCTCTTAGTTGCAGGATTAAAAATAATAATAATACACTAAGAATATTAAATATTGACCCACTTGATTCGATATATGTCAGTATCATTGTGTATTTAAAATTTGCTATTATGGGCATTTATTTTTTCGATTATATTAGTAACATATTATGCTAATATCAAATCAGACAATTTTAAAGCCAAAAATATAGGGCTACAAAATTAAACCATGATGTGTCACTTAGAGATTCACAAGGTTTGAGAACATTGTTTGCTTATGTTCGTAGACACTTTAGGTGAGTCTCCCAGATTTGTTTCAACCATTAACCCTTCTCTACACTACGCCATATCCGTTGGCCCTTAAAATACTTTATTTTCTTTATTATAACTTTGTGGATATGCTAGTTAAAAAACTAAATCAAATTCCTGCACAATCTTACCCAAAGAAGCTGATTCTGGGTCTTATTAAATGCTACTGTGCTACTTTTTATGCCTTTTGATGAAGAATAAAAATAAAATGACAACTGTATACTGTCAAAACCGAATGTATTTTATATACATCTGTATATTTGCAACAATCTTGTGGCAATACATTAATAATAAAACAATATTATTGTATTATTAATGATGACGTTTATTAGCTCTATGTGGGTCTTTAAACACACTTAAAGTATGTCAATGACTGGTGCGACTTTATAGAGGTATTTAACTCCAGAATTCAAGTTAACTTAGTACATTTATTTATTTTTTGTTGTCATGATCAAGAAGAATACATCAAACTAAAAATTTGAGAAATGTTATGTTGTTGTTTATATTAAAATCACTTAAGATTTTTTGAATTACCTTGATGGGTGAAATTGAAAATTCTCTCAAACAAAACTAATTGGTATGTAACACATTATCTATACAAATTTCTACAGTCGTAGAACGTTTTCTTGATTTTTATTTTTTAATTATTTTTGCAGTTTTTTCAGCTGATTCAAAATAATTAATGCTGATACGTATCATATTTGACCCTTTGAAATATTCACTTTTTTTTATTTTTTTTGGGTCATTAAAATATGTTTATCAAGTATTTACATTCATTAATGTATATCTAAGTTCAACTTGTTAATCCATTTCGTTTTACCTCTCCTTACTCCAAATAAACAGCTGGACAGTTGGAGTGAGATCTAGCCATGAGAGGCAAGAGGTGAACTGGATGAAATGTAGCTTTTGAAGAGAAAATCAGTTCAGTTTGGTTTTGTAATTTAGTTTTTTTTTTTTTTCTTCCCATCTGCAATCACAGAATTTCAGGGATCTTTCTAGTCTTAATTAAGATATTACTCGTTGTTGCACATCCTGGGACAGAAATGTGTGCTTGCAGCTTTTAAGATGCCTGGATTTAAAAACCAATAATGATTATCTTTTATACATGATTAATTAGTATGTCCTAAGGAAGCAGTGCATGACTGTTTAATATGTGACTTCATTCTGTATTTAAAGTAGAAAACTTTTTTTTTTTTTTCAAAGCAAGTCAGTATAGCATCCCATGTGCTTTAATTATTATTATTAATGTATGATGAATCCTGCTTGTTGTTCAACGTTAATGAACTACACAAATTGGAAGCTCTCTTAATGGGGGGGGGGGGGGTTAAATCTTATCTCCATCTCCTTCTTGTGGTGTAATTGTCACATTAGGCCAATAGGTGTCCCTGCAAACCAATGAAACACTGCAGAAAGCCTGCAGCGTCACACTGTTGACTGTAAGGAACACAATCAGGACTAACCTTTTCATAATGACGGAACCAGGGGCGAAAGTGGAAAAGCATTAGAATTTACATATTTATTTTCTACATTTCCACTTAATGTATTTATCGTGATTTATTTCTTTAAAATAAATCAATTAAATTATCTTAAAATTACTGTTGCTGACAAAACATAGCACAAATCTGATAAATTCAGAAATATGTAGATGATACACTATTTGAAAACTCACCATTATAAAACTGAATCTTAACGTTTTAAAGAGGATGCACGACTTTTAAAATACAGGGGGAAAAAAACATGAATCTACAACACAAATGAGTCTTGAGGATGACGTTACAGTTGCCAGACCCTGCTAAACTCTCTATTTTAAACTGTGAGACATACAACATAATTCTGTATACTGATAAATGATTACTTTTAATCATGTCATTTGACAACAGATACCCTATTAACAACTTGAGCAGGCCGCAGATCTCATCAGTCAGTTAAATCACCCAATTTGCCTGTCAGTTAACTATTCCCAGAGCTAATGCTTCGATCGGCGTCTCCTCGCGACGATTTAATGTTCATAGCTACTGGAATCGGCTGCAAAGCAAAAACTGAAATGGGCATTTTTATGTTAATGGCTTCATGCTTTCGCTAATGCATTCTCTCTCTCTCTCTGAAATTTGATTTTACTTTGGAAACCAGAAATTGTCCAGCAAAAAAAGCAAGTGTAGATGATGTATAGTTTCTTGTTATTGAGGTCATACCCCTTAAACTTTTTCACTTTTTATCTTTGAGTTTTTAATGCTATAGACCAACACAAACACGAAAGTATTCGGTGAGGAAAATGGATACATTGGTTTAACACTCCTCTTCAATGTGAGGCCCCTTTATTGACCCTATTTCCAATTAAGCTTTAGAAGTCATCTAATAAGATAAAAGAAACCTTACTTGTGAATTTATTCTCAGTAGAAATAAAGCTACTCTTTGAAAGAATCGTGGGTTAAATGGCATTAGACATACCAACAAAGACAACAGAGGTTTCAAGGAGGGCATTCTGGATTGCTTTAAAACACGGCTAGGTTATTAAACAATCTCCAATGTATTATGTTAATCTTTCAGTATTATCTGAAACTGTAAACCTCAACTAAACCTAACCCGACTACTGAGTCGGGGGCAAAATATAAATTTATGACACACTTCTCAGAGAGTGTTTTGTAAAAAAAAACCTGGACAGCAAAGAATATTTCTTTGACTTAACAATTATACCCTACCTTTTATAATCATGCTGTGTTTTATGTGAATTATCAACATGGGGTCCATTAGATAGAGCAGAAGTGATCATGTCTGGGGCTCTAGAACTACCATCTGGCAACCTGTAGATGCAACCTTTCTCCAACACACCTGAATCAAATAATTGGGCCATTATACCGGGGCTACTGTGTGAGATAAAGAAATAGGCAATTCAACCATCTGATAAAGCTTGTGTTTTAGCAGGGTTGCGTCTAACATCTCTTCAACTTTGACTTTACTTGGGTACGCCTTACATAAGCCCTTAAAGGGTATACATATTTCTGGAAAGCCCTCAAAGTTGCTTATTTTCATATTATCCTGGACATGTGGATTTCGATGGTCTTTTACACACAATGTATTCTTCACAAATTACCTGACAATATAATTAACAAAATTACTATCTAACACTACCTGACCTGTGCTATACTTAACTACATTCTATTTGCATTGCTATATAATCATATTTTCATGTACGTCTGTAATTACAAGTCAGCTTGAATCTTTCTAGAACATGTAAATCACATAATCGAAATCCAATTGGAACCCCTGGGAAATGAAGTTGGGATATTAATAAACAAACATAAATTAGATAAGAAGGTTGTCAAGGCTCATTGTTGGTCTTTGATGGGACTTGGCTATGTTAAGATGACTCCTATAGTTTGGCTTTTTTGCCTGTTGTTTATATACCATCTGGCTTGTGTAACAACTACATCCCTTTAGGCCCACAAATAATGACTTTCCATATCCTCACATCTAACCTGTGCATGGTTTATTGTGCTGAGGGGGAGTACGTGACACTTCACATCTCTCCCTGTCTCCTTCCTCGTTTTCACCACGCCTCTATAGTTGATGTTTTTTTCTTTTTTTATGCTGTGGAGAGAGGTAAACCTTCGCTGGCAGGATAAAAGGCCAGGGTAGCACTCCTCAATCATTCTGCCCTCCAGGAGGCGAGAAGAACGTGGTATAAGAGTGATGGGGGGGCCTGGCAGGGTGCAGAGATGTAAGACACATTGAGATACAGCTTTGGCTAGTGTAAAAACTGTTGACTTTTTCCCCCTCTATTTCTTTTCTATCCTCTTTTGTTGCCTTTGGGGACGAAAAGGCATGCAAATATTGGCACAGGCCTATTGAAACCACTGGTGAAAGCCTATTTAAAATGTCAGGGCACTGACTGGAAAAGTGGAACAGTTGGAAAGTGCATCTCCCGCATAGTCCTGCGAGTATTTTGTTGAATAGTGCCACAGGTAAGGCCTTCTGCCTATTGGTAAAACTGCGTCATTATTGTGTTTATCTAGAAATTACTTAATAAAAGCGGACAAATGTCCTTTTTTGGCAACGTAATCTGAAATGTTGAAAGATACGGGATTCCAGTTTGCTGAAACAACATCTGTGTAGTCATGCTGGGGATAGAGGGCTAATGTGGACAGCCGGATACCCAGAATCTTTACTCTGATCCAGGCGCAAGTCACCCCTGGGGAGGCTCCAGGGCCTGGGTCAGCCATATGGTAGCTGAAGCCCCTGAAGGAGCAAGTTTGAAAAGCTGGATCAGTTTCAACACTTCCTGACTGTGGCTTGGGCTGCAGCATGGAGCAGGTAAAGGTGGGGGTGGGGAGTCGAAGTTGAGGATACTTCCCCAAAGTGGCAGCAACATTAGCA
This sequence comes from Orestias chungarensis, assembly GCA_032876305.1. NCBI lineage: Eukaryota > Metazoa > Chordata > Actinopteri > Cyprinodontiformes > Cyprinodontidae > Orestias > Orestias chungarensis. The sequence continues at coordinate 1,554,239 of JAVLVB010001185.1, forward strand.
GCCTGAGGGAAGAAAAATGGAAATGGCTTCATCCGTGTTATCTGCAGTTCTGAGGGAAGTAATGTCATAGCTGCCACAGAGAACTTTATTGCTAAAATACTGGTGTTGAAAACTTGGTGAGTGTAGTGTTTGTTTTTATTTTAAATCCAGAATAAGATCAGTTCCCTCTTGTAGACTTTTTAGAGTGAGGCGATGTTAACCTGAATGAATCTAAATTTGTAGCTGGATAACATCAAACAAATGTGACTGTGGATGCCACATGGCTCAGTAGTAGAGCAGAAACGTCCTACAGTCCTCAGAGCTATTGTTGCCCAGTTCAATTCCTTTCCCTATGCCTTTTACTTCATGTCTTCTTCTCTCTTTGCCCTTCTTACTATCAATCTACTGTTAAATAAAGGCCACTAGTGCCATCTAAAAAGTTAAAAATAAAAATGAATGGAAAATGTCTTAATGTATACTTCTACATTTTATTATTTTCATATATTTGATCTGGTATTATCAATTAAAATATCCTGAAATGTTAGGAGTTTTAGGACAAAGACACATTTCTCTTAAAATTTGAAAAAAGAACAAAAAAAACATATCACTCAAAAACAGGTTTTGGTCTGATAGTAGCTACAATAAACAACTCATGGTCATTGATTATTTCCCTTTTATTTAACTTTTATTTGATTAGAAAAGTCACTAAAATGAAACACCTCTTTACCAAGGGATGGCTGTCTCAATTAGAAATGTATTCTTTCTTTACATTTTTTCGTGTTTTTCCTCAAGCCGTAATAATTTTCAGACTTGAAATGAACAAATGACAATTCTTTGTCAACATATAAATAATGCTAAATCACCAAGTAACTCGTGGTCAAGTTTATTAGCAAGCCATTGCAGAATTTTGACAGGTTGAGGAGGTCTTGACCTTTTGAATCAACTGTGCTATAGCAGAGACAGCAAATACTAGCAGGACACTTATTCGTGAGTATTGGAAATGGAAACCCATGCTTCAATGCCTGGTTTTCACTGAGTGGTAATGCACTGCTTGTTTTCTGTTTTGTTTTTTTATGTGGCAACATACAACCGCTGGTCCATAGATACCATGGTTATGGAGGAGCTACTGGCATCACACAATGCAATCGACTGATTAGGAGTGACTGCTTTAGACAAACACAAGAAATAGTACTCCTTGCACTAGGATGACGCCAATGGAAACAGGCAAGGTAGTGTACCAAACTTCACCGACCAATGTCACAACCGTTAATGGAAAGGATGTTATATTATTATGATTTTATGTTTATTTTGGGAGATCAAAAATGGAGATCAATTTGGATATCAGGCTTTTATTGTATGACAAGAAAGGTAAGCACAGTAATAAAAATGTATTAGATATAGGTGCGGGAAAAAATACTTTTCAATTATCTATTCAATTATATTCAATCATCACTGAATGAATATCTTTATTTTTGTGCTACGTCTTTGTAACCAGCTTTAATTTGGACATTGCCATCTGTCTGTCTGTCTGTCTGTCTGTCTGTGTGTTCAATCATTTTGCAGTCAGTTTATTAATCCATGAAAACAAAAGATCTCGAAATCATTCCAAAATACTTTTCTCAATTGTTTGACTTGATAATCTCCTTGTTTAATAATTCGGTTTTTTACATGTGTCTTAAAGTGGTTCAATCCAATGAGTGCCTACAAATAAAACTCTTTTTATACTGCCAGATTATTTCCTAAGGCTTTAGAGTGTGATGTGGATCTTTTGCACAATTGTCCTGACGGATTCATTTGTACAATGAGATCCTTTGGAGTCTTTGTCTCATCATTATGGATTATATGAAACAGCACAATTGTCAACAAAATCCAGCTTGGACAGTGGAATTTCATGGTAGTCAGATTCACTTAAAGTGCTTAAAATTGAATACCCAGCAAGACTAAACATAGAAATTAAATCTAAATAAGATTCAACAAAGTTTTAATTCAGTCCAACTATATATGTTAATTTCTATTTATTAGATATATTAGAATCTCAATATTCTAAAATCTATGTAAAACATGTAAAAATTTGCGGCATTTTTTCCAAGTTAAAGAGGCCCAACTGAGTCGTCAGAGGAAACCATTGTTGAAAGTTTTCTGTCAGCTCCAAGTTTTTTCACTGAGTTGTGTCACTTTCATTTTGTTTGGCAGTTTTGACACGACTAAGGGAGCTGGTGTGCACTTAAAAAGATGCTGACATGTTATTGTCTGAGTCCCTTTTCGGTCTTCATCTCTAATAAAGAATGTCTTGCCTTTTGTATTTATAATGCATGTTCTCTTTGAGCTTGTTACAGGTGCCACTGAGAGACTCCTTCATATTACTATCTCCCTGTCATTATTAACACTGATATAATTGTTTTGTCTTTTTAGCATTATAATATCTATGTAACATATTAGCTAATTACAAATTCTCTCAGCAGTGCTGGTTTTCCCTGCCTCTGTTGGTTTGTATTTAATTAGCTGTGTTTATGCCTGCCATTATAAGCCGGGCAGCTCGTTACCTTCATCCCAGAAAAAGGTTCTTTCATGACAAATTACGAGGCAGAATGTGTGACACCTCTTTGACTTGCCTCTGGTGTCCTGTGCTGGGGACAAAAGCCCACATGACTCTGACTGAGCCGTGTCTTGAAGATATGAGATATTCAAATGAGATGGTAACAGTGAGGGACTGTGTGATGCTAGATGTCTAATTTTAATGTTCTCATTTGAATATGAAAGAATCTTTGCCAGTTTTCTGTGGAACGAAAAGTGAGAATAAGAGATGGGAGTTTGAGTTCTTCAGGCATGACTGACAAGACAATGGAAGAAGTTTAACAACACTGCTGGCTTTGTTATCAAGTGGTTAACATTCAGACAGATGGGATTATAGTTTAACAGTGTCTCATTTAATTGAAATAAAGATAAATAAGGCTTCTGCATCCTTAAATATATACAATAAAGTAACTATACAAAATTCAGCCATCTATCCATGGATAGATCACTGACTCTCTTTAACGTGGAGTAGCAACCAGCTCCATTCCGAGCTTCTGTCTGGAGGATGATGGGAGTTGGAGCTTGTAACTCGGTTTTTAAAGTTGAAGTAGTTAAAGTTTAAAGTTAAGTACCTCCTTTCAACTATTTATCCAGGATCTTGTTCTTTGGTCCTGATCATAGAAGGATGGCTCAGCTCAAGTTTGATGTGTCAAAAGGGAGTTTGTGAAGTTCTCAAAAAGGCTAATGGCACCAACGAGCATAACACTCCTCACTGCTGGGTAGTAAGGTGATGGTCAGAAAATAAATGAAAAATTAAGAGCTCTGATATTCGACTCAGCCCCATGGTCACGAGCAAGTAAGAGCACAGAAAGCATTTGTGTAGAAGCTGTCCTGTTTAATTTAATTAAACTAGATTTTCGTGTTAAAAATTTACTGTTCTAAATGTAATATTTTTTTTTGTACATTAGTGATGCAAGTAGCTGTATAATAGTATTATACACAACACACTTTTTTTAATTTTTTTATTACATTCGTCATATAAATCTAGGAGAGATTTCGCAGAAGTTTTAAAGTAAGACTATTGGTCATAAAAGCTTTCAGCATCTATAATTGTGGATTATAGCACTTAAAAAGAATCTAGAATCAAGAAGAATCAAGAATCAAGAGTCAATTTATTTATATAGCGCCAATTTACAACAGGTGTCGTCTCAAGGCACTTCACAGAAAATCAATTAAAATCAAAGATACATTCTAACAAATCAATTTGAAAAAGTTTCCAATCTAAGGGACCCCAGCAGATTGCATCGAGTCATTGACTTGCAGCATTCACTCCTCTGGAATCAGCAGGCAGAAACAATGGCTTTTGTTGTCGTTGACTTTACAGCAATCCCTCATACTGAGCATGCATGTAGCGACAGTGGAGAGGAAAAACTCCCCTTTAACACGAAGAAACCTCCAGAAGAACCAGGCTCAGTACAAGCAGCCATTTGCCACAACCGACTGGGGGTTTGAAAAGACAGAAAGCTAAATTAGAAGCACAGGATACTGAAATAATAGAGATTATAGCAGCAGTTGTAGAGCGTCACTGGAAGCATCTCAGCCCATGTTCTCATCCAAGAAACTGTCTCAGCCAGCAGAACGCCAGCCCAGGTGTGGTTACTATGGAGAGAAGAACACTAAGAGAAAGCAAAAGGTTAACAAGGTTGAAATAACGGTAACTAAGTAGATTGGACAAAGGAAGAAAGTAGCAGAGAGAGAAGTGGTCAGATTGTCCTCCAGCAGTCTAAGCCTATAGCAGGATACTATAGAAAACCTTAAATAACTTAACCCTATAGAGTGAGACATGAAGAAGGTAGAGCAAAGGAGAACCGTCTGTCATGACTGAGTTCCTCCCCCAACCGGATTAGGCTGTCTTCTCTACCTCTTCCTAACTATAAACTTTATCAAACAGGAAGGTTTTAAGCCTAGATTTGAAACTAGAAACATGTTTTTTTCCTTTTGTATGTGTGAGAAGTTAGGAACTTTTGGTGTTTTGTTTTTCTCAAACAACCATTTCAAAATTATTTAATTTTAATTATCCCCTGCTAGGTGGGATACAAATAACAATGGCATGAAAGTGTTACGTTTTTTTAAACAAAAGCACCAAAAAATTCTGTTAATTTGGTTAAATTATTAAATTATACTAATTTCGTAATGCAAATTTCCAATGTTTTTTTTCTCCATTTGATGTGAAAGAAGAAAGAAATTTTTTCTAGAGAACCAGATGAACAAAACCAAACATTTTCATAATCCATTGGTGTTTTGACTTTCATTTAAATTTTGTTTATTTAATTTGTGTTAATTTTTTTTCAATGCCTTATGTTAATTCATATTTTTTCATCCCTTATGTTTAGACTTATTTATGTAATTTTTTTTGTCTGTTTACTGATCATATTACTTTCTCGTTTATTTTCCCCTTCATTGGTCTGGTTATCTTTTTGCCTTAACATGCCAACTTTCTCCTCTTCCCAACTTCCCAAGTCACTTCACCTCCAGCTGCTCCACATTCCATTGATTGAGCCTTCTCTGCATAAATGTGTTTCAGTTCCCAAGTAGTTCCTGCAGTCCTGTCTGTATTTTGGTCCAATCCGTGTTGGTTACATGACTAAGTTAACTTTGGATATTTAAAACCAAATAATGCCCTATTTAGACAGTTTAAAGTAAAAAGTATTGTTAAAGTTTTAGGAAATATAGATCTATTTTGCCCACAGTAATTACTGATTCTGTAAAAGAGTTTTTGCTTTGGATTACTTTAGGAAACAATATTTCAAAGCGCTGAGTTTGAGAGAGTTTAAATTGACTTTGCAGCTGTAAAGGTTAAACCTTGATTTATTGCTAAAAGCAATAATTTCTAAGTTCAAATATGTTTTTTTACAGGGGTGTTTAAGAATAGTCAGATGGTTAGATCAGTTATTTAAAATCATCTTAATAAAAAATGGGATCTGTTCATACACTCATCATCAACCTTAAATTAAGTATTTTGTTCCACATAGAACTTCAAATCAAACTACAATTACAAAGAAATCAATTACAGCTCACTCAGACAAACAGAAATGTTCAGATGGAGTTCATGGTTTCCCTGAATCCGAGTGAATGTCCTTCAGTGAGTGGAACATAATTCATGTTCGGGGGCCCCAGAAATGCCAACAGGTCTTAAAAACAACTCCTCTTTCACCAGTATTGCACACTATTCTTTATTGAGGAGGCAAATTGAGAATGTATAATTCAATAAGCAGTGTACTAAAGAATTAATATGTTCAAGTTAATTATGCAACTGTGTGAGGGAACAGTTGTACATCGGATTACCAAAATGATTTTTACTTTTGACCTTGGTCTCTGCGGATCAGCTTCATTATTAGGTTGTAGTTATGGCTTAACATTTTAAAACAATTCTCATGGAGTACCTCTTTAATTATCATTCATTTATGATGTCCTTTGTTTTAATAAAACATGGCTGAAAGGTGGGGGTTTGAGTAAATTCTTTCAGCTGTGGGATTAGATTGGAAATTTATTTATTCATGCTTATGTTAACTTTTATCTGAAAGCAGCCCCATAGTTGAGATATGAAGAGAACTGACCGACAAAGTGTTTTCAGACAAAGTCCTTAATGATAACCAATGGTTTTAATGATTGGAAATTTTGCTCCTCTCAACTTTTCAGGTATACTGTGCTTGCTCTGAGCCATGAAATGTGTCTGCACCTGAAATAAGTTGTTTAATTGTGTATCTTTCAAAAATCTTCCTGCTGGCTTATGCCTGAGGCCCGTCCCGAAGTCATGGACTTTATCTTCAGAAGTGAAACTCCTGCTGAAGTTCTGGTAATTTGCAGTTATACCTTAATTCAGCTGTCCCCTTCATGTCAGTAAAACAATTTGTTTTGTCTGTTGTGACTAATCTTAAAATTGCACAAAGATCAAGTTTTAGGTGTTATTTGATGTTTATTAAGAAGTTCATGAAAACCGAGTCCGGCTGCACGGTGACAATGTCCTTAGCAATGTTGCTTTGCAGCAAGAAGTCCAGGGTTCAGTCTCCATCCTAGGGGGTATCTGCATTTATGAATTCTTTCGATCTACTCAAGCTTTCTCCCACAGTCCAAAACATTTTACCCTACGAAGTGTATGCTGCCTCTCACTCAATGACCGGTGTAGACAGGCACCAGTCCCCCTGCAACCCTGCAGGGATAAAGACCATGGATTAATGAAAAACACATTTTTCAAACGTAGTAGTAGTTGTATTTAAATACCTTGCAAAATACTGGCATGTAAAACTCATTTACAACCTAGTAGCATAAAACCAATATTAGTATTAAAGCTGATAGTGCTTTCAGAATCCTAGCAAAGTGGATTCTAATACTGGTGCAGAGTCCACCTGTCTATTGTTTAAACCAGATGTGTGCAAACACTAGGCCCTGTACTGATACTTGGACAATCTTTTTTGCATGTTTTGCTAGTATTTCGATTTGTCTTTTGACAGTAGTTCTGAGTGTCATGAGTTTTCCTTGGCTTCTGACCCATGTGCAAGAGAACAACCAGGAGACTGATATGAATCACTGAAATGATTTATCGACAAACTAATATTGAATCTGCTTTGTTGATGGCTTTGTGGGGAACCGGGAGCTGTGGGGATGAGAGGAGAAGTAATCGACAGTGGGGAGAGGTGGATAAATTAAAAAAGAGTCTTCATTACAAGTGAGTATGTAGGTGTTTGCCAGGGATAGAGTCCATCCACAAGCAGTTGAGGTAGAATACAGAGGTGCTAGCATAGACAGGCAGTACAGCAGGGATAGTGAGAAAGGAGGAGCGACTTTCTGTCAGGTTGTGATCAATGACATGAGCAGAGGTGGAATTGCGGGAATAAATAATTTATTTTTGGGGAAGAATAATGAACATAAATGGAACAGAGCAAGTGGAAACGGAACAGGAACAACGTGGAGACGGAACGTAAACAAACAGAACTGAGACGCGGAACGTAAATAAACAGAACTGAGACGCGGAACGTAAATAAACAGAGAACTGAAGCGAGTCGCGGGGACTATAAACATAAAAAAAATATAAATCAAAATACACAAACCAGCTAAAGAACAAGGGAAGGGTGAAATTAACTAACAGACAAAACAACAACAATAATAATCACAAGGAAAGAAATAAACTGAGACAGGTAACTGGGGAGAAAAGGTGGGGGATGAAGCACGGGAAACCGGAGCCTACAGGAAAACAAAAACAAAAGTAAATACCAGGACGGAAGCAGGGGAGAATTAAGATGGAGAACAGCCAGGACAGAGAATCAGCGAGCAAGAGGGGAAGGCTTACTGGGAGACGTGGAGGAACAAGCAAGAGATGGCGCAGAGAGACGAGGAGGGAATCAGACGATCCAGCTGTGAATGAATGAATAAACCAGGCTTAAATACTGAGGACCAGGAGGTGGAGTGGTGGAGATGATGATTGGATAATTGCAAACAGATGTGAGTGATAATGAAGAGAGAAAACACAGAAAGAAGAGTGCCAGAGCAAGGGAAACTAGAGAACACAGAATATAACAAAAACAAAGACTAAACCAAAATAGAAAATAACCTAAAGAAAACAATAACTAATGATAACAAAGTAAAACAAAGCAACTACAACAAATTAAACAGCAAACTAAGAGGGAACAAAAACACATATCTTGACACTTTCCCAGTCATGGAGATTTTTCTTGTGGTTTCTTTCTTTTTCAATAAAATCTAGACTTGAGAGCTCATGAGAATTTTTCCAGAGCCTAGAGAAAAGCAGCAACCATGTTAGGTTAAAACTCTGGTCAAGAACGATCAGGAGCCAGCTCATCTTACAGTGCATAGGATAAGACCAAATGTGCTGCACCTTTCCAAGAGCAAAACACAAATCAATGCCAATCTTGAAGTAGGAACCCTCAATGGTTGCCAACACACGACCCAGAAGATGCATAAGGTAATGAAGCTTCCAAATCAGAGATCAGTGGGATCAAGAATTGCTGACCTGGGCACTCAAGAGTGAACCTCTGGATTATAGAAATCCCAGTCAGTGGTTACATTTACATTTACATTTATGCATTTAGCAGACGCTTTTATTAATGATGACACTCATTTACAGCATTTTGGTTAACACAGAAGGCCCAAGTACCATACATTGAGTGCTAAATAATATCAGGGGGGGTAATTAGTGCATTTAGATCTTTCAGGGCTAGGGATACTCTCAGAAGAGGTGGGTCTTCAAGGATTTCTTGAAGGTGGAAAGATAATCTGATTCTCTGTTAGTGCATGTAAGGTTGTTCCACCAGCGAGGAACCGCAAATGAGAAGAGTTTAGATTGACCTACAGTGGTCACGATGTGGGGGGAGCAATGACCCGGACCAGAGGAGGGAATCGGATATTGATCTGTGAGATATAAAATGTAGGATCAATACAAAGGTGACATGAAAGATTTGGATGACTTTAAAGAGAGTGCAGTGGGGAGTTTTATCATGGAAAAGAGACGGTTTTCTCTAACGAAATGATCAATGATGATGAAAATAGTTGTGAGACCATGAGATAGAGAGAGTCCAGTGACAAATTTGTTTGCAATATGAGACCATGGGCGCATGGAATGGCAATTGGTTGTAACAATGTAAGTTATGTAAGTTACTTATTGGAGGCACATTTAGGAACAGGTTAGGATGAAGTCACAAACATATTTGTGGAAATATTGCCACATACAGCATGATGGTGATCCTGGGAAGACAAACGCTAACAGGACCAACCATGGCAACCATGTTGCACCTTGCCCAGAGTGAATTGCAGGCGGGTTCTACTTGCAGGTTTGGTCTGCAAAGCTTTAATGTCAGAGGCATTAATTATATATAAAACATGACATTATATAAATATTTTTTCTAATCAAACTGACCACTCAAATCACCTTACACTGAAGCCAAATTCATCACTGATACATGCACTGATATCCAATTTGGGGTTAAGTGCCTTACCCAGGGGCCCATTGACATGTAACAGGGGGAGGCTGGAATTAAACCTGAAACCTGCCAGATTGCAAGACAACTATTATACCTCCATATGTACCCTCCCAGGAGGGTGAATGATGATTGATGGAAATTGTATTTCTCAGCTCTAACATATAACCTATTTTTCAGAAAATGTTGCAGCTGTTTCTTATTTTCAAAAAGGTTTTTTAGATAACATCTGTATGTCATCTAGATAAACAAACACAAAGATCTTAAGGAAGTCTTTCAGAAAATTATTGATTAGAGCTTGGAAGACTGATTATGCATTCCCTTAACCTAACGGCATGATAAGGCACTCAAAATGTCCCAGGGTGCCCCCACAGTTAAAACGTTTTTTGGGTCAGTAACTAAAAGGCTTTATTTTCGTTAAACACTTGAGAAAGATCCTTATACCTATTGAGGACATTTGGTGATGTCTGGAGAATGCACGGTGGATTCTCCTGTGGATATGCTTGGAGATATTAAAGATTGAAGGCAGAAGGAAAGGCAGTTAGTGGACAAGGATTCAAGGACTCAACACGCTAAACAATTGAGATGAGGATCGTGTTTTTTGGCAAGCAGTCAAAAACTAGAGACACATGAGCTAGTCAAAGGAAAAACATTCAAAAATATTTCATCATGATGATTTACTGAAAACACTAGAGTCAACGCATGAGTTTGATGCTTGACTTGAGATAGGTGACGGCCAAGGCAGGACATTAAGTGGACTTGGAAGCTTAAGAAATTGGTGTCTGTTCACACTTCGAGTTTATTATCACTGGAAGAAACCCTAAATAAGTTTCAGTTTTGGTCAATTGTGGCGGCCAGTGTGAAAAAAAGGGTTTTGCCTGAAGGAAGACTGCATATCCCATGAGGACCAGCATACAGTGTTGTAAAATTCTGATCTCATGGTCGCTTGCAGTTGGATTGAAGTACATTTCTCTGGCTGTGTGAAAAGATGAATGGCGATGAGGTAATGAATCTAATTGTGGTGAAACAATTTTACATGGTAATGTTGTAAATAAGATATGGGGGAAGTGATGTATTCCGTAAAGCAGTCAGCCCATTTGTAGTTGTTTTTGTGTGGCAGAGTTCCTGCCACCCTCCTCCTCGAGAGTGGGATACTACATTGCATACTTAACTTGCATTTAATTGGAATACTAAATATGTAGCTTTTTCAATCCAATGTGGGGATTCACAGTGCCAAGCTAAAATGGATTTAAAAGATTATATGAGAAATTTCAAGAAATTAGTGTTACAACTTGGAGACACCATCTGTACGCATGACACATACGCATGACTAGTTTAAAACTTACTCAAGTGCTATAAAATGTTGCTTAAATTATCTAACAATAACATTACCTTAGGTCTTGCAACTCTACACACTCCTTTTGCACGGATGAAAAAACTCACCCTGGATGTAGATAATGGTCAGAAAACCTCCACCTGACCATGTGACTTGCTTTAAATAGAAAACAAGATAATAATGGCACTACTTTATAAACTTACATTGTGTATAAATATTAAACTTGAACCTGAATATGATTAATGGAAATTACATGTACTGACAACACCAAATTAACATGCTCCTTAGTGGGGAAGATCACAGTGAAATTTATCATTTTAATCCCAATATTAGCACAAAATAAAGGGTTAAAATGAAGGTTTAGCATTTCTAAATAAAATTTTTTATTAAAATGTTATTACAATTTATAATTTAAGTCCATAAGTTCTGAGTCGACATGTCGTTTTATTTATTAAAAAACAAAATGTTTGAGTAAGACAAGTCAAACCAAAACAAAACATATTTATACAGTCTTAAAACAATTTCACTCTAAAATTGGATAGGTTGGCGTCTGTTAGCTGAGACAGCTTCTTGGATGAGAACATGGGCTGAGATGCTTCCAGTGACACTCTACAACTGCTGCTATAAACTCTATTATTTCAGTATCCTGTGCTTCTAATTTAGCTTTCTGTCTTTTCAAACCCCCAGTCGGTCGTGGCAGATGGCTGCTTGTACTGAGCCTGGTTCTTCTGGAGGTTTCTTCCTGTTAAAGGGGAGTTTTTCCTCTCCACTGTCGCTACATGCATGCTCAGTATGAGGGATTGCTGTAAAGTCAACGACAACACCAGCCATTGTTTCTGCCTGCTGATTACAGAGGAGTGAATGCTGCAAGTCAATGACTCGATGCAATCTGCTGGGGTTCCTTAGATTGGAAACTTTTTCAAATTGATTTGTTAGAATGTATCTTTGATTTTAATAGATTTTCTGTGAAGTGCCTTGAGACGACACCTGTTTTAATTGGCGCTATATAAATGAACTGATTCTTGATTCTTGATTCTTTTAAATATTACAAATCTTAAGTTCTCATTCTATATATTTATAATTAACCTTATTGATTATGTATTAATTCATTTTATGCAAAGTAGAGCAGGAGTTATCCTTGTTTTTCTATGTGGTGAATGAAGCTACTTTAGATTTTTTTTTTTTTGATAATTTAAGACCTGACACCAGAAAAACTTTGGTGTTCTTCAAATAGATGTTTTGGAACTGTAATATTACCTTTATTGTTTTGCTTTTAACAATAACAAAACTCTGTGAAATGCCTGCAGAATCAAGTAATCCTATAAACTTTTCAAGGAGCTCAAGTCTAGGTTTAAAAAAATGTGAAGGGATTCACAATTTCCCCAATTACAAGCTTGGCTTTTTTCCTTTGCCTTCTGGAGAAATCTGCTATTTCCCGGACTTTATCCTATCCAACTGCAGGAAGGTTTCCATACAATAGCGCCACTTATTTCACTAAGTAATTATCGGCTATTTTACATTCATTTAGATGCATTAAATCATCAACAAAATATTAAGAGACTCTATTTTAATTAAAGGTAAGCATGCGTTACACAGGAAAGTTGTAAAACTCTTCTTTTAGACAATTCTCGTGAAATAAGGATGAGCTAACACAAGTGCATCAGAATAGGAGTGCTGAGAATTACACTGAAGTTTCTGATGTTTTAGAAGCCTTTAACTTGTTTTGTTCTGAAAGCTGAGAATTCTTAGTCCAGTTTTCTTTCTTTTTTTTTTGCTTTTTTTTCAGGCTAGTATTGGGTCCTGAAAGAATATGATGAAACTTTTTTGTCTTCCCATTCTCATCTTTTTTGTGGTTATTTACTCAGATGAACTTACCAAACTCTCACTCTCATGCCATAAGAAGGCTTTTGTCAGAATGGACATATAGTACAAAAGTAAATGATGCAAAAAGGTGAAATACGGGGATATATCTCCAGCTCAATTTAGCCTGCCTTGTCTCCTCACTCTTCATCAGCCTTGCCTTGCCCGCTTCGTTTCTGTCTGTCAGTGTGTTTGGCTTTTTCAGATGTGATGTGAGCATAGTATTCTCTCAGACCGAGGCAGTTACTTTGTAAGCAGCCGCAGCCTGCACACTGATGGTATTGCACTGCTGCATCCCCCAAGTAATATTAAATTTGCAACCGGCCCTTTTAAAGTCTTTTTCATGAGATGTATGTTTTAAAGAGCGTGTCAATTCTTAAAGACGCCCTTGGCTTTTATCCGTAATTTTTAAGAAAGCTTTCAATAAGGACTGAGGCAAAAGCTCAATGTGGCTGAGGCCCCTTTTTGCATGCATAAACTGCATATAAAAACCCAACTTCAGATGCAAAAAGCTGATATGTTGTGACTTTAAACTTTCTCAACAAAGCTAAGGCTTCAATATTGATGATTTTAACCCAACACTATTTCAACAATGACTCCGTGTTTGCTCTTTTCTTCTCAAAGCTTTTTTTGTCATTAGTAGCTAGCTGTGCATTCCTTTTTATACAAAACATCCTGTTCCCACTGCAATCATATGTTTAAAGGCTTGGCTTGTGCTGTGAACTTTACCCTCACCCAGCTTTGAAAGAAACTTGTAGAGTCTTTTCATCTCACACTGAAGGAAATTTACAAAATAACCTCAAGCTATCATGTTTGTTTTTGACAGTCTCCAGGTTCCAACTGTTCTGTTGACCTGCATCCCTTGTAGGGTGCCACGGTGCAGTGAGAGTACAATTACTTCTTATTAGAGCTCTGACTCTTGATACCCCTTCACCTGAAGGAGGGAACCATCAGTTTCACACACGCTAAACAATTTTTAGCATGGAGACCTGGAAGCTCAGCAAACGACTGAAGCTGATCCAGCTGTAGACGTGGTTCTACACAGTCCTGCTGAGTTCAGTGATTGCTGATCAGCATCACTCACCACTGAGAGACAAGCTTGTTGCAGTATTAAACAGCCACATAAGCTCTGGTATCCATTCACAAATTAATGGCATATCAGGGTGATATAATGCTACACTAATTTATTTGTATAAAATACTATACTAATACAAGTATATATAATACTTAATACAAATCTTAAACAGGTGCAATTGCTGTTTCTAACTAGCCTAAAGTGATACCTCTCTTTAACAATCATATTCCATAATTTAGCTTTTTCTTTAGTTCCCGTACTTCCATATAATTTAATAATGATGATCAGTTCTTGGTTGCTGTATTTTTTTACTTTTTACATTTGCCTACTGCTTTATTTACCATGTGTAATATTGGAAATCAAATGCAATATTATGAAGTCCAAAAAACTATATCTTGTGGTTCAAAATATATTTAAATAAACAAACAACTTTTCTGGACAAAATGCCAATGAGAAAACAAAGAGATACAATTCTTAATTCTTACTGTGATCAATGTGGTCAATGACCTAAATCTTTTATAAAATAATGATCTGTACTCGCTTGGCCACATTGATCCACACAGCAAAAGGAATGAAGTATATCAACGCAAACAAGATTGTATTTTAATTAAAGGTAATCATAGCTTTTGATTTTACCTTTAACACATATCTTTGTACATGTTGTGTTATCAGTTTTTAGGTTTTTTTTTGATAATAGATCAAATTTGATGGGATCATCAGAGGTTCAGACACTTGTTGTAATCGAAAACCCAGAATTTTACTTCCTAACAAGTTTGTCCCTGATGTGTTTGGAAACATCCCTTGGTGTTCATGTTGTTGTTTGGTTAGTGGTAGTGTTACGGCCTTTGAAACCTTTTGGGAAAAGGTGTGCATTCTGACTGATCATGTGACACAGATACACTTCATTTCGGTAAACTATGTGAGTTCTTGGATTTGTTACGCCAGTACTTTTTTTTTGCTTGGATAAAAATTTGTACACATTTTAATTTATACCATTTTAATGTAAAAAATAATACTTTAGAGATACAAAATATATAATTTAAATCCAAAAATGTTACTTACACTTGCACAGGAAGGCTAGTTTGTGTAGAGTGCTGGTTTTTCCCCCAGGGACTCTAAAAGCTGACTAGAAAGAAGTACATAAAGAGTTTCAAAATCACTTTAAAAATTGTATTCTTAGTGTGGATTTTTTATAAAGATTTGAGTTCTTAAAAATGTGATGATGCACCTGCATCTAATGGCCATGCTTGGCAAAACCACTCTGAATGTAACTTGTAATTTCTGAATTAAATTTTTAGGGTTCAATAAATTAACATACTATTAAATAGAAATGTAAATAATTATTTAGTAAGTTCATCGTAAATATTATCTGACTTATCCTTTTCTGTTAATGTTACCTCATTTTCAAATCTGGAATCTATATCAGTATACAGTGGTGGATTTAAGATTAAGGGATCTGATAGCCTCAGGCAAGTTATTCTAAGAGCCCCCTGATGTCAGTGGGACTGCCTGGCAGAATAAAAGGAAAGGCAATAAACTGGGGGAAAAAGTAGCACACACGCATTGAAATGGGGGCCTCCCCGAGGCGATGGCCCAACTGGCCCATGGTTAAATCCTCTACTGAAAGTAATAATCACTACAGAGCCCTGTAGAGGGAAGGGAAAAGAAAAAGAGTGGGGGAAGACACCGTGGTACCAAAACAAAAGCCACCCGTCTCTGTCCTGCTCTCTTTGTGCCTTCATTCTGAGGGTAGCGTGACGGAATAAAAACAAGGCAAAATCTTGGCACAAACACAGGAAATTATTGGACTGTGATGATAACGAAAGTCAAACAAGATCTGAAAAAGATCACAAGGGTTTATAGTAACTGTGGCAGTAGTCATACTGATGTGTTAGCAGATATGAGCATTCGGATTGTTCTCTAATCCTGTTGCTGGTTCTCTTTAGATCCCTTAAAGAGGGGTAATGATCCTATTAATGCATTCAAACATAGCATTTGTAGTTGTTCTAATTTTAATCGCGAGTAATTGATTAAAATATAGTCATTGATGTATGTGCACCTTTATGACTGTGGTGGAAAAAAAACATCAGGTTCAAAAACTATTCATTTTCAATAAAATCCAAAATATTACATTTAATGTCTTTAAATATTATGATAATTAAGTCTTTTAAAGTGCCTAAATGTATGGGACACATCTGAAATCTGCAATACATTTAAGATCTGTAAAAATTGGGGTGTGTGAAGTGAGAATTACACATTTCTTAAAAACATCAATTAAGAGAATGCTTTCAACCCAGGAACACGGCTTCATTGTCACGGCTTTTCTTCTTCCTTGTAAATTGTGAGAGGTTTTGTGGGCATGCAAATTGTGACAGGAAAGGTCAAACTAATTAGAACTGCCTTTGAACCTCCCATTGAAGGCTCATAATGTCTTCATGCAGACTTGACAGAGTTCAAATTAATCAAAAGCTGCCCTAGATGCAGCCAAATATGAGCTATTTTTTAAAGAAATACTAATTCGCAAAGCTCTAGTTTACTGGTGTAAAATTAGCTTCTATGTTGTTTTTTGTTTAATTAGAGCTTTTGTACGAAAGTAAATAAGAGTTTTATGAGAAAAGGCAAAGGATCTGAGCTAAAAGCACCCTTTATCAAGTCAAATAGAATCATTTTGTGCTCCATTAACCCTGCACAATGCTGTAATCGACTTTGTTTAGATATGTTAAGTAAAGCATATCATTCTGCTTTTTTGGGTGCTGAGTGGTATTTTAAGGGCCCATAAATTCAATTAAAAAATATTTAACACCTCCGCTGGAGCACGTTAAAGCCGTGATACAGAGAGGAATTGTGTCAACCATTTTTATCACTCTGGATTTACATTTATGTTGTCTCGTTAATGGTAAGCCCATCTTTGAGTGAGAGGGACCCTTAAATGCTTTGAGGGGCCCAAGCTCATTTACCTAACACAAGATTGTATCCTATTCGTCATGATACTTGGCTCAAAAAAAAATGGCTGCTCATTCTCAGGCTGTCATTAGTGCAGTCCCGTTAGCCACTAACTAATGCACAGTTTAGCAGCCACCACCGAAAAAATGCTAAAGAGGTCCTGACAACTCCTGAGGGTTGGCTAAGTGTAGGCCAAGGGTTTGTGTGTGTGAATGTGAGCTCACATTAGTGTTGGAAAAAAGGGGTAGGGGTCCCAGTGGTTGTTTGCCTGTTTTCCATCAAGAGCCCTCATCTCCTTTATCCCCTTTGTGGCAGAAGCCCTCCTCGGGCAGTTCCCTCTGAGGGGGATCTAAAAGAGCAGCTGCTGGGGAATGAGTGCCATTTCCTCCTGCTGTCACAAGCACACTGGCAACCTATAGTCCTCCTGTCCCCCTCTGCCCACAGCCCCCATCCTCTCCATTAATATGCATATGAACTTGTTTCTCTTAGTTCTGAACTCCAATGACAAAGTGGGAAAGCATATGCCTGAAATATTCATGACTGCATGCAGTAATTAAGCGATAGGGAAGGGAGGTCTGCACGGAAGTCACTACCCCTATGTCGGAGTTAAAAACATCCTTGTTTCTGCAGCAGCGAGAAGCTTGTTGTCCTTAGCTTTCACTTTAATTTGTTCTAAGCGTTTCCCATTTTTTGTGGGCTGTTGTGCATCATAGAGCCACTTAACTGAGAAAAAGCTAATGGGGCTTAGATTAAAACTGTTTTGTTAAAAAGGCTTTACTTAGTTAAAACAGTAAACAGTATGACATGGTGATGGTATTTTTATTCTGCTCCACATCAGTTGTTAGCTGTCTTTGTTGTGGTTTGTTACAAAATTTCATTATAAATGCTGGAATTTCTTAGCGTTACACTAACTATTAGTTTATACACAGTTAATATGAAAAATGGACAGATAATATTAAAACCTAAATTCAGATTTATCGTAATATTTATTGCAATGTTCAATAAATGATTCAATTTCACCCATCCTCAATTCACCTGTGCGTCAGTGGCTCTTCATTTCAAGCTTGAATCTTCCACGAGAGGCCCGAGAGCTTAAGGGTTAAAAGTATCTAAGCCTGTTTCTTGGGCTGCGCTCTTCTTGACTGAGAAGTCGGATGTTTCTCCTGGTATTTGTTGTAACCACTTCTTTAAAGTAGAAGTCGGATAGCCGTACAACAGTTACCTTCATACGCCACGCTCCTTTTAGCTATTCCCAGAGTGACTGGCATCTCTTCAGTTCCTCATGTCCCTTTTTCCAGGTGATTCAGTCCTTTGGGATGTTCACATTGATCAAAACAGCTTTCCTCTACTTCTTACCCATCATCATAATGTCCGTTTGGCAGGCCAGAACTATTTTGTTTATTCATATCTAGAAGTCTTAGAGGTTCTAAACCACCTTGGGAAGTGAATGCCTATTTGACCTGGGTGTGATTAGGTTATATTCTACGTAGATCTTTCTGTACACTCTACCAGTAACTTGGCAATGGCGTTCAATGTATTAATTTCTTGGTACTGTTGCACAAGCTGCTATGGGATGCTGGATTGTGCCCTGGACCTTGTTGCCCAGTCTTCGCTTAGTATCCTGCTTGGTAAGATACTTAGCATTCTCTTGTTCTGGTGCTTAAGGCCTGCTCCTTTGTTTTGCCATGATCAGTACCTCATTTTGTCCTCTCTAGCCATCATCATGATTTGGTCATGTCACCCACTTCAGCTATAAGATGGTGGTACATGCCATCCAGGGGTTTTTCGCCAATGTTAGTCGCCTGAGAATATAATTCTTCAGGCCATCCTCCTGGTATACTCTGGACTTTTGGATGTTTCATCTTAAATAGGGGTTATGCTATGATGCTCATTAGCCCTCTGCCTCCTTCTGTCGCTTTATGTTCCTTGACATGCAGCGTTAAACGCTCTGACATAGGAGAAACAAAGCAATGTTGCTGTTATAGTTGACATTAAGCCTTCATGGAATTCAATAAAGCCAGTTTTTGGCCCAACCTAAAAGGTATTAAATATCAACCCGTGCCAGATTCCTTCTTTTTGTACCCAGAAAAAAAAAAACTGTTTAAAATAGTATGTCATTGTAAAGGAGCTAAATTAACAGCCACCATGCCTCGAGCGAAAATATACTGTGGTGCATTTAAAATTGATTCTGACATCTCTTTTCTATCATTTGACTTCATTTTTAAAAATGAATGAGCTGTAGTTAGCAGGACCTTGTTGTGCGGTCACTCCCTCAGAAAAAAATATTAAAAATGTGAAAACTGCTTACCAGTAAAATTTTCAGTGCTTCTCTTACAAAATCATGTCATAGATAACTTCTAATTATAGTTCAGCTAATATAACACAATTAAGAAAAACTATTTCCTTGAAATCTTTATTCAACAATATGTATAAAAATCACTGTAAAATATTGCATATCTGCATCTGTTTGTCTTCTGTACTCCTAGTGTTTTAATCTCTGAATGCAGAATCATAAACAAACAAAAACATTAGTGTAACATCATTGAATAATAAAATTTAGCACAGCTAATCCATTGGCCATTTAATATGAAGCTAATAGTTTTGTTTAAATGTGAAAAGTGCATTCCTTTACGGACTAAATCAACCTAGATCTTTAGGGCAGATGTGCAAAATTCTATGTGATTTAACCCAAGGATTCAGAGGACACAGAGGTAGAGGCTGCTGTTCAGCCACCAGAGAGATAAAGCGAGAGCTGAAGAGAGATAGAAAGAGAGAGTAAGCCATGAGGTTGGGGTTTGGGTGAAGTGAATGTGTGAGGAAGGAGGAGGGCGGGTGAGCTGTGAGATGGTTGCTGAGGCTTGACAGCCAGGTAGATTGTATTTGACATAAAGCCCAGAGATGAAAGGAAAGCGGACAGCTGGCCCACTGCACTCAGCACACTGCATGCGTTGCTCTCACCACGCCGTGCCCCTTGCCCCTCCACACACACCTACAGTTTCCCGCCCCTCGTTTTTTCACTCTCATCTTCCCCTCCTGTTTACGCTCTCCTGACAACCCTCCATGGGTGTGTCCCCCGCTTTACTCCAGAAGCTCATCCTCGCTCTCAGCACCCCCGTCCGTACTGGCTGGTTCCATCGTCACTTACCCAGGAGCCATGTGTTTTAACATTTACTCTTAGCACCCTGCTTTCTCCATGCCTCTCCTGCCTGCCCTGCTCTGTGCCTGTCATCTCACAGCCCACTCTGTGCCACACTGGCTTGTTTTGTCAATAACCATTTATTTGTTGCCGGAATGGCAGTAGTCATTACATCTGACCTCCCTGTTTCATCAATTATGGATAGTTTATTGGATGTGAACATCTGCAAGAGCTTGCAGTTGGACTTACCTCCTGGCAGGGATTAGATAAAGTACTAAACTGTTGTTTACTGTCAGGCCAAAACTACTGGGAAGCCAGAGAATTTCCACAACCCCTCAGCAAAAAATTGCTCTTAACACGTCACCTTAAATAGTTTAGCAGAGCAGCCCCCCCCCACACACACACACACACTTTGGTAAGAAATAGCCCATTTATTATTTACTGTTATTATTGGTTGTCATGAGGCTCAAAGTAAATGCTCTTGGCAGGTGATACTTAGTCATTATTTGTCACCTTTGTAAATTGGTGAAACAGAGGCTGAGAATAGCTGTAGAAATACAAAACAGAAATGTTTTCTCAGAGGCAGCTTTTCTTTTGATTGACTCATGAACATGAAATAAATTGTCTTTTTTTCCCCTGATTCTAAATTCCAATGATGTACTTTCCTTTTCCAATAATTAGGAGTCGAACAAATATGGTTAACTTACTAATAAAACATACTTTATAATAATGTATACTTTATTGATCCTGTAGGAAATTGTTTTTTTTGGTGTAAACCACACCGGGGCAGCCATTTTGCAGGCGCCAGGTAGGCAGTAGCGCAAGGGGTCTTACCTAAGGACCCACACTGGATGCTGTGGTGTATTTTTGCCTTGGGCTGGATTCAAACCCATGAGCTTTGGATTGGAAGTCTGGTAACATTCCAATTGAGCTATCCAGCCGCTTAATTGAGCTATCTCTAAATTATTAATTCTCCTGAGAGTTTTGGATTTTATGTCTGACATTAAACAAAAGAAGTTTCTCTTTTTTTTCTGTCTTACTATTTGACTCTTCTCCGCTTTTGGACTGGATTTACCCCTGATCTAAACCTTCCTACATAGATTTTTTTCAAATTCAAGATATCACTCTGGTTGGCCCTTTCCAAAAACTGAAGAAAGGTTTCAGACTAAAGAAACATGTTGGTGTTATTAGAAACTAGTTCTATCCTAAGCATCTGTATAATAGTTGTTAAATGAATTTGGTTGTATCGGTTGCCTCCGTTATTATTTTTCTGCTCTATTTCTATGAATCATTTAATGAAAGTAAAGTTTTTTTCTCTTCTTCTCCATTTAATGTATTATTGGGTAGTGTCTTACTTGTTGATTTTTTTACTTGACAACTGATTGTTTAAAAATATTATCAGGGAATGTGGTTACTGACTTTAGCAAATATAACCTCCCTGTGTGTGTCTTGCTTTGATAAGGGTTAATCTCATAACTGATAGAAATCAAATGGAAAAAAATGGAGATCAGAACCAGCTCCAATGTAAAAACAGTGATATAAAATCATCAGAAAATTGCAGTGTGCAATTTTAGACATATTTTGTACCGTTATATATCAACAATGAACAGGAATAAAATTAAAACCGGTAGGTTAGAAATGTAGGAAAAGTAAAATGAAGAACAATTTTATTAATTCTGATTGATCAAACGTATAACTTGGCCATCCGCAGAAAGATGATGATACTTCTGTTTGACCAAATGTTCAATAACAACTTTAAACTGACCATTTGGGAAAAAAGATAATTATTTCCCATTTATTACAAGGTGTCACAAAGGTAATGTTATCCCCTGGAATTGGGCTTGTTATTGCTAAGAATAAGGTTTGCTATTGCAATATCTAACCTATTTTGGATTAACGTTAATTTTTTTTCTTCTTCTTACATCTACTTTAATGGTGTAAGAAATCTCCAAAGATATGTCCAGGCTGATAGATAAAAAGTTGCCTCGCAAAATATTACCTGGAATGATAAAGATTTATGAGGTGTGTAAGTTAAAACACCTGCTCACATAGTTATTATGCAAACTGGTAAATGGTAATTGCATCATCTACAGACTATCATAAAAAATAAGCATAATATTTCTCCAACTGTTTCATGTTTAAAGAATATATTTATTTTTATTCAAACAGGTGCTCTGACTTGGACTAATGTTTTCACACTTGACTGCTTATCGTTTTTGTCTCACTGCAGTGAAGAAGAGGTTGCACCTCTGTTTTTCTTTTCAGTCCCGTTTCAAAGCCTCTCACAATTTACCTTCGAGGCATCTGCTCAGCTGTCAGCACCAGTTGTCAAACCGACACTTTGCATTTACATTGTTTCTGTGAAAATGAAGATGTGTATTTTCCCCGGTGCATCAGTAAAATAGAAAGAAAAAACTAAAACCAGCACATAGCCCCAGCATTTTCATTAATGTCTTGGTGGTTGAGGCAGTGATGTAACCTCTGTCAAACAGGAAGTTTTTTTTGTTTTTTCGAGTCCTTGAAGAAAGAGCGCGAAAAACCCTCCTGCGTGCCAGAGAGTAGCGGGGCACGGCGCATCAAAATATCAGCACAGGTTGAAAGGCACAAAATAAGGTTAGTGTCACTGCACTGCATTATTAATACTCTGCTGTTTATCTCCTTGCCCATTGAATCTGTGTGCAATGAAATACTGCTTCCTATGAAATATTAATGAAATTTCTTGGCTTTACATGTTGAGGAGGCAATCAGGAATGCAGGTGTAATGTGCCAGCAGCAGGTTGCTGAATTGCATGGAATTGCATCTCCCATGGTAACATTAACAGCGAGACTGTTAAACTTTGGTTAAACAAGTCATCACGCTGTAAGCTACAAAAAAGGTGAACATATCTTGCTTGCTATGACTTTTAACATCAATATTTTTATGTAATTACTACGCAAATTTGGCAACACAATTATTTGACAACATAAACCTTAGTGCAACAAGTGTGAAGAAACAATCTTTTTTTATTTTTTTTTTATTTATACAGCAAATAAAATTAAAATATTTTAGATTTTTTTTATGGGTCTTCTATGAAGTAACAGATTTCTTCAAATGAAGAAGGTTAAACTGAATTTTGGGTAGACGCCACAACTGATATCAATGCTTGATGTCCTAAAAAATCTGCTTTTTCTCTCCCTTTCAGAAAAAAACTGGACTGTCTTATAAATGGTGAAGTTTTCACTACCATAACTGGCTCATAATATACCACAATATCTGTGTGTATGGAAAAATGTAAGGTACTTGTTAAAAAAATAACAAAAAGATAAATGGTTAATCCATCCTGATAACAGAGCACCAAAACCACTCATTTCCTGTTGTTCACTGCAAACTGCTTTTTTAGCTTTGAGATATATATATATATATATATATATATATATATATATATATATATATATATATATATATATATATATATATATATATTGCTGGACATGACGTACAGACAGAAAAAATGTTCAACAAAACTAGCATGGGTATCTCATTGTGCCTCTTTTATGTTGAAATCACCTAGAGACTAAAGCAAATGCCACAGCATCTAGAGTTTTTGCTCAGACACAAAGAGAGCCAGTTCTCTAATGATCAACAAGCTGCGGCATCTTTATTATCCCGGCCTGAAAGTGTCTCCACAGCCGCTTCACGCGCTGTGTAAGTAATTGTAAATCATCCCCATGTAATGGTTAAGATTAGCATACTATCAAAAGCCTTTCTTCATGTGTGATGCGGTAACATCTCTGGGCCCTAAGTGTTTTATGGTTAGTAGGACCATACACAGTGCTATTAACAATCTCCTCCTGGCCAGTCAGGCAGCTGCACTGCCGTCAGTGTTACCAGATGCTCAAGGAGAATTCAGGCCTGGACTGCAGCCCATTATGTGTGCTGCCTGTCAGGAGCCAATAGGCATTTGCTTTTTGATTAATGCTCTAAGTGATGGCGAGGATGGTACTCGGAGATTAGTGCAAGGAAAGAGAGGAAAGAAAAGGTTATTGCCTCACAGAAAAAAATTCCTGAACAGACACTGTGGTGTCAACGGTGATGAGGGTGAATACCTTTTAAACTGTAGTCTTTTATTTACGTATAAAATTAGTTTAGCCTTTTTTTTGTGGCTAGGCCTGCTTTTCTGAGAGGATTTTAGCGCTCCTCCCCCTGAATCCCTTTGCCTCCAATTGTGACCTATGAATTATTAATTAACTTTAGTAATAGGAAAGATATAGGTGCGGTGTGCTTTGACCTGTGCCTTCCATTGTGGATAAGCCTCGATATATAACATATATGCATGTACATATTAAGGATTTCACAAGAATAATTTCAAATTGGATCAAGAATGGAGCTACTGTGTGCAATTTCCATATATTTTTAGAAACAGAGTCAGTGTAAATCCTGAGAGAGCTAATCTGCTACTTAAGGCCCCTAGGCTAGCAGGTGTCCCCCAAGGGCATATGAAAGATTTTCTTACAGAGCATTTATGTCACATTGGTTAGATATTTAAAGAACAAACAAATATTATTGTAGGTGTTGCAAACTCTCTGTAATCTAGCCCGTTTAAGTCATTTAACATTTGACACATTTTTTCAGCTCTTGCAATCAGCTGGTATATTTGTGGCTTTAGTGAACTCAAAAAAAGAAACAAAAAAACAAAACCCTAGAAATAACGATACATATTCAAAAACAAATAGAAACAAATTCTTAGGGTGCCAAGCCTAAAAAAAACAAATGTCTTTAAACTTCTTTTTAAACTAATTGTTTAACAGCCAATCAAAGTGCACAACACAATTATCTTAAACAACATACAATTCCAGATACTTTGAATAGCGCAGTGACAAATATGACTCAATTAACAAATACCATATTTGTTATTTGTTTTCAGTTATTTATATGTCTCCTAGAATGAAAATAGCATAATTAAACAAGCTCTAACGACACTACAGATCACTACTCATATTTGAACAGTAATTATTTAATCGAATTATAACATCAAAAAAGATGACCCGGTTCTTGATGTTAAAGAAGCAACCTTATCATTCTTCACAGTAAAAAATAACAATAATAGATTTGATTTGTTAAATATTCTACACACTAAAAAAATGTTAATGTTTAGACAGTGAAACCCTGAGGATACTAAACATTCGCCTGGTAAATTGTTTGGTCCTTTGTTTTAAATCACCAGAAAAAGGATATTTCTCCAGACTTCCCATGTCTTTAAAATACCTGATTAACTTTAAGGATTCAGATGTAATGGAGGTTATTTTTTCTCATCCTAACAAAGTATTTATAACTAATTTTGGGGCTTTGAAACCTAGACTGATACATTGGCTAAAATCTATATTACAGTTGTGTTGTTTTGAAAGCCTGTCGCCCATTGTAAGCTGGAGACAGGCACCAGCAGACCCCTGTGACCCCACAAGAATAAGGGTCTTGGATAATGGATGTATGGATGGTGTTGTTTTAAATCAACCAAAGGCTGATTAGTCCATACACTGTATTGGAACTGTTTAAACTTACTAGTTTCCAGATTATAACCAGATGTCAACAACATTTTAATGTGATAGTCAATTAAACTGTCAGCTTACCGTTTCATACTACCCTGGCCAGTTTTCAAAGATGACAAATATTTGCATGTTTTTCTGTCTTTAACAGAGTAGAAAATTGTTTTATACTGAGCATCTTTATTTAAAATTAAATAATGTACTGGACATGTTGTTAGTATGGGGAACAAATTTAATTCAACAAACATTTAACTTGTTAAGAGTTCCAAAAAAATCCAATGCTTTCTCAATTTGCGAATTTGTTGAATATGCCTCTGTAATATTTTACCTTCCAGAGCAACGAGACCCATGTGTTTTCAGGACATGTTCAAATGAATCCATTTGCTCAAGTTGCGTTCCTGTGATGATCACACCTTTTACAGCAGATCGATAAATGAAATGCTATGTTTAAACTGAATCAAATTTTCCAGTTGTGGGGTTAAGCTTTCATCCGCAACAAACCACTACAGTCCTCAGTATTAGTTGTACGGCATATACAATTAAACGCCTCAGTAACCTGCACATTTGGATCAGATTGGACGTGCAGGGATATAGCCACAGGTTTAGCCCCCCTCCTCTACACTGCTCCAACCCTAAAGAGATGACCAGCCGCAGTAATTGCACTGTGTTGTGTTTACATTTATTCATGAAATGGAGGACAGCCTTTTCATTCCCGTGCCCACCTGTCACCCATTCCATTAGCAGCATCAGGAGAGAACACGCTCTATACCTCCCACCAAATCAAACTTAAGGCTACAGTCACCAATCAGTTCCTCCCCACCTGAAGATGACTTGTTCAACACCTACTTTTGATTCACCACCACTTCCAATGAATGATTAAGGTTTCATGCATTTGGTTCCACCAAAATGTATGTGCACTCATCCACATCCTTTATTGATTAGTTCTAGTGCAAACAGTAGTGGGACAGGCATAGTTGGACAGTTGTCACAAGAGGTCTGGAAGTGACAATCAGCATTTCATTTCCTCCCTTGATGGATATGATATAACATTCTTTGGAATACATCATTGCATAAGATAAACATGTCTCACTGAGCAACTTTATTTATGTACATGTAAAGCAGCCGTACAGCAGGTCCAGAAAAAATGATCTCCTTTATAGGACTAAAAAACGTAGTTTTCTATTATGCAAACCCTTCATTTATTTCTAAGTTCTTCGTAATTTCTTCACAAGCAACCAGAGTGCCCTGCAAATATTTTACTTCTGATCAGTTGTTTTGGATGTTGCCTGCTTTAACCCTATTAGCATTGAGCAATTTAGAATTGTTAACAAACTTCAGGAGGAAGGATAGCAAGAGGATTATGTCAGTGTTTTTTAATCAATTCCTAATTTTTCAAAATTTCAGGTGAAGGAGGACCAACATTTTTTTATTTAAAACTATTATTTAATCCCAGTTCTATTATTAGCTATAGTTATTTTAAACATCTAACCGTTAGCATTCGTGAACAAAATTGTACAGGACTATAACCACTTTGTTTGTTGTTTTGTATTGTACCATAGGCACTTACTTTGAATTTCTAGATTTTATCCCAGAATTATTGTATGATTTAGTGTTAAACTCTGATAAGGTAAATTAAGTTGACAGTCTAAATATAGCCTTTACTATACTGTATATATACTATATCTTGTACTCAACTAAGTGGTTTTGCTGAAATAATCTCTGTGCTCAGCTTTTGGCATTGAGTTTAAATGAGTAGCAATAATGCACCCTCTCCTGTCTCACATTTTTTTTTATAACATATAGGTTTACTATAACGGAGTACTCCAAACCTAAGATATTTATATTTCATTTTAGTAGATCTTTGTTATGCAAGGATTTTAAAACTTTTGAAGAATGCTCTTGTCCATTGTGTTACAATTCTTCTTAATTATTCATAAAAGGTTGGCTATCTGGTTTGATTCAGAACTGCATACTTTACAACAGAACACTAATAGAATAGAGTAGAATAGAATAGAATAGAATGGAATAGAATGCCTGTTATTGTCATAATACACGTTGTACAACGAGATTGGAGGACCACTCCTTTCAGTGCCATGCAAAAAATGTCTAAAAAAATATATACAGAAAATAAACAGTCTGTAAAGATATGCAGAAATTTTTTTATAAGAATATGAAAATATACACAGAAAAATAAACACTATCTAGATAATTAGACAGTGGTGGTGAGTTTGCACTTCTAAATAAATATAATAAAAATATAAAATAATACACAGTTATTCTTATAATGGCATTGTATTGCAGCAATTTTTTTATCATTAATAGAGAATAATAAGAATCTATCTATCTCTCCATCTATCTATCTATCTATCTATCTATCTATCTATCTATCTATCTATCTATCTATCTATCTATCTATCTATCTATCTATCTATCTATCTATCTATCTATCTATCTATCTACATACATACCTGCCAACCTACCTAGCAATCTACATAATCTACATCCAACACAATAATCAATAATCTAATCTAAAAAGCAATAATAATAATGAGAACAACTGGTATTAAACATTATCTTAAAAGCATTAGAATATTAAAATATCTGGTTGCTTGGAAACAATGCATAAAGAAATTAGGAGTACTTAAAAAACGTTTTCATAGACCTGTGCATCCAAAAAAGATATGTCCTTTAGGGACCAGGCTAGAGCAGCTTGTACTGCTAATTATTTTCTTGACACTTATAACCACAATGAACCTGCTGAGCAAGGCTAGGACAAAAAACAAGACATTCCTACTCTCCTTCCAAAATCCAATTTTTCAAAGGAGCAGCAGAAATATTACCACTCTAATCATTGTTAGAGTAAACAATGTTCTGTTAAGAAAACTGAAAGGCATCCTTAGAGTTTGTGTTTGGGTAATGAAAACCAAACAGTGCATGCCTCAATTGGCTGACCTGTGCCACAGTGGAGATGAAATGTCCCAGCAGATGCCGAGCTGAGGCTTCTCTTGCTCTGATGATAGATTCAGCTGCACAAAAGGCAGAAGCACTGATCTGTAATAACTCTATCAAACTCACGGCTCTGTGTTTTCACAAGGTTAAGCACACACAGAGACGCCCACTGGAATTTCGCATTTTACTCTTCACCCATTCCAAAGAATTATTCGGTATGGCCAAGGTTAGCATTGCGGCGTGTGTGTAACCTGTGGGTTTGTTGGCTAAAAAGGCAGCATTTCCAAGGTAAGCTTCCCTCCACTCCTGAGCCCTCATATTACAAAAACATTCCCTTACATGGATTCCTACATGAACACCCTGCCACTGTCTGTGGGAGTTTTTGGGAGAAAGGAAGCAGCCAACGTGGGACCCAAACAGAATCCATATTTAATAATGCTTCCACTCGGACTTGTTCTCTTTCAAGTCGACATAAAAGAAGCCACAGAGACTGTTGCTCTCTTTGACCAGATGAATGTGGCATCAAAGAAGAGACGGTAATAAAGAATAACATAAATTAATAACAAGTACTTGGCATGTAATGGTCAAACATGCATGTCCGACCATTTCAGTGACCTTTTTGTTGACCAGGTTATAAATAAAATAGAAATGACATGTTCAGTGATCCAAACGGAGCAGATTTCTTTGGCTTTGAGGGCCATGAAAGAAAAAAAAAACTGTCTGCCTACATTTTGCTCTGGATGTGTTCTATTGAGTCATATGTCTAGCCTGTAACCATTAAGTTGCATTTTTCATTCTATTATTTCAACCTAGTTCTTGCACCACAACAGGTTTGTTAAACTAAATTTCAACCACTATGTTATTTCTCAAACACAGCCTTATAAATAAACCGTATACCCTGTATGACTTTCATACATTTCATATGCAATCAATACAATTTTAAGGCTTTTGGCACCTATTTTTCATAGAGCATTCAGTCCACCTTTCTTCATTCAGTAATTAGGCAGCAAGTTCTTCTCAGTCTTCTGTTTATCATCATCTATTTAATCTGTCTTCTTTAATTACTGCTTATGTTTATTTTATAGTTTACAGATTTTTTTCCTATTAAGGTTTTTTGAGGAGACTACTAAACCTTGGTTTTATCAGAACATTGTTGCTTCAAAAGCAAGGGTTGCAATAAAAAAAAAAATATATAGCTTCCCTGAAATAGCAATTGAATGTATTTTGTCACATTTGTTGACAATGTTTTAGCTATATAATATATGGTACGTTTTGTATGCAACTAAAGCTCACCTAATATTATGTGTGTCCAGTGGTTATTGATAAGCATTTCACCCAACAACAATTATTTAGAATATCCAATCTTCCTTTTATCCTGTGGACAATGTTCCACCGAGTCTTTATAGGAAGGCATAAAATTGCCTTAGTCAATTGAGTTTGATTATATATATATATATATATATATATATATATATATATATATATATTATATATATATATATATATTATAATTGTATAACTCCAATTAACAACACACCTGTTATCTCAAGGCACTTGAAGAGGACAACTGTTGACAAGAACTAGAACTGTTACTTTGCAGCCAGAAGATGCTGAGTTTGGAACACTTGCCTGGATCCGTTCTTTTTGGAGTTTGCATGTTCTTCGTGTGCATAAATAAGTTTCTGTAGGCCGCGTCCATAACATGACTGTTAAATTAACTGGTCTCTCTAAATTGTCCGTAGGTACGAGTGTATGCATGGCTATTTTTTTTACTGTATGTCTCTGTGTTGCTCTGTGAAAGACTGGACACTTATCCCGAGTGAACACCACCTCTCGGTCGGTTACTTATGGAGACAGGCACCAGAAACACCAATTTAAAAAATGTTGTGATTGTTTAGTCAGTCTTCAATTATTAAAATAATCCATAATTTACTTTACTTAAACATGTACTTCCGTCTTACTACATCCAACAAGCTATTTCTTTAGGCCTAGACCAAAAATCAACGTGGAAACACTGTTTGCATTGAGCATGAAAGCAGACTCTGTTTTGTGAACGGTGTGGTTCTTAAAGGTTCTAAAATGTTTTCTTTAATAAGTTCTGTATATTGAATTATTTTTTGATTTGACTGTAAAATATTTATTTTTGCACAATCTGTATTCATGAATACATACAAAATTTTAGTATATAAAGGTGATTATTGATTATGAAATGTTCATATTTGTCTCTTAGCCAAGCCAAGCTATGCCAGCTAATCAAGGGGTTCAAAGCAAATGCATTGTCACAGGAGTGCACTGCTCACACCACTGACCCCAGTGTAGCTCAGCCATCCTTGCTAATGACTTGTAGCCAACAAATTCCTAAGACTCTCAGGTGGCCTCAGCCAGGCTCTGACCAATAATGAAGGACTGAGATAAGATAAACTGACAATTGCAACTCATTGCAAGGAGCAGGCAGCAACCAAACAGCAGCTGAGACCCATTGAGCTCACCCCTTGCTCTTGTTTTTATCCTTTTATTCATCACCCCACCACATTCTCTCCAGGCCTCCTACTGCGCAACACAGTGTGTTTGCGTTAGGTTCAGTGTGTAGGTCTGGAGGAGGATATGTGTGCAGCCTCACCACATATTCTTATACAATGTTTTCGGCAATGCATGAGTACATTTTTAGGGAACTTTGTGCAAAAATCTGCATGTACAAGCATGTTATTTTGCACAGAAACCAGTATTTTTCTGTCACTGTTCTACTAATTGAAGCCCGTTCCTGTTTTATTCTGGTCCATTAAGCGAAAAATGGTGGCCACCCCTCTCTCGCTTCCACACATGACACACTCCAATCAATACACTCCCAGTGGCCGCTTCACTGGGTGCCTTAAATGAATAGATTGCTCTGCAGCATTACGTCTAATTCAATTTGGTAAAGCCCTCCACGCAGAGCTCCGATTCCGAGTTGAGCATTTGGTTTTAATGCTGAAAGAGACAAAATTTTTCTGTGTAGTAATTGTTTCACGTTATAATAAAAATTTATCAAAAACAAATATTTTTTACATTTTATATTGTTTGTATTTTAATAGTGTACAGTTGATATTCCACAATGATCACTCTCTAGGTCTGTGTTTGCACAGTTTGAATTGAAAATGCGGGGGTTTGGCAATGGATGGGAAAGGTCAATGGATGGACGGATGGATGGATGGATGGATGGATGGATGGATGGCTGGATGGCTGGATGGATGGATGGATGGATGGATATATGATCCTTCCTTGAAAATCCTCTCTATAATCTTTGTTAACTGGTTTTTATGAAATATATAACATAAATACCATTTTTTAAAATATATATGTCATAGAAAATAGGATATATTTAGGGGTTGGAATAGATTTAGGGTCCTGAACAAATTATGAAATAATTTGTATCCTGCATAAATCTCAAATTTTCTGTTATTCATGTTTTTGGGTTTTGCACCCAGCCGTTTAAACCACAGCCTCTTTCATGTGCATGGCTATCCAAAAATACATTGTAGGTATTAACACATCATTTGTTGGACCAAGTCCGTTTTTGACTTAAAACCTAAAGGTTTTCTATAAATGACCCAGGGTTGGTGCAGCATATTGAAGCTGTGCGCCTGAAACTCTTGTAAGAGAAAATATATGTCAAGAGAAAAAATGGAGAGACTGTACCTAAAACTTTGTTGGAGTGTGTTAAGTGTAATACCACAAAAACAAAAAAGCTCAACATACAAAGTTGATAAAACGAAATGTGCCATTTAGTTTAACACAAGTACAGTTATTCCTAGTTTTCAAGGCCTTTTAGGTAGCTATCCATGGCATTAGGCCATCTGCTATCATAGTAGTAATCAGGTTTTCAGCCTGTCTTTGGTTTACAAACTGCAGCTAGTATTAAATGGTTATATCACATAATAGTTTATTTCACTAACTGCAGGTGAGGTGTACAATTAATTTGATTAATATTAAAATTATATTTTTTACATTATTTGTATCTTTTGGTTTTTATCAGTATAAATTTTGAATATTAAAGCTATTTTTAGTTAATTCTTCCATTTTTAGATTTTATAATAATTTCCTTATGTTTTTTTTCAAGCAAATCAAATCTAATGTGATTTGAGTTGCTTGTCACCCTATATCGAGTAAAGACAAAAAATGGTTGGATGGGTTAATGGATGGATGTCACTTTCAAATAAACCATTTAACCAACGATTCAGTATCTAATGGCATCATTCACACTGAAAATGAATTTGTCCGATTACTGTTTTTGCTCCTGGGCTTGGTTCTGTTTCTTCATCAGTTTTTTTCTTCCTTTAAGCTTATTAACTTAAACTTTAACTTATTATTGTACTGAATGTATTTAAACTAGATTAGTTGTTGATCTGGTTCTGTTGAATTAACCAAATTTGTAAATAAATATATTGGATTGGATATTACTCAAAGATTTGTCTAGCATAGCGCAGTAAGATGACTTTTTAAAAAATATATATCAATCAATCCTTTTAGAGGTAATCAAATTACATTGTTAGTCCACGAAATATTTACATTATTCTGTTTTGGCAAGAAACTTAATATATTAGTCTAAGTTTGAAAAAAAAAAAAGATATAGAAAATAAGTTGGTATATTGCCATATCACAATGAGACCCAATTCAGATGTCGTCAGTCACAAATCCATTTCTTTGGATGTCTCAATCTTTCTTTGTACTAGTTAATTTCCATGTGAACATCTCACCGTGTGCCTCAGTGACCACGCCAGTGGTTCCTCTGCCAATTAGCACAGTGGCTCAAAGCAGGTGCCAAGGCAAATATTTAGCTAATTATCAATATTTAATAACATTTCTGCCCTGGCTTGTTTCCTAAGGTCCAGCAGATGCTATTAAATTTCACCCCATAGATACACAGCGATGACATGTAATAACTACATGAATATAAAAGAGATGAATAATTTAAAGTGTGCCAACAAATTAGGACCATCATTAAAAAAAACTAGACTTGAAACCATTTTGCATAAAACCAGCCCAGTTCAAGGTAATGTCAAGCCGATCCTGAAAAAGAATTATAACATTAATTCAGCAAAGTGAACTTATTCCTTCAACTCTTTCTAAGTGCTTTTAATTTACCCTGAGCATTCTGAGTAGAGGAAGAACTTAAGATATTTTTTTTCCACACAGGTAGTTATTTCCTTTTGCTCAATAAAATAAAACATGATTTTTTTAGAGTGTGGACGTCTATATGTGTGTTTCATTAGAAGTGGGGATTTAGTCCTTCCTTGCTGTGTAGCTATTCAGTTCCCAAAAGAAAAATCTCTTGCTCCAAACAAATTTTTATTTAATCATAAATGGATCGTGTTGTTCGTGTTGTTAGACAAAATCCCCCGTCTAAAAATAAGGGTGTCACGTGCAGTGCATGTTTGGTTTTATTTTAAACTGCACCCCTTAAAGCAGATCTTTGATATTTTGAGAAGAAATGTTAAACATATTTAATCTAAAAGAATAAGCAAGAGTCAACTTCGCAAAGTCGAAGCAACATATTAATCATCATTAATAGAGGAAAACAAGCATAATCCTTCATTTCTGTGACTTACACAGAGTTCTTGGAGCCTCCAGAAGACATGGTGACCAGTGATGGCTGGTGGAGTTTTCTCTGAGAGGGTGTAACACCAAAGTTGACATATAAATAAACACACATTAAGGTATCAATGCAAAAAGTGAAAACAACAAAAACAACATATCATCATGTAGTGTTCTACTTTTTGTACGTACATGTTTCCATACTATCCTTAAGAGAAACAGATACTGTCTTATTCTATGTTGGGACAGATCTTGATGTTTGAGTAAGGGTTGAGGAAGGTGCCGTTCTCGCACCATCTATTGGCATGCTGCAGATAATGTTGATATTAGCTAAAACTTATTTTACTTTTAGTTCATAACGGTTCATTTCTAGCTGTTGAGGAGATTATAATATTTACTAAAGAAAAGGGAGGGAGCTTAATGAAGAGGCATGCAGCCCTTTTCCACACCCATGGCCTTTTTGTACGGTTCAAAAGTAGTCACAGTTTGAACAACAGACCAAAACACCCAGTTTACCTTAGTTGAGCTTCTTTTTTTGTGTTAATTAGGTTCACACTGTAGGGGAATGTGAACCAAATACTTTTTTTTTGTTTTTGTCTATATGAAATCCATAGAGTCCGAACAACCCAATTGACTTGATGCCACCCGTCAGTCAATCCATTGGTTTTTCACTAACACACCAATCAGTGAATGAAATTTGCACCATAATGAAAAGCCCCTTACCTGGTGTTAAGGAAAGCCCTGCTAAGCTCCAACAACATTGACAGGAATAATCTTTGCAAACAAGGTGTCTTCTTTAGAGATTTGGTGAAACATTCTTGGAAAAATGGTTAAACGTTTTCAAAGCCCAAACTTTAAAAGATGGATCAAGGCCTGTGGCTGACTTCATCTGCAACTGATCAATGGTAACCACATGTCATTGTCCCATTTTATCAATTTTCAAAATTGTAATAGATGTAATTTAGCTTTGCTACTCACGACCAGCATGACTTTGTGCCCCATTGTCATTCTTCCTGTGGCAGCAAAAGATTTGGGTTTTAATATTGATATCTATGAGGTTTCGCACAGTACATTTAAAGAACAAGGCAGGTCAAAGTGCTTTACAAGATAAAACATTATTCAGACGCATTCAATTTTGTCATCAAAGCTATCAAGATAAAT
Source organism: Orestias chungarensis (assembly GCA_032876305.1). NCBI lineage: Eukaryota > Metazoa > Chordata > Actinopteri > Cyprinodontiformes > Cyprinodontidae > Orestias > Orestias chungarensis. Next base: position 1,589,278 of record JAVLVB010001185.1, read on the forward strand.
CAGCACTCATTTTCATTTTGATATGCTGTTTAGTGGGAGTTTGTTCCAGATCAGAGGAGCATAAAACTGAACTCTGCTTCTTAATGTTTGGTTCTGAGGATGCAAGGTAAGTTGGAACCAGAAGACCTGAGGGGTCTGGAAGGTTCGTATGATGCCAGCAGGTTTGTGTTAAGCCAATAAGTGATTTATAAAATAACAAGTATTTCAAAGTCTATTCTCTAAACTACATAGTGTATTAAAGAATACCAAGTAAAAAAAAAACACTATATCTGATTTAAAAAAATGAGAATAAGCATCAAGATCTGTTAAGTCAACAAAGTTTTACGTTCCCTGATTTTATTTTGACGTAGATGATCCTCATCACCTGTGATTAGTTTATCTGGTTGCTTTTTTTTTATACATAGTCTTAGTATTTGGGATCTCAGTTTTTCTTTGTTCATTGCATGTTTTTTTAAGGTTCCGATGTCCCTTAACTCCATTCATGCTTCATTTTTTTAGTTGGCTTTCTGCTTTTTTAGCGTTGGTATATTCATGTTTATGATATTTTCACACATTTGAGTACACAGACTGTGTTCTTTCACCAACTGAATTTAATTCTCCTGCTTTATATTAAGAATTTAAATGGAACGTATGCAATTATAAGATAAATCTGACTGTATAACTTGAAAATAGAATATTTCAGATTGATCTAAAACGTGGTTTGTATGCTAAATAAATGATTTAGAAATAATTTTCTAAAAAAGTCCATTAAAAGGATTTTCGCTTTGAATTTTAAATAACCATCAAATGTTTTTGTTTTAAATATCTTGTTTCCACCAGCAGTCCTCTGTGTGCTAGCACAATCTCTTCAAACATTGTCAAATGAGTTAATACTACCTAATCTTCAACTTTGACATTTGCTGTCATGTTTGATTTGATCCAATGTAGCACACGCAGATCTAACAGATGCTGTTTGAAAACAATGAAAGACATGTTTTACTTACTTTTAGAAATGTCTTAAACTCGTTTAAGAGGCTGTTTTTCAGATTGTCTACATTAAACTATGTTCATAATTCCCAGTGAACAAGCACTTCAGTCCTTCAGTGTGTGCAGACAGAGCTACTGCACCTTGCAATGCGAACTCTTTTAGAAGATTATGATGCTGGAGGCACAGTTGCTTGCTTGTGTGATATTACAATTTACCTGCTGTTTTGAAATTTTCTCTGATTTTAGGATGAAAAAGAGGAGGAAAAGGTGTCTGCTGGCAGACGTCTTAGAACTTCAGCTTGTTTTCTTCTTATTCTGCATTCTAATTTCAGACAAGCACAGTGTTTTCCTTTGTCTGCCTGTTGGGATTTATCTCGCTTTGAGGGAGATGGAAAAAGTCTACAGGATTTCCCCAAGGATGTGCATGTAGAGGACAGAAAAGATCAATTGATCATGTGATGCCTCACACCTAGAGTCTTTGTGCATGTGAGGAGCATTTGACAAATGTTTTACCTCTGAGGTGAACTAATGCATTTAAAAGAAATACTCACCTTGAATAATGGGTTCGTTTTATCTTATTTGGGGGTAAATAAGATAGCTTCCATTAAATCTGTTTCATTATTGGGAACAGGAAATGAATATTTGCATCTGTACAAATTATTTGCTAATATTATTCGTACTTTGGAATTGATCACTTGGAAATCTGTCTTATTTAACCTGGAAAAAACACTCAATTGCTGTTTTTAAGACTCTTTCGCCAATCAGGACTGCAGATTTACATCATTTATACAGGAGAACGAGAATAATCACTGGTTTCTTTTTGGTAAACTCGCAAAACCTACACAGAGTGAAAGTTCTGTTCAACCATTAATTAAACCATTAAGCACAGTGTTTTCCTTTGTCTGCCTGTTGGGATTTATCTCGCTTTCAGGGAGATGGTTTATTTATAAAATAGAGTACGACAAAAATAAAATTGTTAGGATCCATCAAACATTATTACTACTTCTCAGTAAGTGAGACAGCACTGTTTTGATTAATTTGACCTTTCTGAGATATCAAAACTACTGACTTAATCTAAGCCATAAACTTGTGTGTTGAACCCAATCCCACCCAAATTGTTTATAGCGTTACCTTTGATTACTACCCCCATTTAAGATATGATTATTTTGTCCATTCATGGATGTGTATCCATGCGGTATATATCCATTATGGATATATACTGCATGTGTCAAGGTAGCTTAAAGGTAGTTTTTGTTAAATACCTTACTTAAATTACCTTACAGTTAACCCACACCCTGGCTGACTGCTCTCCTACTAAAAGAGATACTAACATAATCAAACCTGGACCTCCTGATCCTCCTTCAAATAAAGAACCGGTCTACCACCTACTTCAGAACCCCAATCTATCCTCAAATTTAAAACTCTACTGACAGACCACTCCAATATCTGCATAGCTCGATAATTCAACTTCATATTGTTAAAGAAAATTCCTTAACTTCCCATTTGTCTTCTGGTGTGATTCTGCGTGTGAGTGAGGAAACTACCACCAATCATGGAATTGTGTGTCTCAACGATACCTGACGAAATATCTGACATCTCAATCCAGTGAAGTGCAGTTCCAGTAACAGCTAACATACTGTGAAGAACTTGAAGAACCACTCTTCGCTGTTGAAATTTCATACTAATTGTGTTCATTTCCATTTTTTTCTTGGTTTCACATTTTGTTATAACAATTCACTATTTACGGTAATAGATTTTTAACAGATAAAAATAGATAATACATAAGAATTTTAACCTACGTTGACTGGTCTCTCTCATTTATCAGAGGTTTCAGGAGTTCTCTTAATTAGTTTTGCTTGTCTGATGCAAATCAATAATTTGATCCTTTTTAACGATGAGGAATGCCTTTGATGTTGTCAACAAAAAGAAGAAAGGATTTTCTCTGTATTATTGCGCTCATGATTATTTTCATACTTTCCAAATGTGATGCCTCTGCCCATGTCCCGAGATACCAGTCTACCAGTGCATCTGTCTGTGTTACCTTTGTATGCATTCCTGCTCACGCAGACCTGAATGAAAGGAATGGGTAATGAACAGGCCTTTGCAAAATGTGCAAATTTCCCAAGGAGTGAATCTATTGTTTTGATTAAGGTGTGTTGGATGGGGGATGCATCAACAAGTTGCAGGACAGTGGAATTTAGGGGCTGCAGAATGACGCAAGATGATAATATTGCTCAAACTACATCAAAATATATATATTTAATAACATTTAGAATGATTTATTGGCAGAAATAGGTATTTATGATGTTTATGAAGAATGACTCTAAAAACATTCAATACTGAATCAAGTATTGTCGGTCAGATTCTTTTTCTGTCCTTTATTTGAAAGCTAAAATAAATATTTATTTAAACTTGTTAAAGAAACAAGTCTTGAGAAATGTTTTGTAACTAATACCAAAAAGGCAAACTATAATAAATAAATCAATTACAGTACAACAGCTACAAGTGCCTCTAAAGTTACCCCACAAAGGGGACAAATTCTATACTGCAAGAATCAGGCAAATATTGATGATCAATGAATGAATGGATGCACAAATAGCTAACATAATTGCTTTAGCAAAGTTTCCTTTGTTAGAAAATGTTATATTATTAGAAGACAGTAATGCACATATTTAACATTGATTCCAAAAGTTTGGTGTTCCTGTCTGTAGATGAGATTGGGTTAACAAACAGTAAAATAAAAACAACTGTCAGGTTAAATAGCAAACAAATTTTATGTAATGGCAGTAAATGTCTCCAGCAAAACCAATAAGGAAAGAGGGCAATGTTTAGCGAATAATTTTCAGACATTACCTTCATGGGTAAAAGTTATAGGTTTTACATGAAAACAAGCAAAGCAAGCTTAGTATATCGTGGAAATTGGCTCCAATTCCGACATCCTAAAAGACCTTTCCAAGGACGCATATCCACACGTATAAGTGTAAGCAGTTCTGAATTTGGGTATTAAAATGAAATGTGTGGAAGACCTAATGAGACAGATGAGGAAGAAATCACACAAGGTCATATTTCATAAGAGCAGGAATTTCATTCCTCTGGGCCAGAAAAGACAGAACTTTTTGTTTTAGCAAACTGCCCATCAAATAAGCATAATTACCATCAGAATTCATACAGTGTTCTGAGAGTCCTGAAGGCAAGCAGCTCCACTCAAATTAGCAGCTCTGATAAATCACCACTAATTAGCTAATAAAAGCCAGCAGGTGGTTTGAAGCCCAAAGACATCCCCTGGTTGTCTGAATTATGTATATTCCACCAGCTCCCTGATAAAGTAAATGAGTAAGGGCGATAACAGATTGAACTTCTGGAGGACCCTCTTGAAGGGAAAATGCTGCAATCAAATTCCTGCATTTCTACAATCCCACCTAAAGGAATTTCAGCGGCTCTGACTCTCCACTCAAATCGCATAACCCACAGAAATCTGGAGGGAGGCGTATTTGTTTATGAGCTCTCCGTGCAGAATACCAATTTTTTCTTAGCGGTCGCCTGTATCGATACCTTGGAAAGGGGTTGGGTTTTACTTTTAGCAACACGCTTCAGCCATAGGCTGAGACACAGCCACTTAAGTGGACTGGGTTATAAATGCAACAATTATTTTACCACATCATCAACGATACCTGGATATTCCTATCCATACAACTCCAATACTTAAAGTTCCTACCTATGATTATGAAGAGTGTGGCTCTGAATTCAAGGACTACAAAACACAGTTTATGTATATATATATATATTAACAGACAGGCAGACAGACAGATAGAATATAGTTTTTATATACATAGTGATCTTACCTGTGCTGCTTCATCACCTTAGTTTGTAGCTACGCCCAGGCCACTGTCCTCTGCCATCTCTAAATTCGGAGGAAGGCTGTGTTTTATATGATTGTGGATTACACCCCCTAATTTTATAATTTGCACTAACAGCTTTTAGATTCAAACTCACAGACTCACGAATATTTCAGGAGAGTTTGGGGTACACGAACTTTATTGACATATAAATACGAATACAAGTGTTAGAGTTGTGCATAGATCTTTTTGACAGCAATCTTACTCCATTGAGCAGCTGGTAATGATGATCCCTTGCCGTAAAAAGCTCCTGGGTTGGAGATCTTTTTGCATGGAGTGTGCATATTCTCCCGGTGGATGGTAGGGTTGTCTTTGGGTCCAGCTGGCTCCCTTAGTTCAAATAATATTTCTGTCAATTCAATTGAAGACTTTAGATTACCCTTAGGTGTTTTGAACAAACTTGAGTGTAATGCAAGGACAAGTATTATAGTCAATGAGAAGCCAGTTTCCTAGCATGGTGGTCGAATAAATTTAAATTAGGACAACTATGTCAGCCTGCAATTTTGTCAGTTGGTTGGAGTTTGATGAATTCAAGGAGAAAAGCATCAAAACCTATAGGACACTTGAACTGATGGGCGAAAATTTCCCATCCTTGGTGTTGTGCCACTTACCTTTCAGGCTCAAGTTTCCACTTCAGTTAATTCCTATGAAGAACCACTGGGATGAATAGGGGTTAATGGGGGTTAAATGACCACATAATAGAAATTTGGATTACTGGCTTAATTCAGGATTTTCATTGTTTTCACAGAGCTTCTTGAAATAATGTTTTTTTAATATATCAAGATGAAGTGTTTATTTCCAGATTTTTAGCAAAACCTTTCGATGCACTTTGTTAAATTTAGCCACCACGTTTCCTTGTCAGCAAACACACTCAGAAATCTAGTTTGCTTCTTTCCTCCTTGGTTAAATGAGCTCTTTTCTCTGGGTTAGATGTCCTGAGGCAGTCGCTTGGCAGAGAGTGAAAGAAATGGCAAAAAGGCATCCACACAAGTGGGACAAGGGAGCAGATGGGACACTGATTGCAGTGTTGTTTACAGCTGTTGAGGTCCTTCCACTCTGCTATATAGAGGTCAGAAACTATGTCTGATTGCCACATTTCATAGCACTGCCACTCCAATATGAAGGCATTTGTGTAAAAATTTGAAATTAGAAAACACACACATTTACAGAATACATGTGTGTGTGTGTGTTTTTTCTTCTGGAAAAGCCGACAGGAAATATTCGGTACATGGGTTTTATTTTATTTATTTATTTTTTTCAAAGATTTACAATAAAAATTAAAAAGCAACATTCAGACAGTGTAGGTAGAAATAAAAAAATTGACAAATTCTTGCAGCAAAGAAAGAGCTACTGCAAGGAAAGCCATCCAACAAAAAGGTCTTTGATGATCGTTAACATTTCTTTACGCGCACATTGAATCACTCTCTATGGTTTTACTAGGAACAATGCCAGTTCCGGAGCGCTCTATCAAGCTTCTGACTAAAGTCCCTATCTCAAGCAATAATAGCCCAGAGCAGCAGGTGAAATATATCCATAGTAATCAACCTTTCGCAAAGGCACCTCAGAAGCACATATTTCAACAGCAGAATGTAATCTAATATAATGGGTGGCATCAAGCAGCTTTGCTGAGACATTACTTGCAGCAGAGTATTTGCATGGCAAGCTGGTGACTTTCAGCAATAAAAAAGCTATATGTCTCGTTTCTATCAGAGAAACTGATACACTGTAGAAAATGGGGGTTTGATGATGAATAGGGAATATGTTACACCTTTCTTACAGATGTAGGTGAATGAAAATTTTCTTTGGCATTGTACGGTTTGTTTCACTGATGCAATAGGAAGACGTGTAGGAAGCTGTCCCTAAAAATACGCCCTGTGACTTGCAATCCTTTAAAAAGAGTCTCTCGTTGGAAATTATCTGAAGGCTCATTTGCAGTATGACTGCTGCCAAATGCCTGGAGTATTAAAATTGTCGGTTTATTACACACAAATTCATAAAAGCGGGACTGGAAAGGTATAAGACAAATGGTTGCAGGAAGACAGCATGCTAAAGCCTTTGAATTTTATAGAATATGTTAGAAATCTGCTAATTTTATACTCTATAATTATAATTTCTAGTTGTACTATTAAAGCCATGCAGTTGTAACCGTATGGGGGGAAAGTAAGAACAACTCTTTTGAAGTTATACAACAGCGTCTCCATTGGATTTGAGTCAAGACTTTGGTTAAGGCCAATCCTACACGTATTTGGTATGTTGTTTCATTTAAGGTTACTTGTGGATCATTGTCTTGATGCAAAACCCTAGTGTGCTTGTTCACAACAGTCAACACTTTTTTTTGTTTCCAAAAGTCTTGAGGATCTTCAAGTAGTTTTCATGGCAAATATGACACTGCCCTTTTATTATTTTTGATCAATATTTGTTTTGGGCTTGGAATTCACCCATAGTAGCTATTCTTTTTCAATTACTATTAAATCATGCGCTAGTGTTGATGAGCCTCGCAATCCTTCAGATGTTGCAATGGGTTGTTCCATCCTGGATTCCTGGGAAGGGTTACCACTGTTTCATTTTGTCTTTTTTTTTTTTAGATATAGCTCTCATGATGTTTTGCCAGAGCCTTTGAAATGTTGGTGAAATCTTTTCCTGTCTAATAGATGTCAGTGACTCTGTTTATTCTCTGTGCTTTAGGATCTTTGTATAGGGAGATGATGTAATGTTTTCTGAGATTTCTCAACCTACTTTGTGTTGTCAGACAGATTATAAAAAGTGAATTTACTGATTATACTTGACCAATACCTTTATTTTCCCTATATGTTCCCTACTAATATCCCTGATCCTTTCCTTTCAATGACATTCAGGACAGACATTTTTCAAAGCAGTACTTTGTGCACACTACCATCTTGGAGATAATTGTGATCATGTATGTAGGTTGTAATTGTAACAATTCTTAGCATTTTATACTGCTCGTTTTATGTCTATAAAATAGTAAAGCCAAAAATACGCAAACCTTAAATTACTGTTAGTAAATTATGATATTTATATATTGCTGCTACTTAGAGTTAGCTAAAAGTCAGTACACAAAATCCCTCCAGTAATTAAAAAAATTGTGGCTTGTTAGCATCTTGTCTGATATTTCTATGTGCTACTATTGTATTAAAATATATTATGCAATGTTTTCTAACAGTTTCAGTTGAAACATCTAATTCTGTTGTTTGAGGACTAGGACTGTGTGGGTTGTCGGTCCTCACTGGGGCTGTGAGATGCATCACCATTGAGGCCATAATTTAGTCCATTATGTCCTCTGGTTTGCTGCCGTAGCCCCCGGGCCTGTGGCACAGAACGTTGTGTCATTTGCTACCAACTGGGTTTTTGATGAGAGTGTGTGACCTCGACGCCTCATCCCTCACCACTGTCTCATTCTCTTTATTTACATCTGTCTTTAGCATTCTAATTACTCTCTTTATTGCTTTAGCCTGGAGGAATCTGGTACACTGCAGAAAAAAAGGAGCTAAGGACACCGGAGTTTAAACCAATAATAAGCAGCATAACTCCCATTACGCACAGGCAAAGATTAGGCCTGGGAGTCTCCTATTTTATGGGCTGTGGACAATAAAACATTAGACGGCCTGAGAGTGGATATGCAAGGGTTGATATGCTTTTTCAGGGGAGGAAAATCCAAACCAATCCATTTTCATAATAAAGTGGACCCATATGTGACTGTTCCAAATATGGCGATGTAAACAAATAAACCAAATCTCTGTATTGTTTAGAAGTAAACAGATATCATTGACTTTTTTTGATTTTTATTAATTTGATAGCACAATAGATCTGTGCCCATTATTTCCAGAAAATACAACTACAAAAATCTTTGCAATGTTCTGTCCCTTCCTTTGAATCTTACAAAAAAAGCATCAAGACCAGGCACAGCAGTCTTTAATGAGCTCTCAACTTTAAAGACTTGAAGGATATTAACAAGCTGCTTGACAAATGGTGCTTAGAAGCACATTAAAGACGCAGCTAATGGTGCGCATAATGACGGCTAATTTTCGATCAGATATAAATTAGAGCCCCCAACAGTTATTTGCCTTAAGGACTTTATGTAAATGATTCTGTTCTGTATAAACTGAAAACTGAGACTGAGTGAGTGAGTAAGTGAGTGAATGGGTGAGGGAGCAAGAAAAAGAAAGGGAGGGCAAGAGAGAAAGAGAGAGAGGGAGTGAGAGAGGCCAGCCCTCCTTGTGGGTATGATTAATAGATTTGCAACAGAGCACGGCTGTCAAAGCCCAGTGAACACACATGCTCGAGACAGCTCTACCACATCCTTGTTAAGGTCCAATCTCATCCACAACTCAGTCGTTCGAAACACCAAAAACGGAGTGTTTAGGAAGAGAGGATCCAGGGCTCATTGGCCTGTTGTTCATGAACCATAAGATCTGTCTGTTGTTTAATCAGACATATATTCGATAGAAGGTCAGCATTTTAACACGTAATTTTCACTGATATCCGAAACTCTACTCTCAATGGTCAAAATTCCTTTATTCAAACAAAAACTGCCATCATGTAATGTGTAGATAATACGTAATATATAACAGTTTGGATAAATATCTAAAGGGTAGATCTCAATATATATGTATGATCTCATATATATCTATATCTATATCTATATCTATATCTATCTATATATATATATAATCAAGCTCAATTGAGTTTAAATGCTCAAACTGCACCACTGTGCAGCCTGGATTTAGTCCAACCTTCTGCCCTCATCTTTTAGGTGTTTTCTTCTGAAACACACCTGCCTTATATTAAATTGGCATTTAAGTGGCTCTTTTCTCACTAAAAGGCACACTTTTATATATATATATATATATATATATATATATATATATATATATATATATATATATATATATATATATATATATATATATATATATATATATTTCTGTTATTTAAATTCTAAGAGGCACAGACTGTATTGAATTAAACTCAAATCAAAAGTGGCATGTAACCCTTTTCCTGACATTCACAGCAATGTAACTAAGCTTACATTTTTTTAAATTCCAAACCTGTCTGAACAACATTTTAATATGGATTTGCTTCAACTACAATCAATGCATAGGATATATTATAATCACAATATGACCCAAAAAAAGGAAACAGCTTCCATAAGCTCTTGTACTATTGTTCTGAGATAACTATACATTGCTATAATTTTTTATCAAATTTTGTTTTTTTTAACTTTTTTAAAACAATTATACATGAGTGCATTTGAAAGTCTAAGAGGCTCGCTGCAAAATGTAGCATCATTCTGACTTTTCACAATCTTTACCTATTTTTTACAATAATATAAACTTTGTTTGAGTTCCATCTATTGCTGTGTGCTATCACTAAGTTATTTCCAGCTGGCATCCTATTTGATAAATCTACTAAACACACATGACTTACAAAGCTCTACATTAAAGCAGATAATGTTATCACCACACTAATCAAGTTGCATAGTTGCACTGGCCCTCTAGCAAAAACCTTTTAATATTTATTTAGACAAAAAGATAAAGATAAAAACACTGAATTCATAAAATTACATCAGTAGAATTACTATTAAAGAGAAATACAAAACAAAGCAGAGAAATGTTAGGTGTATAAGAAATTACAATAGATGTTCAGGTTTTCATCAGTAACAAATGCATGAAAGAGCTGAGAAAGCCCCGGGGAAAAGGTGTGATCTTGGGTTCGCATCAAAATCATTATTTTGGTATCAGCCACATGTCAGTGTGACTGGGGCTTCTCTAATCACGCCCCGAGGCTATTTTAGTCATAAAGGACGTTTTCAGTGGCAATAAATTAAAAGGACTTTTCAAACCATCTATTTGATTAAAACAATGAAAAACCACAGAGCAATAGTTTTATTTTAAATGTTAACTAAGTTTTTACTTAATAATAAGCAAAGAGAGTGTTGTATATTTTACTTTATGGAACTTTAAAAAAAAAAGGTTTGTCTTTAAAAGGGCTTCCACGTTAATAATTTACACATAAGGGAACTCTTTTCTACGCATGTCAGCACAGCTAATATTCGTTGCAGGTAAGATTTCAAAATAAAGGTTGTTGAATCAAAGCCCCTTTCCCCAGCCCGATGACACTCTATTAAATCTATTATTAAAGTAAAAATTAAGAAAGTATTTTTTTTTTATCATAAGTGAACTTTTACTGTCACATTGGTTTGAATCACGTGACAAAAAAAGTCATAGTAATTTTTTTGGTGTGTTATTATTATTATTATTATTATTATTATTATTATTATCAATCATATTAATAATATCCTAAAGTAAATGTTATATTGCAAATAAATTAATAATTCCAAAGGTAATTAATAAATTATAACAATAGAATTGTACCGTATAATAGAATAAAAGTGAAAAAAGACCCTTCAGTGTGATTTAGGTAGAAATGGATAAAATAATTAAAACTATCGTATTTTTCAAATATAAAGAAATAATTAAGGTAATTTAAAGAAATTTTGTTTCACCTTAATTATTTCAAAACAACTGATAAAATATAACTTTTACCAGAATTTAAATTGCTTATCCACAAAACTGAAAATTTCCACATGTGTGTAGTTGGACATTTAAATAACCTCTCATCGATATCAGCACTGGTTTGTCATTTCGCCTGTAGCTCCTGCGTGCTTGCATGCGAGATTACATTAGGAGTAAGGAGCTATTTTATTGACAGAAAAAAAAAGATAAATAAATAAAAAGAAACTGTTGCCCTCCTGGCCTCTGTTTTGCCACCTCCAGATTTAGAAAGTATCCCAGAAGCCTCCTTCCTGCCACCATCGATTAGACTCTGTGAAACACTTAACAAACGAATGACTATTGATGGGTGATTAATATTGCATCAACAACAACTGATTGGCGACAATATCAAATGGCGATTGTCACTTCCCATCCGAGCAGCCATCTGACTGGTCTGTTTTTTGCGTCACGGCGGCGTGGAGCAGCCAGCTGCAGTGGATGATGAACACGCTGTGTTTGTAGGGCCTGCAGTGAGCAACGCGCTCAGTTCATGACTCCCAGTTCATCTAATTCGAGAGCAGCAGCCGCGTCTTTGAAGGCAGACACTTGGCGTAAATGTACAGTTAAAATATTCTACTCTCAGGTCCCCGGGCGGAGCTCCGGCAGTCCCTGGCTTCATTAAATTTTCATCAGCATCCCTGTGGAAGAGGGAAATGTTGAGGAGGAGGCAGAAAAAAAATAAAATAAAACAGAGGGCGTAATTATAACAAAAGGAAACAGAGATGCCCCTTCTCATTTTGGAGAAAACTCTCAATGCCGAATATTTCTGTGGAGCGCATGCTGCATCAGGCCTTCCTGAAAAATATCATACTTTACGTGTTAAAAACAAAATAAAATAAAATAAATCACGATGCCGATGTCTACTTTCGGCGCAGGGGTCACATTGATTCGCTTAAAAAACATATATGTAATCTAAATCTCAGCCCAAACATGTGAAATAGATTGGACTGCTTGGGAATCTGCTTATTTCTCTCTCTCTGAGCTCCAGCATGTCAACCAGCAGTTACACAGTTCATTTCAACTCCCGGTGAGACCCTCACTCTGCAAGCCCTCCCCTGACCAGCAGTAATTAACAGGGATGGCTAATGACTACTTAACTGGCTCTTCATAATTATCTGCTTTTCATAAGTCGATGTGTAATTTAATAATTCGCTCTTATTAGCGCATTAAGTGAGCGGCTCGTTCTGGGGGGGGATTAGAAGCGCTCACCAGGAGCATCTTTTAATTGATGAACCATCACCGACGTCTCATTAATAAGAGCTCGTTTTGATTCCTCTTAATTTGTCACAAGGGTGGCGGTGGAGCATGTTTGGCTTGTGGCTGGTCTATTACGGAGACGTGGTGATTTTCAGCTGGGGGTCGTCTTAATAAGGCGTGGGAATCCTGAAGAGTTATCAATGGATATTGGATTATGAATTTGCCCCTAATGTATATTATTATTTTTATAATATACCTCCATGTCTGGACTGTGTGGGATTGATTTGAGTGTCTTGAGATCAATTGAACTGAACCGAACTGAACTGAAATCAGTATTAGTCATGCCTTCAGCAAGTTTTAAAAGGGGGTAAACCTAACATATTTCACTGCTAAACTCGTTTTGTAGTAGTATTAGAATGTGCACGAGAATAAATGAATGGGGCGAAGGTCCCCTTCAACCCATATTCTCACCTCAGTGAGTAGTGTACTTAACACTGATTAGAAAACACCCATACATAAATAAATGAATTAAATATTGCAACACACTGAATTTTGTCCTTTTTTTATTAAACGTATGTAAAAATATATACATTGTCCTGTATGCGCCTTTTTTTTTGGGCAGGGTGCCACAACCAATTTAAAGGGCTGACTACTGTCCCTACAGAACCATACCACCCATCCCCAGCCAGCATTACTGGTTAACAGTTTATTTTGAAGAATTTTGTAATTATGGAATTGAATGTCAAAATTATATTAATACAAAACACTTTCGTTTTTATGCACACCGTTCAAAATGTTTATCAAAATAAAATAAACACTTAAGTATTAGATGTAAATTAAATTTGCTACTTTATTGAAATTAAAGATGCAAACAATTGACTCTTATTTCCTCTTATTGATCTGTCCATGGTTCTTAAACACAAACTCAGCTCAATACTGAACAGGCCTACCTGTGTCTTATTTTAAAACTAACTGTACTAACTAAAAATAAGTATAGATTATTAAGAGTAACCATTCAAAGTTAGGAACAATGTAATTAGGGAATCAATTAAATTTAACACCTTTTTCACCCTTTCATTTTGCTAAAGTTTCGTTTGCAAGTGCGATAAGGCTTGCTTTTAATAAATCGGAAAATTACATTTACAATGTATTTTTTTTTCTTCATTTTTATAAATACCAACAAATGTGTTCACATTTTTTCTTCAACAAAATGTAAACACCACGTAGAATTATTTATGTGCCATAAACAAATCTGATAAAGTCCATTAATGACACTATTGGAGCAGTTGGTGTTGGTGGGGAGCTGTCCGTGGTACTGAAACGCTTGCTCAGCGATAACTAAACGCGCCCTTAAGTCCTTTCTCAGCGGCTATGATATGGACATGACATTCAAAACAGTTCTTTTTTTTGTCTTCCCCTCTTCTCTCTTTTATATCCAAGCATAACTTCGAACCAAAGGTTTTTGCTTCAAAGCCTGAGCGCGGTGGAGGCATGATGTTTGAGTGTGCATTCAAATAGAGACGGGCGGTTTGGCAGGCGAGCTGTTTTTCTAGCGGGCTGACATCTGGCAAGTATGCGCTCTAGGGACCCATCTAGCTCTCCACAGACCCTCTGATTAGGCTCTAATAGAATATTAGCATTTGCTCTCAGGTAAAGGCAACAGTGAGCCGCATAAGCCGCCTGGCTGGCAGCACGTCACCGCAGGAGCCACGCGTGTCTTTAACACTGATGCAAAAAGTGGCTCCTGTAAGGAGGCCCGGAGGAGGAGGGTGGAAAGGCAAAAAAGGAGATAGTTCTAATTATATTTTACATTTAGCCTAATACTATTCGGCTAGGACTCTCCAACAAGGGTTGGAAATGCTCGGTTTTATTTTCTTTTTTCTTGAACCAGAGAGTTTTGTTATTAGTTTTTATATGGAATATTTGCGTTAAAATCAGACCTAATGGTGAAAAAATGATTTCAAACGTTGAATATCCCCCAGCTAAAGCCTTTTCCCTCCTCCTCATCAATAAATAAGCAGATGAATAAATAAAAAATACAAATATGTCTGGGAGAGGCACATGACGCGGTGCAGTCACGAAAAATAAAAAATAAAATAAACCTCAGATTAAATGTTAAAATTTGTTCTTTAATGAAACACATTAAAGTAATTAAAATTACATGGATGAAATGAATAAGTAGAAATATTTTACCAGGAAAACCAAATAAATAAATAAAATAGCAACAAACATTACAGAACTAAGAAACCTTAGCTAAACAGCAATACAGCAAAAACCTGTACGAATATATTTATGTGCATCGACTGGTTCCAATGAAACTATTTACATTGTACACGTATACTTCCATGAAGCAGTTTCTTTTTCTCTTCAAGAAAAAAACATTAAAACAAAGTGACGTTTTTTAACAAGCAACGATTTCATCATGATGCGCGCATATTTATACAAATAAATAGCAGAAAAAACATACATAAAAATTGGAATTGAAAACCATAATTTAATCTCATATATATCTCGATTGTGCCATTTCAAAGGTAAAACAAAATTCTCAAATTTAAGACTGTAGTTTTCTCCACAGTCACTTCCCTTTAAACCACAACAACAAGCCAAGCTGCTGTCAGAATTTGATTTTTCTCAAGCTAAACAAGGAGGGAGGGGGGATTCCCAATAAATATATAATGAAATAACATGACCTCACCCAATAAATAGTTCATAAGATAGCCGGCCCATGCTGGATTGTAAACGAAACATAAACGGAAAATTAAAAACAAAATATATATATGTAATTACAATTATCTGCACAAATTATTCAAACTGGTTTGATCATTCCTCACACTGAGGCCTTAGAAAACAACCCTATCTGAGTCCAAACAGCGGGAATCTCAAAAACAGATCCCTGATTTACAGCTAAAACCAAACAAAGGGAAAGAATAACACATTCAGACACAAAATGAAGTGTTTGACAAGTAAGTTGTTCATTTACAGGAGGTTATTTGGCAGTAATCTAATATTAGCTTTCAGGACCAACTGTCCGCTTAATCCCCCCACGGACCTGAATAAATGTCAGACTGCATTGTCATGAAGTCGAAGGGAAGAAAATGTAGCTTAGGAACACCAAGCAAGTGCTTTCAATTAAAACAACCTCGTTTTGCTTAGAAATAAAAAACGGAAAAAGCTTTGTTGGGAAATCAAAATCAGCGTTGAAAATGAATTCTAACTAAAATCTGCGACCCTAACTGCGCTGGCATTAAAAAGGTGAGGCATAGGAAGTGGAAACAGTGGTTCTTACTTGCTCCGTCAAACGATGCCTTATTAACTCCACATCTTCCTCTGTCGTGATAGGTGTTTGTTTTTCTCTTTTTTCAGTCATTGTTCATTTTTACGCTTTTTTATTTATTTTATTTTTGAAGTTCAGAGTTTGATGATTGAAAAAGAGGCTGTGAGTTAGGAAATATGATACAAATACTCTTTATTCAGTTCCAAGTCTTTTGTGGTATGTTTTTTTCTCCTCTCTCTCTCTCTCTCTCTCTTTCTCTTAGATGCATGCTGAGTACTTCATTCGTTTCTGTTTCTGCCGCTGGTTGCAGAACCAGACCCGAACCACGTTCTTTTTCAGGTCCAGCTTCTCAGCGATCGCCGCGATTTTTTCCGAGGAGGGACGCGGCTGGATGGAGAAGTAGGCCTCCAGCGAGCGCTTCTCCGGCGCAGCTATCGACGTGCGCTTCCTCTTCTTCTCCGCGCCGTTGAACAACTCGGGCTTGTTAAGTTTATCCCGGTGCGATTTCTCGGCTTCCTCCAGCCACGCTTGCAGGATGGGCTTCAACGCAATCATGTTGTTGTGGGACAGGGTGAGGGACTCGAAGCGGCAGATGGTGCTCTGGCTGAGGGAGCCCACTCCGGGGATCTTCAGGCTGGCCAGAGCTGACCCCACATCCGCCTGGGTGACCCCGAGTTTGATCCTTCGCTGCTTAAACCTCTCCGCGAACGCTTCCAAGTCCCTAGGATCGGCGTCCACGTCGTTCATGCCCATGTGCGACGGTAGCCCATGGACATGAGCCATGTTGATGGCCGCCTGGTGCATGTGGTTCATGCCAGCCATGTGGGCTGGGTGCGCAGGCGTGGAGACCACCGAGCCGTCCGGCCCCGCCATAGCTCCCAGCGCCAGTCCCGGGGTGATGTGGTCCAGCAGGTCTCCCTCCAGCGCCTGGTGAGGCTGGTGATGGTGGTGGTGGTGGTGATGGTGGTGGCCGCCCAAAGCGGACGGATGAGAAATAGGCACCGAGGAGGAAGAGGAGGAAGAGGAGGTGCAGGGGAGAGTGTTCATTGTGTGGTAGGTGGCGTCCGGCTTGTAGGGACTGTGATGTGGTGGGTGGTGGTGGTGGCTCTTGTTCTGCGAGACTATATCCACCGCCGCTAGAGCTTCAGCCCGGGCCAACAAACTCTCATCCAAGCCTCCGAATATATTGCTCTGGAATTGCAAATAGAATGCACACATAACTGTCAGCAGGGAATTCTCCCTCCACTGCTCGGTTTAAAACATTTCCAGAATGAGAGAAAGAAAAAAAAATCCCCCTCCCAAAAAAAAAAGGGAGCACAAAAAACAAGACACATGCAACATCCCCGGTCATAAAAATTAATACGAAAGGCAAAGCTGGCTGAATACATAAGTTGAGCTGAGGAAAGGGAAAAAAATATGGAGGTGTTGGGTGATTTGCTGTGCAGACATGAAAAAAACATCAAGCAAAAAAAAAAAAAAAAGTGGGCTGTCAAAATGTGCCTTTAAGCAATGATTATGCAGAATACGTACCGGTGGGGTTGGGAGACAGGCTCTGCGCATCACCTCCGAGTTGCTGCTTCCACCGTTGCTGCTGATGATGCTGCTGCTGAGGCGGGAGGATGAGCAGGAGGACGACGGCGCGTTGGAAGTCAGGGTGGAGGACGAGGACGAGTGCAGCGACGAGTACTTGGGCTCCGCAAGGCTGGTGTGGGCCATGCTGAAAGCCTGCTTGCTGTTCAGAGACATCATCATCATATTTGCTGGCGCCCGAACCTCCGAAAGTTCCTTTTAATAAGTTAAGACTCCGCCTCCCCGGCGAAGAGTTCAGGTCCAATGGCTTGGCAAGAACGTGGAGTAAAAGCAGAGACAACAAGACGGTCCAACACCGACTCACATGGACTTGTTGGAGCTGGAGCAGATCTGGTCTGGTCTGGAGAGGACTCACAGAGCCATGTAGCTGACTGCCTGATGGTCAAAAAATATCTCCATCAATCTCCACCTGTGATTCAAATTGGTTTTTTACATCTATATATATATATATATATATATATATTTGCAAAAGCTCCTCACCGATGTTACAAAAATAAAAAATAAAAATAAAATACAATAAAGCAAAACGTTTCTCTTCGTCTTTTAGGATTTCCAAAGAGCTTCAAGTTAGTTGCCGTTTTCGTAGCTCTTTTTTTTTTGTTTTTTTTTTGCTTTTAGTCAAAATAAAAAGTTTCCGTCTTAAAAATGGAACCTAAGTCTTGGTGACTGTTCCTCTTCGACTCGGTTGAATGCTGCGGGGACCCAAACTGGCTGCACTCTGAGGCGGAGGGCAGACTGAGTCTCTCTCCTCTCTCTCTCACGCACGCAAACTCCCTCCCTGCCTCCCCCCCTCTATCTCTCCCATCATCATCATCATCATCTCTCTCTCTCTCTCTAACACACACACACACACACACACACACACACACACACACACACACACACACACACACACACACACACACACGCTCCTCTCGCAGCTGCACCTGAAAAACCCTTTCATGATTTATTATTCTTCATCAGCCACACCGCCGCCGCTGCTGGGGACTCTGCGCATGTGCAGTCTACAACAAGGCATTTATTTCCGACGACTACTTCATCACCAACACCTTGTTACCAGTCTTCTAATGAGCCACAGTGATTTTATATATGGTTTTTTATATAAGGGTAGATCTCTCTATATATATATATATTTTTATATATATATATATATATCTATATATATATATATATATATATATATATATATATATATATATATATATATATATATATATATATATATATATATATATATATATATATATATATATA